>JAMJFZ010003581.1:8785000-8797500 GCA_026225945.1 Cricetomys ansorgei | reverse complement strand
CAAACATAATAATTATTTAATAATAATTAAAAAAAATTTTTTTTAAATACCATTTTTACTAATTACACGTCTGTGTTGTATGTGGGTACCATGGCATTGAATGTGGAGGTCAGGGAATAACTGTTGAGAATTAGTTGTCTCCTTTGAGCCTGTGGGTCCTGGGGTTCAAACTCAGGCCATTCAGCCTGGCAGGAAGTGTCTTTTCCTGCCAAGCCATCTCCCCAGCCCTTAAATCCTGTATTGTACCAATAAAATGTTGACCAGGGAAGCCATTTCATTTCCCTCAAGCTCTCAGAATGCTGCTGTAGGTTTTACATACGCCAAAGCAAAACCTGGACAGGCATCGCCCCCAGCATCACAGCTGGGGTATGTGTTAAGGACTGTTTGTCTGCTTTATTGCAGTGAGGGGAGGGAGCCATCACCTTACCACTTAGTTGTATCCCAGCCTCAGCAGTCTTTCTCTCTTTTTTTTTAACATCTATTTGTTTATGCATGTGTTGGGTTATTTTTCTCCCTTTTATTACACCTGTGTTTATTTTGCATGTTTCTGTGTATGGGTGTGGTTGTCCGCACCAAGGCGTACATGCAGTGGTTGGAGAACAACTCTCCCGAGTTGTTTCTACCCTTCCACCGTGTGGGTCCCTGGGATCAAACCTGGATGGTCGGGATTGGTAGCAAGCACCCATATGCTGGTCCTACATGCGCACACACACACACACCCCGCTGCCGTTTTTAGTTTCTTAAAGAATTTACTTTTGTGTATGTAAGTGTTTTGCCTGCATGTGTATTTGTGCACCACATGCTTGCCTGGTGTCCTTGGAGGTCAGAAAAGAGCACCAGATCCCCTGGAAGTAAAATTATGGATGGCTGTGAACGACCAGGTGGGTCCTGGGAACTAAATTTGGGTCCTCTGCAAGAGCAGTCATTGTTCTTAACCTCTGGGCCACCTCTACAGCCCTAAATATCTTTTTTTTTTTTTTTAAGAGAGTGTGTGAAATGCAACACTGGGTATGCAAAGTGAGCCTAACCTGTGATCATATATGAATTATATCTACAATTCTATTTTAGAATAAATGATGAGTGTGCATGTGCAGAGAAAGAGCTCACACAAGCATACAGCAACTCTTCTGGCCTCCAACTCACAGCAATCCTCCTGTCTCAATCTACTGAATGCTGGCATTATAGGAGTGAGCCACCATGCCTGGGGCATAAACCAACTTAAAAAAAACCCAACTTATTTTTAATGGTGTGTATGGGGGACAGTATGTGCACATGGGTGCTGGTGTCCTTGGAGACCAGAGGAATGGGATCACCTGGAGCTGAAATCATGGGCAGCTGTGAGAGTTATAGTGACTGACGATGGGCAAAATGCCTGGAAGGGTGGACTGAGCCCAATCCTAGCATGGAAAGACCAGGATGAACTTCTGGGAGAGGCTCTAGAACAGTGGTTCTCAACCTTTCCAATGCTGTGACTCTTTAATACAGTTCCTCATGTTGTGGTGACTCCAACCATAAAATTATTTTCATTGCTACTTCATAACTGTAATTTTGCTAACGTTATGAATCGTAATGTGAAGATCTGATATAAAGATGGTTTGAGCCCCAAAAGGGTCACGACCCACAGGTTGAGAAGCACTGCTCTAGGAGGCCTCGAAAGGTTTCTGGGACATGGAAATGCTCAATAACCTGCTCTGCTACAGATCCACCCCTCTTTCTGTCCCGTTCCTGTGTTCCTGTCCCTCACCTTCACAGAACAGCAGAGAGAACCTGGTGCATGTTACACTGAGCTACATCCCCAGCCCTCTAGATTTGTATTTTGTTTGACTGCCTTGAACTGCCTTGTTTGAGCTGGCCTTGAACGTACGATCCACCAGCATCAGGTCCTCAGCTTAGCTGGGGTTACAGGCTTATGCCACTAGACTTGCTTCTACTCTTTGGTGTTTATTTAGCATGTGTTTCAGGTGCTTGGGTCTGAGGTGGCACACACAGGGGTCAAAGCAGGACACTAGATGTCTTCCTCTGGTACTCTCTACTTAATTGCCTTGAGATGGGGTGTCTCACTGTACCGGAAGCTCCCCAATTTAGCTAGGCTGGCTGGTCAGGCAGTTCTTTGTCTCCAACTTCCAATGCTGGGGTTAAAGGCATGTACATGGTGTTTTCTTTATGTAGCCACTGGGGATTTGAGTTAAGGTCTTCATGCTTGCAGATCAAGCTCTCTGACCCACTGATCCACCTGCCTCCTGCCCCAGACTTGTTTGTTTGAGTTATTGTCTTACTGTGTAGCTTGGGCTAGCCTTGAACTCAAAGCCCTCCTGCCTCTGCCTCCTGAGTGCCAGGATTACAGACAGGTGCCCACTATGCCTGGCTCCATTATAATCTTTGTCCTCCATCTCCTCTTTTTCTTCCTTCCTTTAGTTTTTTTTTGAGACAAAGTCTTAGAATAGAACTCCGGCTGTCCTGGAACTACTACTGGAGATCAAGCTAGTGTTGAACTCACCGCTGTATTCCTGGTTCTGTCTCTCAAGTGCCGAGATCACAAGTGTATACCATCACTTCTGGCCCATTGCTGTCATTAAAGAAAAAGCAACTTCGTATTTCTTTTCTTATTTTGCACACGCACATGTGTGCCATGGAGTACGAGTCAGGGCTCACGGATAGATGTTACAGGACAACTCTGTGTGCTCAGTTCTCTCCTTTCATCTTTTTGTTTGTTTTTGGTTTTGTTTCCGTTTTGTTTGTTTGTTTTTCGAGGCAGGGTTTCTCTGTTGTAACTCTGGCTATCCTAGAACTCGCTCTGTAGACCAGGCTGGCCCTAAACTCACAGAGACCCGCCTGCCTCTGCCTCCCAAGCGCCTGGGATTAAAGGCGTGTGCCACCACCACCATCAGGCTTCCTTCCACTCTTACATTGGTTATGGAGACCGAACTCAGGCCAACAGACTTCAGTGACGAGTTCATTGCTGTGTGAAAGGGACTGAGTGCTGATGTAAGCAAATCACCACCCATTCTCTTTAATGCCTGCAACAGTCCTGTGAGAAGTGACTTCAGAGGTGAGACCCAAAGTCCCACAAGACTAGAGCCACTTGGCGGCTGGCTTGTTAGTGCAGATTTCAGGATTCTAACTCAAGTTCACGTGAAGTCACCGTTTTCCCATCTCACACCGCAATGAGTGAATAAAGGAACGAATGAACGAACAATTGGATCTCAGGCTGACAAAGAAAACCACTCAGCACATAAGGGTGGGGGCGGGAAGGAGATATAAAAGTAAATGGAAAATAAAACAAGCAATAGTTTCGTTACCACTTCCTCTAGGGCTGGGTCACGGTTGTTAACGGTGTGCAGCAGGCACCCAGTCTGGCATCCTTGCATCCACCCAGACACATGAAGTGCTATTTATTTACTTCCTCTGAGGGGTAAATAAAGATCAAACCCAAACAGACTCCCCCAAACCGCCAAGGGTCTTCCCCAGGTGTTGGTGAAGAGCTTGCCCTAGAGAAGTCACAGGTGGCTGTGGCTGGAGCTATCCGCACCTCCCTTTATGCATGTGTGGGTTCACCGAGGAGGCCCTGGGTGCAGTGGAGAAGCGGAGATGGGGAGAAGCAGGGCAGGGCTACTTCACCCCTCCTCCAGTACAGACAATAGCAGCTGCACCCTTTTACCCTACTGGGAGAGATACTGGCCAAGTTGCATGTATGGGCACTGTCAGGGATGCTGGAGCCCCTACCGGGTAAGGCACTCAATCCTTCCATTGCTGAAAGTGGGGAGGGGAGACAGGACAAGGGCAGAGGTGCACCTCTAGGCAGCAGGGTGGGTATACAGTTGATCTTGTCATTGGTTTTGTCTTGTTTGGGAGACAAAGTCTCTCACTGTATAGCCCTGGCTGGCCTGGAATTAACTATGTAGCTATTTGTAACTATTTGTAACTACCTTTTTTTTCTTTTTGAGACAGGATCTTATGTAGTCCAGTCTGGCCTCAAACTCACTACATAGTTGGGTTTCAGTGAGTTTGGGCATTACTAGTGTGCACCACAACTGGCTTTATGCACTGCTGGGGATTGAACCCGGCTTGTACACTGTACATTGTACATGCTAAACCAACAGCTACCACCAACTTAGACTATTTCCTGAGCTACATAGACAAACAAGTCCTTTTTGTTGTTGTTGTTCTTGTTTGAGACAGGGTTCCTAATAGTCAAAGCTAGCCTTGAACTGACCTCTTGTTTCCTCCCAAGTGCTGGGATTTTTAAGTGTGCACCACCACACTTAGTGACGTACTGGTCATCTTCTTTATTTGTGGGTTCCAGATTTATGAGTTCGCCTATTCACTGAGATGCATTTGCAACTCTCTAATTAATACTTCCAGCATTTTGCAGTCATCTGTAGACATGTGCAGAACTACCAAAAGAACCTGAGTCACCAACGCATGTCCCAGCTGAGGCTGAACAGGGAGATGCTGCTTGCTTGTTTCAGCTTCCATACTGGAACCAAGCAAAGAAATAAGCAAAAAATTAAAACGATATAAAATTAATCTTTTAAAAATGGCACCCAAAAGCAGGGTAAAGCGCCTCACCCTTATAACCCCAACATGGGAAGGGTGGAGGGTTAGGAGTTCAAGGTCATCCTTGCCATATCGTGAGCTCAGAGCCATTCTGGCTTTTATAAGACACAGTCTCAAAAACACAGAACAATCCGGGTGTCGCACACATCTTTAACCCCGGCACTGGTGAAGCAGAGGCAGGTGTCATCAGAAGCCAGAAGAGAGCATTGGATCCCTGGAGTTTCTGACGGCACACGTGTGCACTGACATACTAACACACACATATACATACATGATGATGATGATGATGATGATGATGATGATAACGATGGGGACAACCACGTCAGTGATGATGGCTAGAGAGATGGTTTGGTGGTTAAGAGCACTTGCAGCTCTTGCAGGGGACCCTGTTCAGTTCCCAGCACCCACCTGGTGGCTCACAAGCATACATAATTCCAGACGCAGGGGATCTGACACCCTCTTCTAACTTCTAAGAGCACCAGGCATACACAAGGTATGCACACAGGCAAAACATTCTTATACAGAAAATAAAATAAATAAACCTAAATCTTTAAAAATAATTTTATTTATTATTATTGTGTACGTGTGTATAATAGATGTGTGTGAATACAGGACTGTGCATCCTGTGCATATGTTTGTATGGGCATGTGCATATGTGTGTGTCCAGGGGCAGGGTACATGTCTCTCCTTCCTGAGGAACAATCCCACTTGTCAGCTTGTGTAGCAAGTGTTTGTTTGTTTGTTTGTTTGTGAGACAGGGTTTCTCTGTTGTAACTCTGGCTGTCCTAGAACTCATTCTGTAGACCAGGCTGGCCTTGAACTCACAGAGCTCCACCTGCCCCTGCCTCCTGAGCGCTGAGGTTAAAAGTGTGTGCCACCATTGCTCGGCCAAGTGTTTGTTTGGCTTTTTTTTTTTTTTATGTGAACCAACCCACCCACTGCCAGCTATCTGCAAGGTGTGTGAATCTTACAGAAAAACAATCAGATGGGCTTTATTTTGGTAGGACTATACTACTGCTGGCCTTGAGTTCCATATTAATGAGTCAACAGTATATTTTAGACAGGCAAAAAAAAAAAAAACCAAACAAACCAGGGTACACACTGTTCATTTGATAAAGATGCTACAACCAGAGGCTCAGAGGAACCTAACCCTGTGCACGCCCCAGGAGCAAGATTCAGCAGTAGTGTTCACGTGACTGAAATACACGAGCACGGCAAACGCTGAGGACTGACTGTCCTTAGATACTGTAACAAAGCCAGGCATAGCGCTGCATGCCTTGAGTCCAGAGCCATCCTAGCTGCAAAGATAGGTCATGTGAGTCTGAAGGTTTGATTGATTGATTCAGCCTGGATCCCTGGGTTTATAAACCAGCATTGGCTGGACCTAAGACTTTTGCCGACATCTTCATCATAATGGCAAACATGTGTTCCATAACAATAACCTAATACTTATGTAACAATTTGCTATGGGCCAGGCCCTGTTCTGAGTGATCTTTGGGTCTACAGTTTCCTAAGTGTACTTGTAATTCTCCTCATGGCTCTGTAGCTAAGTAGTTACAGTCCCCATTTTACAGACAAGGGTACTGAGGCACAGGAATGCAGAAGGATTAAGAATTCATCATGGAGCCTGGTGGTGGTGGTGGTGGTGGTGGTGGTGGTGGTGCACGCCTTTAATCCCAGCATTCAGCACTCCGGAGGTAGAGGCAGGTGGATCTCTGAGTTCGAGAGGTCATCCTGGTCTATAGAGCTAGTTTCAGGATAGCCAGGACTACGCAGTGAAACCCTGTCACAAAACAAAACAACTAAAAACAAAAACAGAAAAATTTGCTGTGGGCCAGATATAGTGGTGTCTTTAATACCAGCACTCAGGAGGCAGAGGCAGGTGGATCTGTAAAATGGAGGCCAGCCTGGTCTACATAGTGAGTTTCAGGGAGGGGGGACTCCTGGGGGAGGGCAGAGGAAACAGCTCACTTGGTAAAGTGGAGAGGTGAGTTCCAATGCCCAGCACCCAGCTAAAAGAGCTGGCTGTGGTAGGGTCTTTAACCCCAGCACTGGGCAGACTCTAGTAAAGGCAGATGCCAGGGGCTTGCTGACCAGCTAGTTTACCCAGAAAGGTTGAACTCTAGGTTCACTGAGAGATCCTGACTCAAAAAACTAAGATGGAGAGTCATAGAGAAAGACCCCAGTGCTGGTCTCTGGCCTCCACACATGCATACTTTTGTGCACACATACCTGGTACAACACACACACATAGAATGCAGTTGGGGACTGAAGAAAAATCTATCTCAATGGCAGAGCATTTGCCAAGCACGCTACCAACTAAGTTGCATCTCTCCACCCACAAAGAACCTTTTTAACAGGTAAAGCAGGCCTGGGGTAGCAGTATATAACTGTAATCCCAGCACTTGAGAGAGAGAGGGGTAGAGGGGCATAGGGGCAGAGGCAGGGGTATTACTATGAGTTCCAGGACAGTCTGGTCTGCGTAGTGAGTTCCAGGCTAGCTACTGCTACATAGTGAGACTCTGTCATAAAATTAAACAGGGGCTGGAGGATGGAGAGAAGACAGGAAGGAAGAAAACAGAAAGAAAATCAGCAACAGAGCATCGCCCTTGAGTCCCAGGACTTGTGAGAGAAGCTAGAGAGGGCTCTGGTTAGCCATGTTGCTGGTGCTCAGCAGCAGGAGAGCAGCTCTGAAGTTAGCAAGAGGCAGGCAGAGCCCGAAGGAGGCCACGCTAGGGGGGAACAGAGGGAAGGCTGTGTGAGACGGGCCAAGGCACGCAGGCAGACAGGCAGAGGGTCTGGAATGCAGAGGGAGAGGAAACAGGGAGCTTTCCGAGGAGGTGAAGTCATGGGGCCTCTCTCCCAGCAAAGCCAAGAGGGGCCCAGGAAGCCAAAGCCAGGGCCCAGAGGCCTCACAGAGATGTTTCCACAAGGATTTCCACTTCGTACTGGAAAGCAGGGGCGTAGTTGGTGATCTACAATCACAGGTGATGGGAATGACGGCTACTCAGTGTCAAACCACAAAAGGGACAGCTGGAGCCGCAGGCCCGAGAGGGGGCCGCTGCCCCGTGGCCCGTGCATGGGAGGTCACTCACCTTAGCTTCAGAAATCAGATCACACGCCTGGTGTGAGAAAGAAGCAAACCCACAACCTCAATGCCATTCCAACCAGTACCGCAGCCCACACTGTGCTCCAGGATGGCAGGCATCCAGTTCCCAGTGGAGGGCCTTCCTTGGGCTTTCCTGGCCTCCATTTGGGACCTCTCAGCTCTCTCAGAGCTAGAATGGCCTAGCCTGTCCTCTCAGGGGTAGCAGAGGGGACCAGCTAAGGCCGAGAGCTCATAAATTCCACAAGGTAAGGGACCATGCCTGTCTTTCCTTCCCTTTCCTCCACGCCCATGGTAGGCATTCAATAGATGAGTGTGTTCCTATGGCCTGTCGCCATGTAGCCACGTCGAGTTTTCCTCTGCAAGGGATTTTCCCTCTGATGTCTGGCAGTCCTATCCTCTTGCCTCAGCCCTGCTTTCTCTCGCTCAGAACAGACTGGGAAGTCTCCATCGCTGTCTCTGACCCTCTCAGAGCCTCCATGACCTGACGCTCCACAAGACTGCACGTCACTCTCTCAGCAGCCTTACAGGACTGTGGGGAAGCCATTCTAGCCCCTGTGCCACCGGGCTCCTCGGTTCTGATCCCGTGGCAGAGATGGCTCACCCCTTCTTCCCTAAAACCTTCCAGATGGCAAATATACAGGATCTACAAGAGTTCAAGGTCATCCCCAAATACCTATGACTCTTGAGTCTATCCTGGGCTACGTGAGACCCTGTTTCCAGGGGTTAAGGGATAACATGATCTGGCTTTTGTTGCTGTTGTTTGTTTGTTTTGTTTTTTGTTTTTTTTGAGACAGAGTTTCCTTGTTGTAACTCTGGCTGTCCTGGAACTCACTCTGCAGACCAGGCTGGCCTCGAACTCACAGAGATCAGCCTGCTTCTGCCTCCAGAGTGCTGGGATTAAAGGCCTGTGCCACCACCACTCGTCTTTTTTTTTTTTTTTATGATTTATGTTTTATTTTTAACTGCGTGTGTCTCTGTGTGGGCATGCACATGCAAGTGATGCCGCCCTCAGAGCCCGCAGGAGTCAACAGAGCTGGAGTCACAGGCAGTTGTGAGCATGGGCACTTGGAGTCAAACTAAGGACCTCTGCAGGAGCACAGAACCAGGTCCACAAAGCTTCCTTTGGCCTCCATATGAGGCACGCATGCATCCTCACAACAAAACGGGAATATATAGAAAGTAAAGTACCTCTTCTCCTCTCCTTCCTTGTCTGCCTTCTGCCACTTTACTAGGCTTTATAATGGCCGCAGGAGGCTGCTGTCCTCCATATCCCAGAACGCAGAGGAGCAATGGGCTCCCAGAAATGGCAAGGAGTCAGGAAATCTGCTCAGTTTACATGGAGGAAATTTCCATTTTGCCAAGTGATTAATTTTGAGGTGTCTGCTGCAGAAGGCCAACCACCCCTAATGCTAGTCCAGTCTATTTGCTTATTTAGACAGAGTCTCACTATATAGCCTAGCTGGTCTGGAACTTAGAATGTACACATGGCTTGCCTCAAACTCACAGAAATCTCCTTGCCTCTGCCAATAAGGACTGGAATTACAGGCATACACCATCATGCTCGGCCTTTTTCTTTATTATGTTTGTCCTGAAGTCTGAACCCATGATCTCCTATATATCAAGAATCTGCTCTACTACCAAGCCACAGTATCTTGAGACACCCCCCCCACCCCCACCCCCGGGGGGCAGGGTTTCTCTGTTGTAACTCTGGCTGTCCTGGAACTCACTCTGTAGACCAGGTTGGCCTCGAACTCCCAGAGATGCACCTGCCTCTGCCTCCCGAGCACTGGGTTTAAAGGTGTGCACTGCCACCACTACCTGCCGGCTTATCTTGAGATTCTTACACATAAGTGGCTGCTCCTAGCTACCTGGGCATTCATTTACTGAAACTGCCGGCCAGGGGTGGGGGTGGCTACATAAGCAAGGACATGCCTAGCAGTCTGTTGGAGATGTGGGACCTTGGAGGGTCTTGGGGGGCCTCAAGGAGTCAGCTGAATGGTGGTGTGCGAGCATCCATGTGGCCATCAGTCAGAGATCAAGAGGAGAGAGAGGCTTTTGCATATGTTCTCACTGGGCCCTAGAAGAGAGGAGACATGCTCACTTCTTTTAGCCATCTTCCTGCCAGCAGCAAAGATACCTGCTATATCTCAAAGCAAACCCCTCCTCCACTGCCCCCTGGATCTGACCCTTGGACACCCAGGCTGGAAGCCATGGTCAGGCTCAGGAACACAGAAGTCGTCAGTCCATCCTTTGGTATTAGTGTGTGAAATGGGCATGCCTCTCTGCCCACATCTCCCAGCCCTTCAACGGCATTAAGGCTGCTCTGAGTGCTAGAGAATAAGCTTCCAGATAGATACTACACCAGCTCAGCTCCCACCTGAGTTTATGTCTAAACGTGAATCTCTCCTGATAGTTATCTCTTTGTCTCTCGATCTGACCACTTTCCAAATGATTTCTCTGCTGTTTGAGAAAAGGCTCTGGCAAGCTCAGAGAGCCACATGGGACTGGGTCCTATGGGGGAAGGTGATAAAACACCGAGAGAACGGCCGAGCTTCAGATCTGAGCTGGGGACTGCTCCCCAGCGACCCTGAGCAGATGTCTCCGCTCCTCTAAGCCCAAGTCTCTCCTTTGTAAAATAAGAGACTGTTCGTGGGTTCGCAAGGAGAATTAAGAGTACACACTGTTGGCTGGTAGCTCAGGCGGTGGAGTGCCTACCTAGCATGCGCAAAGCCCTGGGTTCAGTCCCCAGCACGGCATAAATCAAGTGCGTTGGTGAATGTCAGTAATCCCAACACTTGGAAGATGGAGGCAGAAGGATCGGAAAGAAGTTCAAGGTCTTCCTTGGCTACAGAGGGAGCTTGAGGCCAGCCTGGGCTATGAGACCCTGTCTCAAGGAAAGGACAACAGAGTCCATACTGTTAAGTAGTTAGCAACAAAACCTGGCACACAGTAGTTTAATAATAGACGCTATTGCCATGGAGATAGGTATGGGAATGTCGCAGCACAGCCGGGGAAGAAACCCGAATGACCTCTGCAGCGGCCAGGAAGAGAGCAGAGGAGAGTCGAAGAAAGGAAACTGTGGCCATAAAGAGGAAGAGAGAGGCAGCACTGGGGGTGACATCAGGGGAGGGGAAAAGAAGACAGCCCCGTGACGGCCACACCAAGCATGAGAGAGGGTGGGGGAAGCAGCTGTGGTGTCTATCAGCTGCCTGCAGCTCATACAATCCCTGTGCCCATCTTGTACTGGTCCCCACCCTGGAGCCTCTGCCCCGGGGTTGGCTATCCTCAGCGCCAGGATCCTTGTTGCCACACGGTCAGCTGCTGTTTCTTGCCTCCTTTTCCTTCCTGCCTGAGAGGGCAGAAGGGAAGCAGCTGCCTTCACGGGGCGCTCTCCAGCCCGGGGAGGGGGGTGGGGGTGGGGGGAGCTGCTTGCCCTGGTGGGAAAGCGCTCAGGCTCTGGAGACAGGCAGGCTGGGTTCTGTCCCCAGTTTGTGCCCTGAGGTGCTGCTAAGTGATCTCAGCAAGTTGGGTGACTCATCTATCGCTCCCTTTCCTTGTCTGTTCGATACGGATAATAGGTCCGTCAAGATGAAGGAGGCCATCTGTGTCTGGCGTATAGCAAGTATTCAATAAATGTTAGTCACCACTGGGGCTGGCTTCCTGGACCTGGATATGCTGTAGTCTCCTAAGGTTGAGATGGGCTCCATGCTGGACTTCATTTTCTAGTACTACTACCCTGAGATTCTTACACATAAGTGGCTGCTCCTAGCTACCTGGGGCATTCATTTACTGAAACTGCCGGCCAGGGGTAGGGGTGTCTACATAAGCAAGGACATGCCTAGCAGTCTGTTGGAGATGTGGGACCTTGGAGGGTCTTGGGGGACCTCAAGGAGTCAGCTGAATGGTGGTATGCGAGCATCCATGTGGCCATCAGTCAGAGATCAAGAGGAGAGAGAGGCTTTTGCATATGTTCTCACTGGGCCCTAGAAGAGAGGAGACATGCTCACTTCTTTTAGCCATCTTCCTGCCAGCAGCAAAGATACCTGCTGTATCTCAAAGCAAACCCCTCCTCCACTGCCCCCTGGATCTGACCCTTGAACACCCAGCCTGGAAGCCATGGCCAGGCTCAGGAACACAGAAGTCGTCAAGCCGTCTTCAGGACAATGAAGACACTTCCTGGTGAAGCCAGTGCTTCCTTGAAGCCCCACATTCTTCAGATTGGGACTGCTTATGGGGGTTACACAGAAGAAGGAGTGTTAATTACTACTTATCGTGGCCCCAGGAGCTGGCCTAACCCTGGGGAAAGGGAGAGTATCAGCTCCTTGTAGTCCTTAGACTTTAACCCCCGGGGTAGTGTGTTGAAATAAATCAGGGGTGCTTGGGGCACTAGCATGAAGCCTCAGGAGATATGGAGCCTTGCAGGTGTCTGGTGCCAGGATGCCCTCAGGTATTACACTAAGGAAGGAATTCAGTTCAGGAGGCCCCTCTTAGAGCACTGTCTCCTCTGTCCCCAGCCTAATGAAAACTCTTTCTTTCCACTACTAGACTCTAGGTCTTGCCTCCACTACCCCAGCTAGGCTGTCAGAGATTAGCCCCACTGTTTCCCAGGCTTTCCTAGATGACCCAGGGGAGAGTCTGAGGGTGGCCCAGCCTGGCAGGTGGGGGCTGGCCCTGGAAGAGGCCCCTCTTTTTCCACCTCCGGCCACCTGTCTTGAGTCCTCATTCCTTCCAGACAGCTGGAGAAAGGCCCCCAGAGCCTCTGCTTAAGGAGGGGTCTGATGTGGGAACACAGCTCTCAGGGAGCCAAGCCAAGGCTAAGGGGAGGCCCCCGGAG
>JAMJFZ010003581.1:8292500-8780000 GCA_026225945.1 Cricetomys ansorgei | reverse complement strand
TTAGGACCACACAATGAGATGCTCCCTAAAATACCAAGGGCTAGCTGTTCTCAATGTCACACACCTGAAATCTCAGCATTCAGAAGACAGGAGGCTTTCAAGACCAGCCTTTAAATCAATCCCCCTCTCTCTCTCTCTCTCTCTCTCTCACACACACACACACACACACACCATCCCAAAACAAAGCAAAATAAACAAGCAAAAGGCTGGGGATGCCTGTCAGTGGTAGAGTGCACATCCAGCTATGTGTAAGGCCCTGGGTCAATCCCCAGCACCAAGGGGAGGAGGGATAATTGTTGTCACAGAAATAATGATGATTATAAGGCTAGAAACTACTTTTTAAGGAATAATCAGTAACATCGCACAAAGAGGATAAGAAATGAGCCCAATAATTGCCATCGAAATAAGAGAGAAAGGTGATTATTTCTATAATATGGGTTTTGCTAAAAATTTGGCACAGTCAGAAAACTACTCATATTATTGTATTTGTTTGTTTGTTTTGACATAGGGTTTCATTATGTAGCTCTGGCTGGCCTGGAAATCAGAGATTGCCTGCCTCTGCCTCCTGAGTTCTGGGATTAAAGGCATGGGCCACCACTGCTCCCAGCTAGAAAACTGATTTTAATATGTATCTTTTAATTGTTGTTGCTTTTGTGGACAGGGTATTGCTCTGTAACCTAAATGCATTTCCTTCAGTCTTCTGAAACAAGGTCTCAGGTACCTGAAGCTGCCCTTGAACTCCTGATTCTCAGTCCTCTAGCTCTTAGAGCTGAGTTTATAGGGATTACAGGAATTCTACAGGACACCTAGCTTTTTTTTTTAACTGCCTTTTAAAAACTGTTCCTTAACCACCCCGGACTTGGTGGTGTACATACCTACAATCCCAGTACTTGGACCTATGAATTTGAGAAAGGCCTGGGATACATAAGGAGTTGAAGGCTAGCCTAGACTACAAAGAGATGCTGTCTCAGAAAACCAAAACCGAAAACTGCTCTTGAACGATTTTTCACCAAAACCTCTTCTTGGGGCTGGGGGTATGGCTCAGTGGTAGAACTTGTCTAGCAGGGGTTAGACACTTGGTTTGATTCCCTAGCACGGGAGCAGGGGACAGGCCAGCATGAAACACAAAACCAAACCTCTCTTCTTTGATTTCCTCACATAACACTTTCGAGTGAGAGGAAATTCCTGGTTAACCTGCCTAACATTGTGCAAAAGTAACCAATCCTTCCTCCAAATTCCCACAAGACTGTCACACAAACCCTTCTTGTGGCCCTGCTAAACCAAAAAGAGTGCATAGTGAACTCCTAAACATGAACATTTAACAGTGACGCATGCAACTGGAGAAGACTACAGTGGATCAAAGAAGCCTATGCATTGTTGGTTCACTGTTGTTCAACACAAGATTCAAACAAAGACTCAGCTGGTATCCCAGAGAAAACCAGCCGTGCTGCAGATGCTTACACAGCGTAAAAGCATGCAAACCAGGTTGTATGAGAAGACTGAGGCCATTTAATAATGGTTTTTTGGAGAGGGGGCTGTTTCTTTTATATAGCATCTCAAGTGCTCCAGGCTGATCTCCAACTCACTGTAGAGCCTAGGATGACCTTGAACTCCCTCCTGATCCTCCTGCCTTTGCCTTCCAAGTACTGAGTTTACAGGAGTAGGTCATCGTGCCTGGCTTTAATAGTGTGTTTTTTGAGGTGGTGGGGGGGTGGTTGTTAAGATTTGTTACTTAATGTGTATGTGTACTTATATTTGCATGTGGGTACAGTGCCCAGAAAGACCAGAAGAGGGCATCAGATCCCTTGGGAACCGGAGTTACAGGCTGTGACCGCTTGACTTGGGTGCTGGGAATTGTACTATAGAAGAACAGCACATACTCTTAATCACCGAATCACTCTGCAGTCCTGTAATAGTAGCTCTCTGATGTTTGATTTTTCACTGACTTAGAACCCAACACTGAATGTGTCATAACACCACTGTACATGAAGAACAGACAAATGAATGCTTTCAAAGGCTATGTATTTTAGATGTTGCTGGATGACTGTCTTAGGTGGCTGAGCCCTATACCTATGCAGCCCTGTTCTCTGGATGGGGCATGTGGCAATCACTGTAGGCAGGGCAGCTGCCCATTTCTAGGCGAACTATGGGAGTCCTCAAACCTTCCTCAAAGGTCAAGTCACCAGTTCAGCCCCAGAACCCGGCTTAACCATGAGCTTGAGTTGTGCCATCAGCTCCTGCCCCAGTGCCACACCCCAGTCACACTGTGCTGGGAAAGAGCAAGGAAAAAGAAAATGAACGTTGGAGGGGGAGTCAGAAGAAAATGTTTGTACCCTCATTTCAGTTGGGTGTCTGTGGTCAGGCTGATTCATCCAGGGCTCCACAGATAGGTCAGAGCCCCAGCCCCACCTAGCACGGCCCATATCCACCACCACCCACTCCTGCTTCCTGGGTCCTCTGTGACACCTGACTTGTCTGTTGGGGCAAGACCAGGCCATCCTGGTTCCATCTGGTTTGGCTCAGTGGATATTGTTGGGGCAATGTAAGGGATCCAGGATGCCAGTAGGCCCTGGCATGCTCAGGATTGGGGGCGGGGGACAATACATACTTCCAAAACACATGTGCATGTCACTCACAATCAGTTTCAGGGGCCCTAATCCTCTGCTCTACTAGTCCTAAGACTAGCACTGTCTCAATAGGAAGCCTGGTTTCATCTCACACTCCCCATGATGGGTGGGTACATACACATGCCAATCAAGCTGGCCTCCAATTCGTAGAGATCTACCTGGTTCTGCCTTCTGAATGCTGTATGCCACTAAGGCCCTCTTCTGCTCCCAATACTGACTTTGGTTTAAGTTGCTTGGCTTCTATACTTCCACTTCTTTGTGTGTGAGGTAAAAAAGCCTCACAGTTCTGGATCGTTCTGTGCGCACATATGTGTACACATGTGGTGGCCACAGGACAATCCTTAGTGTCAACTCCAGGAAGGCCATCACTTTCTTTGAGGCAGGGTCTCTCACGGCTTGGAGATTGCCAACTGGACAAGACTGGCTGGCCAGGGAGTCCTCGGGGTCCTGTGTCTGCCTCCCCAGCACCTGATGTCATGTAAGGCATTTCACACCTGTTGTGAGGATCAAACTCAGGCCTCCATGGTTGTGAGCCGAACACTTCACTGACCGAGCTATCAGTCAGCCTTTTGTTTGATTTTTTTTCTTTTCTGAGATAGGGTCCTACGTATTCTAGGCTGGCCTAAAGTCCAAGAGTGACCTTGAACTTCTGATCCTCCTGCTTCTGTGTGGGATTGTAGTTATGCATTCATATCCAGTTTCACGTGGTACTGGAATAGATACAGAGGTATCTATGCCAGCTCTCTACTAACCCCTCCAGCTCCTCATAGTATTCGTGTGAAGAATAAGTAAGAACTGAGTTCATAAATATGCATGTTTATTATAAATTTATTTACTAACAACCTGAGTTTGAACCCTGGGAGAAAACTACCTTGTGCATGTTGTCCTCTGACCTCTGAGCACACGCCCATACATGCGCATTCACCAACACACAAATATATAAATGCTTTTATTTACTATTGTGGTGTTTTTCTTTCTTTCTTTTTTTTTTTTTTCAAGGAAGGGTTTCTCTTTTCTAACTCTGGCTGTTGTGGGACTCGCTCGATCTGTAGACCAGGCTGGCCTTGAACTCACAAAGATCTGCCTGCCTCTGCTTCCAGTGTACACCACCACCACCTGGCTTATTACTGGTTTTTTTTTTTTTTTTTTTTTTTTGAGACAGGTTTTCTCTGTGAAGCCCTGATTGTCTTTGAACTCACTCTGTAGACCTGGCTGGCCTCGAACTCACAGAGATCTGCCTGCCTCTGCCTCCAGAGTGCTGGGATTAAAGGTGTGAGTTACCACTGCCTTGCCCATGTTTTTTGTTTTTTAAAGAAAGAAATTCACACAGTATATTCTCATGAGAACACCCTAAGGGACTCTCAGCAGCTGTGTCCAAGGACCACCTAGAAGCACCAAGTTCAAGTTTAGTGGTTATACCAAGTCTGGGCCAACTTCAGAAAGACTAACTCTTCAGAAATCCAGAGATCTAAGGAGGAAAATTCAACTCATCTTATGTGCAGAAGCTAAGTCAATCAAAGAAAAGATGGATGCTGTCCCTAGGACCAGCATGGACCAGCTGACTGGAAAGAAAGGAGGGTTTAGAGAACGTTTTACACCTTCGCTGATGCCGTCACCTAGTGTGTTTGAGGGCCTGTGACCCCAAGATCCTTCCCATTGTGGTCCATGGGTCTGTAGGGGATGAGTCTTAGGATGAGGATAGAGCTGAGAGGAAAGAAAAGCAGCCTTGAACTTCTGAGCCAGCTGCCGGGAGGAAACGGTCCTCTCCTCGAACTCCACAAGCCAACTTAAGTCTGTTCACCGGCTAGAGAAGCAACCCTCCCGGGGGTCTTACTCAAAGTGGACTCTGAGAACTAGCACAGCGAGCTCCATAAGCTAGGGCTCAGGAAAGACTCTGTGACAGCACACAGAAAGCTTCAGTGGACAGGCAGACAGGACGGACCCACAGGTGCCCTTTCCTCCCCTGGCAGGGCCCCCCTCCTCCAGCTGGAGCTTAAGTTGATGCTCAAGGCCTGCATCTGTCTGAGGCCCCAGCCCTGACTTCCTTTCCCAGAACTCCCGGAGCCCAAGGGAGGGGCAGGGAGAAGCAGCCTAGAGAGAGAACAGGAGGGAGGGTGAGTTGGAGCAGAAAACACTGGGGCCAGAATTGGGAGTTTCTGGGATTGCCCCAACTTGGAGAACTCTGTCCAGCCTTCTCCCCACAGGCCAGAACTTGCTGGTCTATTTTTATTCTAGAAGAAAAGGGTTGTGGGACTGGGGCTGCATGGTAGAATATTCAGCTTAGCAAACACACCACGTCCTGGGTTCGATCTGCAGCACCACACAAACCACATGTGGTAGTGTATGCCTGTAATCTCAGAATTTGGGACGGGGAGGGAGGAGGACCAGAAATTCAAGATCACCCTTGGCTATAGAGCAGGCTTGAAGATAGCTTGGGCTATGTGAGACAATATATTTAGATATTTAGACAGATAGATAGATAGACAGATAGATAGACGGATGAAGCCAGGAGGTAGTTGTGCATGCTTTTAATCCCAGCACTCCAGAGCAGAGGCAAGAAGATCTCTGTGATTTAGAGGTCAGCCTGGTCTACAGAGTGAATTTGAGGACAGCCAGGGGTAAACAGAGAAATCCTGTCTCAAACAAACAAACAAACAAACAAAGGAAAAAAGAGTGTTGGAGCACACAACTCTAATACCAGCACCAGAGAGTCAGAGGCAGGCTCTGTGAATTCATGACCAACCTAGTCTACAAAGTGAGTTTCAGGTCAGCCAGAACTATATAGTAAGGCCTTGTCTCAAAAAAAGGAGAGAGAGAGAGGGGCTGGGAGGAGCGAGTGTGTGTGTGTGTGTATGTTTAAAATGGAGCCATAAGCAGATGACAAGGAAAGAAACCAAGACTGGTTTTGGATAACCCTTGTGCCCACCCCAAGGAGTATAGGCTAGAAAATGATGCTAACATTATGAAACAAGCAGCTATCACTCATAAGGATCTATGGCCTGCCTGGCATGGAGCAGGACTTTCTATTATCTCTCTCATAAGCCTTCTCGAAGCAGGCTAGGCTCTATCCCCAAATACCGTGTGCCTCGGTTTCCTCATTTGAGAGGCATAATAATGGATGGGGTTGGAGCTCGGTGACAAGTACTTGCCTAGCATGTGTAAGACCTGTGTCTGAGCCTCAGCACATCCTCCCCACCTCCCGCCGCCTGGCTGGGCTGCGAGAACACACAAAGAGATGCTATTCAGCATATAGTAAGCACTTAGCTAGTATTGGCTACCGTGAGGGAGGGATGGCAGACGAAGAAATAGCAGTCAGAAAGGAGCCCAGCAAAAACAAAGCTGCACAGCTTGTCCACATGGGACTGCTCTCTGGACACTCAATCAGAGGACGAAAACAAATCGGTGAACTGCTTTGGGGCCCAACAGCCCATCAGCCTGCCAGCTAAACTGTGTGAAAAGAAGCAAGACGCTTAACTTCTCTGTGCAGTTGCTTGTCCGCATCCAAGATGGGTTTCCCGCCTCCTGTGTCTCTTGAAGGGTGGGGGTCAGGGAAGAATGGATTACTAAGTGCTTGGAAATACTAGCCAGACACTGTTCAGGATCTGACCCAAAGTGCCTGTGGGCCCATCTTGTTCATTCTGGGCTCTACTGTGTCCCTGTAGCCTGTTGACTCTATGGCTTTTTAGTTCTCTGTTTCTCTTTTTGAAACCAGCTCTCACTATGTAGCCCTGGCAGGCCCCAGCTTTGCCATGTAGAAGCAGGCTGGCCTCAAATTCACAGAGACCCACCTGCCTCTGCCTCCCCAGTGCTGAGATTAAAGGCCTGTGTCACCACGTCTGGACCTTTAAGGCTTTCTTAAGGGTCTTACCGGCAGCAATCAAATCTGGCCCAGTATTGGAGGACCAAGCATCAACCTTCTGCCCCACCTTCCGAAAGCCATGGCTCAGCCTCTGCTCTCTAATCTCAGGAGAAGCTGCTGGGGAATTTTACCCAGCGTGGGAGAACTGGTCAGGCTGCAGAGGGCTAATAGTTTCAGAGAGGTGTGGTTTCCGAGGTCCCTTACAGGCAACAATATAAGTGTCACACCCTTTGAAGGGTAGGAACGGTCATTCCAGGATAGCTTCCCTGACACACTGGCGCTGGCTACACTTGGGTCCCTCTGTGGCAAGGACACGGGAAGGTCAGGATAGGGGGAGAAGTGTGGCAAGGCCCCTGCCTTGGGAAAGCAGCACATGCTCCCAGGCCTGCACACTTGGGCCAGAGCCTTAAGAGCACATTTTATGGAGATTCTGCCGGGTCCGGTCAGAACAGCTCTCTGTGTAAACAGCTGGGAACGGGGTGGGGACAGAAGTCCCAGGAAACCAGCTGGCGCCTGAAGGACCAGGTGGGGGTTCTTCGCCCAATCCGGGGGGCCCCTGAAGCTACACTCTGGGCAACAGCTCCATCTGGTGGACGGAGTGTGAACACCATGGGCTAGGGCCGGCGGCAGGCCCAGCGATGACGCAAGGGGGCCTCGGTGAGTAACCCAGTGTCCAGGCGGAAAGGGGTGGAGTCTTCGCATTGACACTCTGGCAGAGGCCCTTGGTGCATGCGCTCTAGACTTCCGTAGCGGGGACTCACGTCATTAGGCAGGGATCACACAGCTATTTGTTAGAAAGTCCTCACATTTTTTTGCCAAGTGGGCGTGGTTCTTTCCATGCCTGTAATCCCAGCTCTTGGAAAGTAAAGACAGGAGGATTGCTGCAAGTTCGAAGACAGCCAGTTCTACTTAAGATAGTACCGGGGCTATACGGTGAGACTCAAGCAATAAGGATAATAAATCAAAACGAATCAAAAGCAAAAACGAAACAAAAAAATCCAACCACTCAAGGAAAAAGTTACGGGGCTGGAGAGATAGTGAAGCAGTTAAAAGATTGTACTGCTCTTGCAGAGGACCCAAATTCAGTCCCTGGCACCCACCTCATGTGTTTCAAAACCTGCAGGGACCTGCATTTATGTGCACAGATAAACACACTTACACATAATTAAAAATAAACAGTTTTAAAGCTCCAGTGATTCTAATGATTCACAGAACTACCTCAAACATTTAAACACTTCTCATATCTCCTTCAGATTTCAGGAGTCGAACCTCACTTTTTCACAGTGCCTTAATTGACCACTGACTGGCTGATTTGAGAAAAGGTTTTGCTCCATAGCCTTCCAATGATCCTCTCGACCCAGCTTCCTGAGTGCTGGGACTACAGACATTCACAACCATACCAAATACCAAGTATTTTATCTGCCCCCACACCACCACACTTGGCTGTCCTTTTTTTTAATTTAAAAAATACTTTTTCAGGTGTATGGAGGTGTCCAGAGAGGGCATCAAGTCCCCTGTGGCTGCAGTAACAGGCAGTTGTGAATTGCCCAAAGTGGATGCTGGACCCAGACTTTGGTCTTCTGGAAGAACAGCCAGTGAGTGCTCTTAACCACTGTTCTTTTTCAAAAGATTCACTTGCAAAGACTCCCTTCTTATTCTACTCCAAGCCCTCCCACTCCCTGCACTATCATACTGGATCATGGTAGTTGTATTTTGAATTTAAAATATTTTAAAATTTGATGTAAATGGGTGTTTTGTCTGAATCTGTGTCTGCCGGGTGCCCATGAAGGTCAGAATGAGGAGTTACAGAGACTCCCTGATTGGCAGACAGGAGAGGGGCTGTGGCTAGGTAATAAATGGGATGAATTTCCAAGACAGCTTCTTCCTCACCCTCTTAACTAGAGACAAAAACTTGGCAGCTTACAAAAAAAAAAAAAAAAAAGCCTTGTAGGTGTTTGTCTTCCGCCAGCAGACACCCTGCTGATGGACTGGCTCAACAAGTTCAAGGCTTGGACATGTTACACAACAGTCAAGGACCAATCAACCATCCTATCTGTCTTCAAACTGACCAAGCCTAAATTAGGGAAGAAAGACTCTTCGGAGACTTAAGAAGCCTCCTCCAGCCCTCGATTTCTTGCTTTGCAGGGGGTCTTCTCTATGTCTCGTCTTCTTCACATCCTTCTTCAGCAGTTAATTCTGAGTCTGCTGTCCTTTGGGATTTCTTCCATGCAGCACGTGGCACTCGAGATTGTTCCTGCTTTTTAGTTCTTTGTCAGAGGAAATGGACCTGATCAAGAACCCTGGACCTCAAGCGAAGCCCCTGGAACTGCAATTACCTACGGATGGTCGGTCATGAGCTGCCATGTCCGTGCTGAGAACTGAACCAGGGTCTTCTAGAAGAACAGCCTGTGCTTTTTTTGTTGTTTCTGAGACGGGGTCTCTCTACAAAGTCCGGGCCATTCCTGAAACTTACGTAGATTCACAGAGACCAACTGCTTCTCCTGGGATTAGAGGCCGTGCACCACCACACCCAGCTGCCGCGTTTATTTTGAATGTATTCAGTACATTGTATTTTACATATATGGGTGTTTAGTCTGCATGTCTGTGCAGACGTGTGCCGATGCAGTGCGGGTACTGGGAAGTGAACCCAGGTTCTCTGGAAGAGCAACCATTGCTCTTAACTACTGAGCCCTTTCTTCAGTCCCCAGCAGCATTATTTAAAAACAAAAAGATCTTTAGGTCTCAACTTCTATTCCTGGGAAGTTAAAAGCACAAGCTTTGAACTGAGATAGATCCACCTTCAACTCTGAACAATGCCACGTACTAGCTGTGTGACTTTGGCAAGTTCCTAAGCCTTTCTGAGCTCTGGTTTTCTCACTGGCAAACTGGAGACAGAGGTACATGCTACCTAGAACTACGGTATAAAATAAGAAACACTTGGCGGGGATTAGCTCAGTGGTAGAGCGATTGCCTAGCACGTTCAAGGAGGGGGAGGGGGAAAAGAGAGGGAGGGGAAAGCAAGGGAGGAGGAGTTACAGGGGGAGGGGAAATAGATTTGAAAAAGAGAAAGCCCCTGAGAGGAGAGACTTGAAAAAGTGAAAGCCCCTGGGAGTACCAAGCAGCCCCTAAGTGGCCACTGGAACTACATTCCTCAGAGTTGGAGGGTTCTAGAAGGGTGCTCAGGAGAGAAGGTGAGGGGCTGAGGCCAGAGACTACCGAACTGAATCACAGACTCCAATGTCACTGCAGGAAGGGTGGCCTGGGCAGCAGGCAGCAGGCAGCAGGCAGCAGGCAGCAGGCAGCAGGCAGCAAGCAGGACAGGGACAGGAACTGACTGGCTCCTTGAAACTCAGAGGATTTAAAATTTAAATGTCTTTGTGGGCAAGATAAACACACCTACCGCTCTGCAGGGAAAGGGAAACTTGGCAGAGGGCCCAGAACTTTCCCCACCCACAAGCCGCCATAAACTTCCTCTTGCGGTTTCTCAAGGGTACAGTCTGTTCTTCCCTAGCAAGGGAGGGCGGGTGTGTGTGTGTGTGTGTGTGCACGCGAGTGTGCGTGCGCCCAGGGTTCCACGGCACCCTACCCTAGGAGCAGAAAGGAAGGGGTGGGGGTGGGCAGAGCAGCCCCTGTTTACATTATTCCTAGCTTTCACACCTTCCCAACACACGTCTCAACAGATACCCCGTATGTTTTTAGCTGTTTTCTAAAAAATAATTTATTTTATGTGTATGGATATTTTGCCCGCGTACATGTCTGTGCGCCGTGTACACGCAGGGCTGGCAGAGAGCAGAGGAAGGCTTTGGGTCCCTGGAACTCGGAGTTATAGACATTATGCCCACATGAGTGTTAGGAACGGAACTCAGGTCCTCTAGAAGAGCAAACAGTGCTCTTAACCTTTGAGGCATCTCTCTAGCCTCATATGTTTTTGTTTGTTTGTTTAGTTTGGCTGGTTTGTTTTGTTTTTTAAGACAGGGTCTCACTATATAGACCAGGCCATTCAACTCACAGACATTGGCCTGACTCTACCTCCCAAGTACTGGGATTATAAATTGGTTTGTGATTGTAGGCAGAGAGACCTGGCGTAGGCATTCCCAAATCTGTGCAGAGAGTTCCTTAGAGAAACTGAGAATTTTAGACAGGAAGTAGAATTCAGGGCGGCTATTTTGCGGATGGGCTTATGTCCAATTTGTAGGAAGTGTGGCAGACACAGGGTGCTGCTTTTCATGGAATGACATGGGATTTGACGGGACAGTACCTTAAGCTCCCCCTTCCTCTTCTTTTTTTGAGATTTCTCTGTGTAGTCCTAAAACTCACTCTGCAAACCAGGCTGGCTTGGAACTAAAAAAATCTGCCTGCCTGTACCTCCCAAGTGCTATGATTTCAGGTGTGTGCCACGACCACCCAGCTCTTCTCCCCACTTCAATACCATCCTCTTAATCAGATACCAGGCTTGAGTGTTCTTTTTGGTATCTAGAATGGGGTGGGGGAGGTCCTAGGCTTGAATGTGCATAAGACCAAGTGGGTGTGGTAGCACATGCCTGTAATCCTGGCACTCTTTAGAGGTGAAGGCCAGAGAGATCAGAAGTTTAAAGCCATCCCCAGCTACATGGCAAGTTTCAGGTCATCCTAGGTTATGAGACTGGTCTCTAAAGACAAATGGGGCCAAGGCTCACTGAAAAAGTAGTTGTTGCACACGCACGAGGACCTGAGTTCAGATCCCAAGCAGTCACATGAAAGCTGCAACCGTCTGTCACCCAAGCACAGTGAGGTAGGATAGGGGGGAAGAGGTGGGGTCTAGGGGCTGAGCTTCCAGGCTAGCCAGTCTAGCCCAACAGGATGCTCCAGGTTCAGTGAGAAACTCTGTCTCAAAAAGTAAGTTGAGGGCTGGAGAGATGGCTCAGTAGCAAAGAGGATTGGCTGCTCTTCCAGAGGTCTCACATTTGATTCCCAGCACCCAGATGACAGCTCGCAACAGTCTCATTCCAATTCTAAGGGATCCAGCTCCCTCTTCTGGCTTCTGTGGGCACCAGGCACACACATGCTACACAGACATGAATGCAGACAACCATACACATAAAATTTTTTTTGATACAGGGTCTTTCTACGTAGCATTGGCTGGCCTGGCACTTGCTATGTAGACCTGGCTGGCATCCAACTCACAACTCTGCCTGCCCTTCCCTCCCAAGTGCTGGGACTAAAGGCTAGTCCACAGCCATGTGCACACCTACATCATCAACACAGGAGAGGATACCATCTCTATGTTGTGCTGTCTCCAGAATCCTGAGCAGGCCTTTTAGGGCACTCTCTGTAAAAAGTACTATCACCAAAGCTCTTCTACAGAAGAGACCTGCCTTGGGCCAGTCACACCTGCTGTATCACCTGAGACCAGGACTATGCAAGACCAAAGACTCACTGTAGACAGCACCCAGCTCAGTTGCACATTCCACACGACTAGTTAAAGCTGACCTGGGGGTTCAGAGCTGGGACTCTGACCTGGTTGTGATGATGGGTACCTGCCATCCTAGCCTTTGGGAGGTTGAGTCAGGATTGGGAGTTTGAGGCTAGCCTGGGCTAACAGCAAGATCCTGACTCAGGGGGAAAAGGACAGCATCTCCCAAGTCAAGTAAGTTGGATTTAAAGTCCATCTCTGACATCCATTTCTTTACTTAAAAAAAAAAAAGATTTATTGGTTTATATGTATGAGCATTTTGCCTGCACGTATGTATATGTACCATGTTTATGCCTGGTGCCTGCAGAGACTAGAAGAGGGCATCAGAACTCCTGGAAATAGATAGTTGTGAATTACCATGTGGGTGCTGGGAATCAAACTTGGGTCCTTACAAGAGCAGCAAGTGCTTCTAACTGTTGAGCCATCTCTCCAGTTCCCTGACATTCATTTCTTGTTTTCTGTACAAGGAGATCTCTTTACTTCCTTGCCCAAGTTTCCTCGTCTATAAAATGGAGCTAATACTAGTTGATTTATCCAGCTATTAGAGGTATTAAATGAGACACTACATCTAAACTACGTACATAAACACTTGAAGGTGCTATGTAACTCTCTGCTAGCATTCCAAGTCCTTGAGGAAGAGAAACATACAAGAGATAGGATCGGACCATAGAGGCCATGACCATGGGTCCAAGGATTGAGCACAGACTGGGGGCCCTGATCAGAGACACTTTCCACTTCTTCTCTCTGTGTCTAGATGCTCTGATTTTAATCCATGATGTCCCCAACATCGGCAGTATGGCCACAAGAAAAAGTGTTAAATGAACTTGTGACCTGTTGTGCTAGGGAGTGCCAGAAAACACCAGAGACTTTTTTTTCTCCACCCAGGACTAGTCCCAGAGGGCACAAGTGGTGATGGACAGAGGACAGGGGCTGGTTGGAGAAAACAGTTCGGGGGGGGGGCAGAATGGGGAGTGGGTGTCCAATATGGTGTGGACCCTCTCAGTTGCATCCAATAGGGAATTCAGGGGATCCAGCTCAGCAGCTTGTCTTTCCCAGACTCATTCCTGTTTATTCCCACTTCCCTATCCCTGGAAAGTGAATGAGAAGAGGCAGGAACTATTTCCCAGTTACCAGTATATCCCAGTGCCCAATAACACTATTGGGACTCAGTCTACCTCTGGAGAATAAGTACCCAAAAGACTCCCCATCTAATTCTCTCTGAGGTCAATAACCATTCTCTGGAACCCAACCCAAATATCCCCTTCCCAGCCTCCCCAGCCAGAGCTCTTCACCCCTCATCTCTGTCGCACCTGAGACCTCCACTGGCTGTGGCTGAGTGAGTCGGCCGCATACTCAGCATCGGAAACAATACCAAGCACACAGCTGATGCTCAGCCAGTGCATATGAATACCGCTTTCTTGCAACAATAGCCCACTTCAGTTACTCCTCTGGTCTACACTTAGAGGAGGCTGAGGCTGAAGCCCGATACACATCAAACACCCCTCACGGATCTTCTGTAAGCTTCCATTCTTTTGCCTCCCTCCTTGGTTCTGGCTCCCTCAAATGCCACCGACTCTTAGCCATTCCGGTCTGCTCTCCAACCCCCAAGGTTGATGTATGCTGCTAAGCCCCTGAGGCTTGCACATCAGCCTGGAGGGAGGCCGTGAAGACGTGCACACGTTTAGGAGGCTCAAGGACTTTTGGGGGCTTCTCTGACCCTCAGTTCTGATCAAAACATCATACTCAGGGGCAAAGTGAGCTAAGCTTTTGGGGCCACAATCCAGGTAAGAGAAGCGCGAATCCACCTGCTATCCCCACCTCTGGATCTCCCACCCGGACCCTAAGTAATATCCTAAGGAAAGCAGGCGATGATGTTGACATCACGTTTACTCTTGCTTCTCCAGCCCTCAAGCTTACCTCTTGGCAGATGAGACCCCCGGAGCTCGGATGGTTGCCTCACGTCCTCTCCCGCTGCGGGGCATATGTTTTGGGACAGTTGGGGGTGACCAGCCACGGACAGGACGGGCGTGCACTCCGCCTCCCGGACACCCAAACAGAGCGAGCGTCCACCCCCACAGGCGCGGCATGTTTACAAAGTCCGTGCTCATCGCAGATCGCGAGCTGGAAGCTGGGCAGGAAGTGGGGACGAGGGGGCGGGCGAGACAAAGGAGCTGGGTGCTGGGCTCTGCCGGGGTCAAGTCCTCAGCACCTCCAGAGCAGCCAGGAGGAGGCTCATCCAGCTCTGATCCCTATGCCACCCAGGGTCTACAGACCCTTAGCCCCAGGTGGGGGTGGGTGGCTGAGGGGCGGGGGGATGAGGAGTTGAGGTTACCGTTCCGCCAGGCTTAGGTTTTCTGGGCATTTCCGACTAGTGGTGCACGGTGCCCAGGAGGTAAACTTCAGGCATAGTTCTTAACTCTGACCACATGCCAGGCACCACAACACTCGTTATCATGCGGGGGAAACTGAGGCACAGTGCGGTTAGGTAACAGTGATCAGAGTCTGACAGCTAACAATGTTAGGATTTAAGCCCAGCGACTGCATCTGGCCAGGCATTTTCCCAGACTAGGATGGATAAGGGGAAGCAAGGTCTCTCCTGAAGAATTTCCAGTCCAGAGAGGCTAGTGAGCAACAGGATGCAATGTCCTGGGAATGAGAGGGACAAGGGACGAGTGTCCTTGCTCACTAAGGAATCACTTGTGAGCTGAAGGCAAGAGGCAACAGGGCAGGGGCATCTCCCAAGGAGCTTGGTGATTAAGCCCGGATCCAGGTGTAGTTGGGAGAGTGTTTGCCTAGCATGCAGGAAAACCCTGGGTTCCCACAGCACTGCTTAGATGGAGCATGGTGGCGAGTGACTAACCCCTGCAGTCTGGAGAAGGTAAGGGTAGTTTGTCTTAGTCACTGTTCTATTGCTGTGAAGAGACTCCACGACCTCGGTAACGCTTATAAAAGAAAGCATTTAATCAGGACTTGCTTACAGTTTCAGAGGCTTAGTTCATTATCATCATGGCCGGGAGCATGGTCACTATTGGAGCAGTAGCCAAGAGCATTCTGATTTGCAGACCAAGAGAGAGAAAATCAAATATATGAGAAAGAGAGCATTCAAATATATAAGCCTAAGGGGCCATTCATATTCAAACCACCACAATGTTCAAGGTCATCTTCAGCTACATACTAAGTATAAGACTAGCCTGGGCTACATGAAGCACAGGCTCACACAAACAAACCAATACTAAGGCTCTCTCTGAGATCACTGGAACTGGGCTGGAGAGACGGTACAACAGTTAAGAGCACTGGTTTCTCTTCCAGAGGACCCATAGTTCAATTCCCATAGTTCAATTCCCAGCACCTACTTGGCATCTCACTGTGGTCTGTAAACTGCAGTTCTAGGGGATGCAAAGCCCTCCTCTGCCTTCTCTGGCACCGGGCTCACAAGTGGTTGACAGACATATATGCAGGCAAAACAGCCATACACATAAAATAGGTGCATACATTTTTTAAAAGGGGCATTGAATATATTTTATTATTGTGTGTGTGTGCGCACACACACAAAGGCCCAAAGACAGTATTAGATCACTTTGGAACTGAAGTCAAAGACAGTTGTGAGCCATTCAACATGGGTGCTGGGATCTGAACACCGGTTCTCTCCAACAGCAGTATGTACTCTTAACCATTGAGCCATCGCTCCAGCCCAAAAGTGCATTCTTAAGTGTATTCTTTCTGAGAAATTATTTCATAGGAATAGCTATTTATCTATTTATTTATTTTCTGACGGGAAAGGTCTTTTTATGTAGTCCCAAGCTAGCCTGCACTCCAAAGCCTCCTGCTTCAGCCTTTAAGTGCTGGCTCCTGGCCAAAGAGGTTCCTTTTAACTCAGTGCAACCCACAAAACGTTTTACATATCCATTGCCACAGCTGCTGAAAGGCTCACGAAAGCTTAGCTCGCACAAAGTCACGTGGGCTGGGATCTTCCGATTTACTCCGTTTCCCCCCGCCCCGCTATCTCCTTGCACTTTTTAACCAGGCGGGGCACGTGTGGCCCCGCCCTTCGCCAGCTCCCCATCCTACTACAAGTCCCATCTTGCCTCGCGCTCACGCACACTACGCGGGAGCAAGATGGCCGACACAGCGCCGGGGCCTGGCGGCTCTGGAACGGTAAGGGTAGGGAGGTGCGGCGTAAGGTCGAGAGAGTTTGGGTCTTCTAGATCTTTTCCGTGGTCTGGGCTATAATCTCGTACCGAGAAACCCAAACCCACCCTGAGATCCGCGTTGGACCGTCCTTGCCATACGCGTCCCCCGCTGCTGGGGACTCGGCGGCGGCCTCCCTAAATTGCTGCACCCGAGACATGATTGGCTTGTTTCCTGTTGAGGGTGGAAACCCGGAACACCTTCCGATTGGTCCGAAGAAGCTGTTTTCGTCCTCTTACTGGCCAGCCCAAGTTGGACGAGTCCCTTTCAAAATATTTACCTTCCTTTCCTTTCTTGAGGTTACCCCTAGCCCTCCTCTTCTCTGCATCCGGTGTTGTTACTGTTTGAGTTTTCCGTGTTAATTGAAGTGGCTGGAGATGGAACAAGATTCGTTCGTCCAATTCCATCATTCGTGTATATATTCCGATAATTTGCTACAGAAAGAAGTGAAGGGGCTGGAGAGATGACTTAGGGCCCTTAACCATTGGACTTAAGTCCTGGGGAACGGAGTTCGGTGGGGCCGCTCACAACCACCTGTAACTCCGCTTAACGGAATCTGACGCCTTCTTCAGGCTTCCGGGTGCAACTGCACTCACATGAACATACACATCCGCACACAACACACACGTCTACACTTTTTTTTTTTTTTTTTTTAAAAACAAATAGCGTTTATCCTATTGGAAGTCTCTGTATTTGGATGCTTAGTTATTACTTGATAAGATCTGTAAGTCTTAAATATTAAACACTAACAGATATTTAGCAAAAGAGATCTTTTGCTATCCAGAAAAAATTGGTACACAACTGTAATTCATGTGCTTGGGAGGTAGAAGTAAAGGGATTGCAATTTCAGCCCAGGCCAGCTTGTGTGAACTACACAGTGAGACTCTGTCTCAGAAAACAAACAAACAAACAAAAACAGGGCGCTTTTGTTTGCCATTGATGGTATGTGAACTCTGTGGTCTCACCCATGTCTAGTGGTTAAAAGTCTCCTCTCTCTGGCCTTCACAGAGATCAGGAAGTAAGCAATCCACTAATCCTGCTGATAACTACCATCTGGCCCGGAGGAGGACTTTGCAAGTGGTTGTGAGCTCCTTGCTGACAGAGGCAGGATTTGAGAGTGCTGAGAAAGCATCTGTGGAAACGCTGACGGAGATGCTGCAGAGCTGTGAGTACCAAGAAACACGGCCCTCTTTCTCGTTTACCAAGTCCAGCTTCGTAAATGTCGTCTTAGACACTGCTCCCACTTTCTTGAGATGCTTTTGGAGACTCAGCCTTAGGCAGAAGAAACAATGTCTATTGTAGGTAAGACTGTTTTGGTATGTGTGGGAGAGAGATGTGTAGCAACGTGGTCATTTTAATCATTTGCAGTGGCATTAAGTGCACACTCACAGTGCTGTGCGATCTTCAGCATTGTTGGTGCCCAGAAACCTTGTTCCCTTGAACAAAACTATTCTGTCTTCCCCCGCAGCTCCAAGAACTTGTATCTTTCTGACTTTGAATTTGCTTTTTCTTTTTTTTCTTTTATATATAACATACTGTTTCTTAAACTTTCTTTTATTTACTTATTTATGTGTGTAGTAGGGATTGCATGCATGCCTTAGCACACATATGGAGGTCATAGGGATAACTTGTGGGAATCAATTTGCTCCATCATATGGGTTCCAGGGACCAAACTCAGGTCATTGGCAGCAAGCACCTTTACTGTTGAGACATCTCACTGGCTCTGAATTTGCTTTTTATTTGCTTTTTCTCTGTACTTCATGTAGATGGAATCTGGAAATATTTGTCTTTTTGTGCCTGGCTTATTTCACTTACCATAATGTTTCAAAGTTTATTCACGTTATATATTTTGTTGCTTCTGAAGATTGAATACATACTGTATTGTGTAGCTGGGTATGGTTGGTATACCTATAATCCTAGCCCTTGGGAAATGAAGGCAGAAATAGCAGGAGTTCAAGTTTAGTCTCTGCTACATACGGAGATGGAGTTTGAGGCTTTTTGAGAACCTGTCTCAAACAAACAGACAAAAATGCTCCATTGTATGTGTCTACTCCAGTTGGTCTATCCCTTCTTCCATCAGTGGATTCTTTCCTACCTTTTAATTGTTGTGAATTGGTGCTACTATGTGTGAGTGTGCGCAAGTGCCTGTTTGAGCTCCTGCCTTTGGTCATTTGGGTGTATATGTTGAGTAGAACCAGTGACTTACCTGATAATCGTATGTTGAACTTTGGAGGAACCATGGCCTTTGATCCTCTTGTAGACATCTCAGAAATCGGGAGAAGTGCCAAATCTTACTGCGAGCATACAGCCAGGACCCAGCCCACACTGTCGGATATTGTGGTCACACTGGTTGAAATGGGTGAGTGCATCTGCAGCTTCTAGTGCTTTCTCATCTCTGAGTTAGGATTACCAGGGAGGGAGGAAAGCCTGGGGACTGGGGTGTCTGCTGAATGTTCTTGGATTCCCTTATGGTTTCCCTGGTCTGCTTTTAGTTTAGAAAGTTATGAGGAAGGATTCCTTTGAACCCGTCTTGGAGATCCCCTAATTCCTTATTGGGGAGTTCTCCTGGAGCTCCTTTGAGGGGCAGCATAGTGGCTAAGTTGAGAATTTAAGCCTCCTTTCCACACTGTCAGCTCCCCTTTTCATATTCAGTACCTTGTGGCTTAGGCAGTGATTGATTTTCTTGTCCCTAGGGTTCAATGTGGACACTCTCCCTGCTTATGCAAAACGGTCCCAGAGGATGGTCATCACTGCACGTAAGTGGCTTTGAACCTAGGTACTTAGTAAGTACACAGTGATCATAGTGTGACTCAATGGGGGGAGAATAGGGCAGGCATCAGAGCATTTCCTTGTTACAGGCTCCCTTCCAGTCTTTGGGGTGGGTTAGCTACCCACAGCCTGATTTTATCTGGGCAATGGGATTATATTGTGAATCTAAGTCACCAGGCACCCAAGCTATATCTGTGCTACTGCTGTTGTACTTTAGCCCTGAAGAGCAAATGACTGTACTAGAAGACTGTAAAAGTTCTAGCTTCATTAAATCAGGGTTGGCTAACTATGGTCTTTGGGCAAAATGTAGCCCACTGCTTGCTTTTGTAAATAAAGTTTTATTGACGTGCAGCTGTTTTATCATCTGTGATTGCTTTCATGTTTTAAAGGCAGAGTTTTGCGGCTTGAAAAATTTGAACTGCTCCTGTTTGGTGGCTACATCTGTAATCCTAGGACCCATGAGGGTGTGCTTCCGAATTCTAGTGCACTGTGGACTACAATGAGGTCTAGGCTAGCCTGAGCTACATAGGCTCTGGCTCAAAAACAAAACAGAAGAACTCTAAAATATTTATCATGTATCTTTTTTGTAGAAAGTTTAGTTCTGCTTTAGATAAAAGTGAGTCCCTTTAGCTAAGAAGGGAGTAACTGCTTTAGTCTTTAGACTTGTGGGAGAGATGCTGTATTTGTTTCTTAAAGTTGCTTTTTTGCATTGGCATCTTTTTAGATGTTTCAGCTGTTGTGTGTGCATGCACATGCCATGGCGTGCATGTGGAGGTCAGAGGACAGTTTGGTGGAGTTGGCTGTCTCCCTCCACCATGTGGGTCCTGGAGATTGAACTCAACTTGTCAGGCTTGGTGGCACGTACCTTTCCCCACTGAGCCATCTTGCCACCTGTGTTGGAGATAAGCAGGAGAAAGGGCCATTTTTCTCCGCTCTTATAATTGTTAAGCCTACATTTCCCCCAGCTCAGTGTCTATTACTGGGTCTTTGAAGTGTGTGTGTGTGTTGGTAATTGGACCCAGGGCCTCCTGCATGCTGAGTGTATGCTGTACCACTGAATGCTGTTTCCAATGCTCTCACAGTCTCTGGAAAGACAGCCATTTAACATCTTTAGTGAACTTAGCATGTTCTTTTATACAGTAGCTTTGGTGACAGCCACTCTCCTTTTGATGCAAGAGGCTTGCAGGCAGATTGTCACAGATTGAAATATCAAACAAGCTCACCCAGCAAGACAGGACATTGTGTGCTGATCTGAAAAGGGTATGGAAGGCTTTTTATCATAGAAATGCAAGGTGTTTAATTGTGGTCCAGTAAAAAGAGGGGGTTTTGCACAGAGACCATCATCTGTAGAATGCAGGGGTTGGAGAAGTAACCAGTTATGATTCCTTTGCAGCTCCGGTGACCAATCAGCCAGTGACGCCCAAGGCCCTCACTGCAGGGCAGAACCGACCCCACCCACCACACATCCCCAGCCATTTTCCCGAGTTTCCAGATCCCCATACATACATCAAAACTCCGGTGAGTAGTGGGTCACGCAGGGCTGTGAGTGACGTAAAACACAGTTGGCTGAAGGTCAAAGTGCTGTTCAGCTCTCACTGTGATTCTTCCTATGGAGAAGCAGTCTTGTTAAGGGCATGGTGGCTCACTCCTGTGATCCCAGAACTTAGAAGGCTGAGGCAGAACAGTGGCCATGAGTTTCAGGCCAGCCTGTGTAGCAGCTTTGCTACCATACTTTTTTACCCTCTAGCTCAGAAAAGAAAAAAAAAAAAGATAGGCGGTCTGAATACGTGAGAGCAGTACCTGACAGTGAGCTGGACTAATGTCTCAACACAATATCCCTGAACCTAATTGCCTCTCTGGATCCTTGGGTCTCAACCAATATATACTCTGAGCAAAGCTCCCAGAAGTCTAAGCCGCACGCAACCATAAGGACAAGCTGCACATGGTAAAATTATGTTTTTTACAATGACACGTAAACAAATCATAGCCACCAGTAAAGAATAGTCTAAATCAAACCACTCTCATCCACTACCCTGGGATGGACACAAAAACGTATTCTAAAAACCATTCTGTTTTTAGAGAAACCAAAATCACAAAACTCCTTCAAAATGTCTCGCTATAGAGTGAGATGCTGTCTCAAAAAGAGAGACAGAAGGGGTAAGGCACACAAAGTAAAGCAACTGAGCAATTAAAAGTTACAATATTTTAAAATATTTTATTTTATGTGTATGGGTGTTCTGTCCTGTGTGACGGTGCACCTGGTGCCCACAGAGGCCAGAGAGGGTATTGGTTCTCCTGGAACTGTAGTTACAGATAGTTGTGAGCCACCAAGTGGGTGCTGGGAATTGAGCCCAGGTCCTCTGGAAGAGCGACCAGTGCTCTTAACCACTGAACCTTCTCTCCAGCCCCTGAGTATTATGAGTTGCCACCAGAAGAATAGTTAACAAAGAAACTGCCTCTCCCACCAAACACAAAGATACTTAGCCATGTAGACACAAAACTGGGAGTCTGTTCCATGTGTTTGTGTGTTTGTAGTAATTCTTGGTGAGATTACTGGTTGCCGTGGTGGTCATCCATATACTTTTCTGGGTTTTCCAAATTTCTCATTATGTGTAACTGATTTTTGAACCAGGAAAAAGTTACTTGAATATATGAATTACTTGAATCACACGAACAGGACTAGACTGCAGTGTGCTCATGCTGTCTTGTGTTCTGGGGATGTTTTAACAAAGTGCTATAAATTAGATGACTTAGAACAATAGAAATTTATTATTTCATAGGCCTAGGAGCCAGAAGTTCAAAATCAAGGTGTTATCAGGGCAGGGGAATCTGTGCTTGCCTGGCCCTAGCTGAGGGTGTGCCAGCATTTCTCCAGCATTTCTTGGTCCATTAACACACTATATATGAGGTACTAACACTATGGATCCCATTAAAAATGCTTATAGTGAACTCCTAACCCTTGGCATCTCATATGACCCTGAGTTCACTATATCTAAACATTTCTTTAATGGGAATACAATTCAATCCATAGTGTTAGTACTTCATTTATATAGTGAGTTTAATGGATCCTGACAATAAAAAATAATGTAAAGAAACTTTCTAGAGATAGCGTCTCAGGCAGCTCAAGTTGGTCTCCAACTCAGTATGTAATTAAAGATGACTTCAGACTCCAGGTCATCCTGCCTCTACCTCTGGAGTGCTGAGATTACAAGTTGCTGGTGGTGGTAGTACACATCTTTAATCCCAGCACTCGAGGCAGAGGCAGGTGAATCTCTGTGAGTTTGAGGCCAGCCTGGTCTATAGAGTGAGTTCTAGGACAGCCAGAGTTACAACAGAGAAATCCTGCATTTACAACCTGCCTCAAGGTGTTTACTTTTATGACTATTGTTAGCTAACCTATTACAAAATAATGTACATTAAAAGATAATCTCACCCTTATTAAAAGTTCAGAAAACCTGTGACCTTTTGAGTGGGAGCCTTGCTATGGCTTCTGCTTTTTCTTTCTGGAACCTTGGTGTAGGATATTAAATTACAAGCCTGATCTTTGGATCAGTTTACTTTAATTCTTTAATGATTCTCCTATTTGAGAAAGTTGTATGGAAACAATGTGACCAGGTGTGGTGGATCACATCTTTAATCACAGTGCTTGGGAGGCAGAGGCAGGCAAATCTCTGTGAGTTCCAGGCCAGCCAGCCAGTGAGACCCTAATGACTCAGCTTGTTGCTCTTCCAGAAGACGGGGATTCAATTCCCAGCACCCATGCTGGGCAGTTCATGCCACAGGTAACTAGTTCTAGAGGATTTGCCATTCTCTCCTGCCCTCCACAGGCACCTGATGGATGTGAGCATTCTCTTCTCTCCCTCTCTCTTCTCCCCCCCACCTCTAACCACACATTAAATAAATCTTCAAAATTAAAACTAGGACCTAAGGTTGTAGCTCAGTGGTAAAGCACTTAGCCTCGCCTACAAAAGTTGCACTCTCAGCACACACACACAAAATAGATAAAAATAAGTTTCTCATTTACAAAATAAAATCCCAATTTATTGAATATCAAGTATCATTGAAATAATCACAGTTTTTTTTTTTTTTTTTTTTTTTTTGAGTCCAGGTGTCACTGTATATACAACCCTAGCTGGCCTGAAACTCACTGTAGACCAGGCTGACTTGAAACTCAGTCTGTAGGTCAGGCTGGCCTTGAACTTGCAGTCATCATCCTGCCTCTTGTTTCCGTAAGTACTGGCATTACAGGTACGAGCCACTGTGCCCAGATTCTGCATTTTAATGTTTTTAACAAGCATATTCAAAATCAAATTTTCATTTTGGGACAAATTTAGACATGCCAAAAATTCTGTTCCTGTGCTTAAGTATAAATAGGAAGACTGTAAACAACATATTTCAGTTATTCAGCTGACTGTCACAACAGTAAATATGTTGACAAGTCCCTCCAGTAAAAACTGTGTGGGGAAAGTGGAAAAATGGCGCAGTGGTTAGGAGCACATGCTGCTCTTCCACAGGACCTGCGTTGGGTTCTCAACACCCACAGTGGGTGGTTCACGACCACCTGTAACTCCAGCTCCAGGAGAAACTAGATGCCTCTGACCATCACAGCCCGTAGTCAGTAATTCTAGAGGGAATCTTTTGGACCGGTGTGTCTGTTTGGAGAAGGTGGATTTAAAACAATAGTGTGGTATGGTATGCAAATGCACCTGGGCCACTGCTCACACACTGAAAGATGTCAAGTCCTTCTGATGAAACAGAGGTCCCTCTTAGGGCTCCTTAGGGGTTCCTAGTTTTCCTTGATATGCATCTTATACCTAAGGCTAGCTGACATGGCAGCTGAGTGAAGATGAAGTCATCTGTGTAGAGAATATTTGCATTTTTCTTAATATGTATGTAGTGACCTGATCTTTCTCTTGTCTGCTGCTCTTCACATAGATTCACTCTAGTGTTAGCAGGTCATGTTCTCAGGACATAGCTGCAGCAAGGCAGGGCCTGCGGAGGGCTGAAGGCGGCATGTACTCAGCCTGGTGTCTTTGTTGTTCTAGACGTACCGTGAGCCAGTGTCTGACTACCAGGTCCTGCGAGAGAAGGCTGCATCTCAGAGGCGAGACGTGGAGCGAGCACTCACCCGCTTCATGGCCAAGACGGGAGAGACCCAGAGTCTTTTCAAGGATGACGTCAGCACATTTCCCTGTGAGAGTCACCCCCTCTGGGAACCCTGTTCTGTTGTTTGAGATAGTCACACCATCTTTCCTTTCTCCCGGTGTGGTGGGGAGAGGTGAATATGCCTTCTTGTTTTTGTCTAGTGCAGTTTGTTCTTCTGTTCTCTGGTTCCTTTCCCCTAGTCCCAAGTCATCCTAACTGATGACTCCCAAACAGAAAGGCTTCCATATATTGGCCACTTGAGGCAGTGAGTTTCGGTTAGCTCATGGGTGGCTGGACCCTAGGAAGTGGTGGCCCAAGTGGTAGGAGGAACCCTGGTGTCTACAGCCATTTGCCCGTCATTGTCCTTTCTTGGGTCATGTCTCATTTAAGCTTTGTTGACCAAGTCCCTCATTTCCATGGTGGACTTGGGGCTGTGTAGACATGAAGGGGGAGATTGGTGCATTCAGTCAGTAAGCTTCTGCTTGGTGCCTGCTATGTGCCTGGCTCTGAAGTCATCATGGCCAAAGGTTAGCAGGTGCTAACCATTCCCCTCCAGACCCATGAGTTAGCAACCCTTAGCTTTGCCTTTTCAGAACACAGGGGCTTATGGGAAAGAGGAATTAACTAGCTCAAGCTCATGGTGACTGGGCAGCATTCAAACCTGGCTCCCTCTGGCTGCTCCACAGTCATGTCTCTCTTCCAATTCCCAGTGATTGCTGCCAGACCATTCACCATCCCCTACCTCACAGCCTTGCTTCCCTCTGAGCTGGAGATACAACAGATGGAAGAGACGGACTCCTCGGAGCAGGATGAGCAGACAGACACAGAGAATATTGCTCTTCATATCAGCACGGTGGGTTCTATCTTTCTGCCTGCCTCAGAATACCCCCTAAATAGCCTCTTCCACACTAGGCCCCTGCCCTTGGGAACTGAACAGGGCCTACCCCAGATCTCTGGATATCTGTTAGGAGCTTGCATGATAGGCCTATGTGACCGATCTCCATCCTGAAAGAGTCACCCTGGGGAGTCACTCATTAGCAGGTATTGAATGAGACACTTCCAGGTGCTGGGGGACTAGGAGAAGGCAAGACAGACAAAGCCTTGCCCTCAAGGAGCTAAAGAGATTAGAAATGGAACCGTGGAAGGGGTGGAGGGATTAGAAGGTGATTCACTCATGTCTTGAGTAAAGACCTGAAGAGACCAACGCCTGCATGCGTCTCAGGGTGGAGTTTCCAGGCAGTGGGCACAGCACCTGCAGGGCAGCCTAAGGTAGAGCGAGCTAACTTGTAGTACCTCTTTGCTGTACAGCATGCACTCTTCTATGCAAAGTACAATAAAAAAAGACAGTTGTTCGGACTCATTACTATCCTGGTGCCCTGTGAAATGTGATCATGTGTTAGAAACCCAAATCCTGCCTCCACATGCGGGGCACAGTCACAGCTCGTCCGTGACCAACTTTAAACTGTCCTTTTATCTCCCAGTGACAGTGCGCCTCAGGGACTGTTACTATGGGACATCTTAACCTCTTTCTCCATGTCCTTGAACATAAAGGAACCAGTTTTAGAGTGGCTAATAGTTTTTTTTTTCCCCTTATACATTCGAACTAGCTCTCTTGTGCAGGCAACCGGAAGTTTAAACTCTTACTCTTTTATGAAAAATCATACCAATCATCTACTCAGTAAGCACCTGTTTTACAATGAAGACGTGTCAGATACTGTTCTGGCTGCTTAGGATAAAGCAGTGACCCCAACAGATGAAACCTCTGCCTTTTGAGAGCCACTGTTTGGCAGTGAGGGAATGAACTTTAAAACATAATCCGTAAGTCACCACTCAGTGTACTCAAGATGGAAGTGCTGTGGACAGAACAGACCATGTCGAGGACGGAGGCTTTGCTTTTCCATAGTAGGACACTCAGGGTGGACCACCAAGCAAGAGACTTGAAGGGGAGAGGAGAGGTGAGCCATGCACTCTCTGGGGAAGAAGGTCCTTGTAGAAGTAACGGCTGGTGCAGAGGGCCTGAGGAGCGTCAGTGGTTGGGATGGAGCAACAGGGAAGGGCTGATCTGATGGGGCCAGCTGTTTCAAGAGCTGGGCGAGCAGAGTTGCAGGAGGGCGTGGAGCCAAGGAGGGAGATTTCTGAACTTCCGAAAGCATCACTGATGGCTCTGGTGAGAGTGGGCCCGAGAGGGAACCCTGCTCCTTTAGGAAGCCATCACAGTGGCGGAGGCCAGGGATAGATGTGGATCCTCCTCCTGAGGTGGTCACAACAGAGGCAGTGAAAAGGGTTTGATTGTATTGATAGGCAAAGCTAAGAAAGAGGAGGTTCTAGCAGATGGGAGTTGGGTGGCAGAAAAGAAACAAGTGTGACTGCAGAACTCACTGGCTCAAAGCACCTGAAGGGTGGTGTTACCTTGATGGGGGACTGGGAGCAGGGCACTCCGGGAAGGCTGAGGCACATTGAATTTGAGGTGCCTACGAGATGTTTGTATGGGGCTGTCAAGCGGCTGGGTGTTTGAACTGGGATCTGGCAATGAAAAAAAGAACAGGGTTGGAGTCAGACTTGGAGCCTTCTGCATGAAGTGACATGGATAGCCACAGGACAGGTAGGGCTTGCTGGTGTTCTCCAGCCTTGCCGGACTCTGGTCTCTTCACTGGTCCAAGGAGCTTGTGGCAAGCCTCATTTTGTCTTGTGGCAAGCCTCATTTTGTTTTTTCTACAAATCTTTGAGTCAATTGGATGCTTTACTTGTTGTCTCCAGGCTTCCTGTGCCTGAAGGAGACCAGAAAGTAGCATTTCCACAAGCTGTCCTTGGTAGAGAGATGCCTGATGTTCTACCTCTGTGGGACCCTGAGCCAGCCTTTCTGACCTCGGTGCCTTCTCACCTGTCATTCTGTTTACATGGCCGACAAGTAACTTTAGAGTTAGGATGTGGAGGAAGGGTAGATTGAGGAGTGGCTGGTGACACTCTGCTCAGCCCTTAAGAACTCAGGCGGGCCTTCCCTGCACCTGGCCCCACCTGAGCGCAGTTGATCTTGTGGCACTTGTTTTGAAAAAGGACTCTCCAGTGGCTGTAGGTCCACTCACTGGGTTTAGTGCAGGAGGAGGCAAGCATACGTACTCTACAGGAAAGTAGCTTTATGCGGAGAACAGAATTTAATGGGATAGTGTGGGTATGTATATATATAAAACTTTGCTAAAAATTAATAAAGAACCTGATTGAGTTCAAGTGCCAGAAATGAGAGATTTGGAGGAAATGTGTTAGGACTTGTGTTAGTTTGGCCAGGAGAGAGAGACCCATGCACTGATTTGTTCTGTCCTTTGTTTCTTACTCCATAGTCACCTCCTTTTATCATCCCATTGGGCTGGGCTTCCTCCCTGAAGCATGCAAACTCTAACCATCACTCCCAGATCTCAATTCTTTCATGTCCCCACCTCAGAAGAGACTGAGGACCCTGTAGTTTTTCACTTTGTCAAAGTTCACGATTTATCCCTTTAGAGCTGGCCACTGCCCAGGTCTCATTGATTCTGGAGCAGAGATGGTGACTGAAAAGACTGTGGCTCCTGTCTTCTCATTTCTCAATAAAGAGACACCAAAGGTGGTTCTTGTTGTGGGCACAGTCTCTTTTCCTCATGCCACTGGTGTTCTGCTTTATTTCGGCTTTTGCTCAAAGGATGATTCTGGAGCTGAGAAGGAGAACACTTCTGTCCTGCAGCAGAACTCCTTGTCTGGCAGCCGGAATGGGGAGGAGAGCATCATTGATAACCCCTATCTGCGACCTGTGAAGAAGCCCAAGATCCGCAGGAAGAAGTGAGTTGGCGGCTAGGGCCCAGAGCCTGCTCTAGCCTGCTGATCTGATCCTTGGCAGGAAAAAGCTTGCCGGTGGGTGTGAACGTGGTGAGCACTTCTTGGGCAAGAGGAAGTCTTCTTCCTCTGCCTCTCTTCTCCGGATCTCTTGCATTTCAGTTTCTGAAGCCAAGGCAACCCTGCCAGCCCTAGAGCTGCACTCTCCTAGGAGAGCAGGAGGGCCCTGTGGCAGGCTCTGTGATTCTTCTTTCTAGGTCCCTCTCGTGAGCTGAGAAGGAAACTGGCCTGTAGGGAGAGGATGCTGCTTTCCTGGGGGAGTGAAATCACAGAGGGAAGAAGAGGTGACATCCTCTGGCATGTCCAGGCTGCATCATTTTAGAAGCAACCCTTTATGAAGACAACCTGTTTTACTTGGGCGCATGGGTTGGGGAGGAAACCATGGTACAGTGAGAACTGCTCCATTCCCTTGGCCACACTGCTGCAAACAAGGCAGGGGACTGCTGATGACTTCATTGATTGATCATGGGACTTGATTCCTTTGAAACCTGGAGGGCCAGGGAAAGTGGCAGGAAGAAGGTCCACTGCTCCGTGCCCTGCTGGGAAGAATGCCAAATGTGTCTTTCAGGCCACCTGGATGATCCCCTTCATCAACCCAAGAATCATGGCGCTGATTTACCCACCCAGGCCCTCACTGTTACCTCTCTCCTCACCTGGGCCCCAAGATCCCTGCTGGGCTGAAGTCAAGTGATTCTGGATCCCTCCTTGTGTTGGAAACAGGCCCACTCTGCAGCTCTGATCTGGGGCTGGCAGGAGCTAGGAACATGTGTTAATATAGATGACAGTGGCCATCAGAGTAGTCTGAATCTCTGAGCAGCATTTGATTAAAGCTGACCACGGTGAGGATCATGCCACTTGGAATGTGTGCCTGGAGCACCTTCTGGCAAAGCTGGTCTGACCAGAGCCTGGGATACAGTTAGTTTTCCCAGGATTTGATAGAAGAACCATGAACTGTAAGCGCAAGAGGACCTAGAGGGGGTTTGGGGAGTGGGATTTGTTTTGAGGGCTAGGTTTAGCTGAGAAGTGCACCTGGTGGTAGAAAGCCACATTCCCACCTGCTGGAGGGAGTGGGCTGAGAGGTTCCTGTCGAGTCCGTGTGTTTGTCAAGAAGCAAGTCTGAATCTGCCCACTTCCACCTCCCTGAAGAGAGCGAGGATGCCATCCCTCACTTCCCCACTAATCATGCAACCTGCCTCCAAGGAAGACACTGGACAAGCTGTATGCTTTGGCTTGTTTTGGAAAGAGGGATTGAAAAACCAAATCCAAGGAGGAATGGCAGGGATATATGGAAATCGACATATGTTGATCCTGGATTGGATGCTGAGCGCTTGTTAACTTTCCTTCCTCTACTGCACAGTGGCTGCTGCTGCTTTTCCACTTTTCCTCTCTCACCCAACCCCTTGGTATTTTGAGGCCGGATCTCACTTTGTAGCCCAAGGTATCCCAGAATTCACTGTATATCCCAGGCTCAGTGGTCCTCCTGCCATGTGCTGTGGTTACAGGTGTGAACCACCATGCCTGACTTCCAAAAACTTGGCTCTACCTTCCTCTTCCTCGCTATTCTCTAATGTTCTTGGTCCCTTTGCCTGGAAGAAAAGAGCTCTGTGTCTGGAATTGAAGAGAGGACGATGGAGAGAATATGAGCTTTCTCAGCTCTGGACCAATCAGGAGTATTTTCATGGTTACTCAAAACTCTCAGGTCAGAGCAGGAAGATGACCTGTGTGGATCCTAAGAACTTGTGATATACTTGGCAACTCATGGCCCAGTCTGTTGGAATCCAGTCCCAGGGTCAGGCAGGAGGTATTACACCTTGCTGTTCTGGATGCTTCTAGTCAGCACATCTGTACTTCCTGCACCATTACCACCATCTGAAGCAACACCTATTAAGTATGTTGTGGGAGATGGAGATGGGAGGGGGTTGTTGCTGCCCTTTGACCTCAGAACTGTACCACTATAATTTCTCTTGGAAGAGAGATGCTGGGACATTGACTTGAATGGTGTTGGGATGAAGTATGTAATTCTCAATGTTTATTCATATATATAATTATATGTATATATAATTATATATATATATAATTTCTATTTTTTATAAGTTGGTGGAGTCTTCTTGGAGGGAAAAATCAAGTGTGGTTTATGAAAGGCCTGTAATAAAAATTCATAATAAAAGCTATGTAAATGAATTGATCCTAAGTCTTTCAAATGCTAGGCAAGCAAGTACCATACACAAGCTTTTCTTGTGTATAAAACTAGGGTTTTTGTTGTTTTGTTTTTAAACTTTTAGTTTAGAAACAAGGTCTCACTAAGTTGCCTAGTTTGGCCCTGAACTCACTCTGTAGCCCAGTCACATCTTAAATTTGGCAGTTCCCTTGCCTCAGCCTCCCCCAAATTAGAAAGTTTGTGAACCCCTAAAGATTCTTCAGGAAAAAAATCTTATAGGGAAAAAGATTCCTCACCCAACTTTCCCCCCACCCCCCAGTTTTGCACACAGACTCTTTAGGCTTGAGTAAAATAATTTTTAAGTGACAGGCAGTAAAATACATTTGGGATGACAACTCAGGAAGTGAACGATCCACACAGTATCTTAACAGTTTAAATGTCTTAGGGTCAGAGAGTTAACCCTGAATTTTCTTATAGCTTTTATTATTATTATCAGTCAGAATTGTCTTTAAGCTTTAGAGTCAAGCTGTTGGTTTGTCTTAAGGTTCACTTAATTTTGACAATATATCATTTACTTTTCTGTAACTAGAACTTTTGGACAAGTGAGTGGCTTTCCTGTGGATTGTAAAATTCTCTGTGTGCTTTTAAGCAACAGACCTTCAGGCAGTTCAAAACTTTTGACCCGAAGAGTCTGGACCATTCTCTTGCATTCTGGACAGGGGTTAAGAACAGACAGAGCAGCCCTGACCCCGGGGGTTTGCAAGCTTGATGGACAGCGGCAGGAAATGCCACTGGGTCTTCTCACTCTTGGATGTTACTTGCCCAGCTTTAATACTCAGCATTTTGTCACTTCTGTTTCATCTGTTTTTCTCAATTCTTCCTGAGATAATCTTTGTTTTGTATAGGTGCTAGGGAACAAACACAGGACTTTGTGCAGCGGCAGATTTAGCAGGATGTTGCAGAAAAACGCACAATGGAGTCCTCTGCCTGTGTCCCACACATTCCCTCCATCATGTCTCGTCAGTACTGCAACATCAAAGCCAGAGTGTTGATATCGGTGCGTGGTCATACACGCACTTACGCATGTGTCTTGCGGTGTTGTCACACAGGTTTGTGAAACCACAGGGCAGAACACTCACACACTCACACGCTTCTCTCTGTAACCACACACATCTCCTTCCCTCATCAGTCTTTGCAGTTGGTGCTCTGTCCCCATCTCTGAAGTTGCATTAAGAGTGGTGTCCCATCAATGAAATTATGAAGTCACCTTCTGAGGCTGGCTTTTTCACTCTACATAGTCCAGTTGAGATCCATTTAGACGGTCGTGTCAGTCCTCTGTTTTTCTCTCTTTAAGTTTTTGAGACAGGGTCTCTCTGGATAGCCCTGGCAGGCCTGGAACTCGCCGTGTAGAGCAGGCTGGCCTCAAAGAGATCCACCTGCCTCCCAAGTGCTGGGATTAAAGAAATGTGCCACCATGCCCAGTTTAGTCAGTTTTGTTTTGTTGCACAGTGGCTTTTCATGGTGCGGCTGCCCCACAGTTTAAGTCTGTCTCACCAGCTGCACTTCTGGACATGCGGACTCTTTCCAGCTTGGGGCTTTTAGAAATAAACCTGTGATCACCACTTCTGCACAGGCTTTACTTAGACATGTTTTCTAGATGCTGTATGGTGGTGACACACACTTGCAATCCCAGCATTTGGGATATTGAGTTCAAGCCAGCTTGGGCTATACAGTAAGTCCCAACCTCAAAACCAAAACAATTTTTTAAAAAGATTCTTAAATTTTATGTGTATGAATGTTTCATCTGCATGTATGTGTGTGCTTGGTTCCCTCAGGGGTCAGAAGAGGATGTTGGATCCTCTGGAGCTGGAGTTACAGGTGGTTGTGAGCTGACGTGTGGGTGCTGGGCCTCTCCAAGAGCAACAAGTGCTCCAAACCACTGACCCATCATCTCTCCAGCCCCAAGTTTTTAGTTTTTTTTTCTTCTTTAAATTGACCAGTGTGGTCTTGAACTTACTCTGTAACCCAGGCTATTTGAAGTTGTCCTGCCTCAAGCTTCCTGGACAGCTATGATCACAGCCTTCAGGCCCAGATTATATTGTAAAATTTCAAGCACAAGAGCATATATCCTTTCCCTAACTCTAACATCTAACATCTTGTCAGTCCTGATTCCTCTGTTTCTCTCCACACCGTGTATGTGTGAAAGGAAGAGAGGGGAGGCAAACTGTCTCCCTCACTGGCCTTGAACTCCTAAGTAGACCAAGCTGGCTTTACACTCATAGAGATCTGCCTACCTCTGCCTCCTGAATGCTAGGATCAAAGGACAGGTTTCTTTGGAGCCGAGAAGAAAACGCTGCAATCTTTTACCCTCAATTTAGGGAAAGAGAAAGGAAGGATAGAAAGAAATCTTCACTGCTTTTGCAAGTGGCCTTGATGTAGAAGGAGAGAAAGAAATCTTCACAGCCTCTTTTGGCTGTCCTAAGCTTGAAGAGGACTAGCTGACAATGAGTCAGTCTAGCATCTCAGCTCACAGTCTCTCACTCACTCAATCTCTCCAACCTTTGTTCTTTTAGGAATTATCACACTAACGACAGCAACCCAACCAATGAACCACCAACCAATGCCCACCCTGACACTTGGGGCTTCAGACCTTTTATGCCCTAAGCCAAAAGTTCTCATAAATCCATGTGGCACACAACCCCCAAAACAAGCTACAGGTGCCAGAACGGCTACACTTAACCAAATTATAGCCAACTACATCAAGAATTCCAAATCCAACTCAGACAACTATACCACAGCTGGGTGGGCACACAAACCTAATCCAAATGCCATTTTTTGTTTTTGTTTTTAAAGAAACCAAAATAACAAAAACTTCCTTCAAGTGTTCCTCTACACTGGATCTCTTTGAGTTGGGTTTTAAGGAATTATGAGTTGCCACGTATGGGTGCTGGGAACCCATCTAAGGTTCTCTGGAAGAACAGTAGTCACTCTTAACCCCAGAGCCATCTCTGTAGGTGCTCTTCCCCTTTTGGAGACAGGGTCTCACTGTAGCGCCCAGAAGATCATGAGTGAGTTCCAGATAATTGGACATTGATAATGTTTTTCTGCTGTCCAAAGACATTGTAAAAATCTTGATAGATGTTTGGTTTCATTTGGTCCTGTGCATTAGGAGCCCTCATGATTGTTCTTCTCGTAATTTTTTTTTTTTTGCTGGTGTAGTGTTAAATTGTGTTGTAGAGCTAAAGCAATTTTTTGATTGGCTTATATAGAAAAGGAGAATTGTAGAAATTTATTTTTAGTTATGTATAAAATAATTGTTTTATGCACTGTTGGGTGAGGTGCTCCCTAGGTCTTGGAGTTTTGTATTGTCTGCAGGTTCCCTCTGCTGAGGTGTGGCAGGGTTTGCACCAATGAATATGCCACCTTGACTCCTTGCTGAGCCATCACAGTGAGCTTACTACAAGCAATACTCAATTTATTCCAGAAGGAACAGAAGGAACATTGCCAAATTCATTTTACAAGGCCGCAATCACCCTGATACACAAACCACACAAAGAGTCAACAAAGAAAGAGAATTACAGGCTAATTTCCCTTATGAATATAGATGCAAATATACTCAATAAAATACTCACAAACTAAATCTAAGAACACATGAAAAAGATCATCATCCATCATGATCAAGTAGGCTTCATCCCAGAGATGCAGGAATGGTTCAACATACAAAAATCAGTCAATGCAATCCACCATTATAAACAAATTGAAAAAAAAAAAAACAAACCCACATGATCATCTTACTAGATGCTGAAAAAGCTTTTGATAAATTTCAATGCACCTTCATGATAAAAGTCTTGGAGAAATTAGGGATACAAAGGACATTCCTAAACATAATAATTGGAATTTACAGTCAGAATATAGCCAATATCAAATTAATCAGAGAGAAACCCAAAGCAGTTCCACTAAAATCAAGACAAGGAACAAGGCAAAGCTGTCCACTCTCCCCATACATATTCAGTATATGTGTAGTACTTTAAGTTCTAGCTAGAAGAATAGGACAACTGAAGGAGACCAGGGGGATACAAATTAGGAAGTCAAAGTATCATGATTTGCAGATGATAGTATTAATAGTATATACAAGTGACCCAAAAAATTCTACGAGGGAACACTTACAGCAAGAAACATTTCAGCAAAGTGACCTGATACAAAATTGACTAAAAAAAATCAGTTTACCTCCTATGTACAAATGACAAAACAATGAGAAAGAAATCAGGGAAGCAACACCCTTCAAACAAATAACATAAAATATCATGGGGATAACACTAGCCAAGCAAGTGAAAGACTTATATGACAAAACTTCATGTCTTTGAAGATCTCAGAAGATGAAAAGATCTCCCATGCTCATGGATCAGTAGGATTAACATAGTAAAAATGTTAATCTTATCAGAAGCAACAGTCAATTCAGTCCCCATCAAAAGTCCAACACAATTCTTTACAGACCTTGAAAGGACAATACTCAACTTCATATGGGAAAAGAAAAAAACAAAAAACAACAACCCAGGGTAGTTAAAGCATCCTAAACAATAAAAAATCTTCTGTAAGTATCACCATCTCTGATTATTTCTCCTCCTCCCCCTTTTTTCTTTCTCTCCCTCCTTTTTCCTCCTCCTCCTCCTCCTCCCTCCCCCAACTTAGTTTCTCTGTTGCAGCCCTGGCTGTCCTGGAACTCACTTTGTAGACCAGACTGGCCTTGAACTCACAGAGATCCTCCTGCCTCTGCCTTCTAAGTGCTGGGATTAAAGGCATGTGCCGCCACCACCTGTTTAACATCCCTGATTTCAAGCTTTACTCCAGAGCAGTAGTAATAAAAACCACATGGTATTGGCATAAAAATAGATGCACTGCTCAATGGAATAGAACTGAAGATCTAGACATAAATCTACACATCTATGGACATGCAATTTTTGATAAAGAAGCCAGAAATACAGAGTAGAAAAAAAGCATCTTTAACGGTTGACGCTGGTCTAATTGGATATCTGCATGTAGAACAATGCAAATAGGGGTTCATATCTATCACCGTGGAGAAAACTCAAGTCCAAAATGAATCAAAGACCTCAACATAAAACCAGATACACTGAACCTGATAGAAGAGACTGTAGGGAATAATCTTGAACACATTAACACGAGAGACAACTTCCTGAACAGAACACCAATAGCTCAGGCACTAAGATCAACAATTAATAAATAAGACGTCATGAAACTGAAAAAGCTTCTTTAAGGACACTGTCAATAAGACAAAAAGGCAGCTTACAGAATGGGAAAAGATTTTCACCAATTCTACTTCTGACAGAGGGCTACTATCCAACATATATAAAGAACTCAAGACATCAGCAAAACAATTCAATTTAAAAATGGTGTACAGATCTAAACAGACAATTCTCAATAGGAATCTCACAAGTGGCTCTGAAATGCTTAAAAGAAATGTTCAACATCCTTAGCCATCATGGAAATTCAAATCAAAACTACTTTGAGATTCCATTTTACACCTGTCAGAATGCCTGAGATCAATACATAAGTGGCAGCTCATGGTGTCGAGGATGTGGAGCAAGGGAAACACTCCTCCGTTGCTGGTAGTGCAATAAAGACACTATGAAACTCTATATGGCGATTCCTTAGAAAATTGGTAATTGATCTACCTCAAGACCTGGTTATACCTTTCTTGGGCATATACCCAAAGCACGTCCATCCTACCAGAAGGACACTTGTTCGATTATGTTCATAGTGGCTTTATTTATGATAGCCCGAAAATGGAAACATCCCAGATATTCTTCAAGTAAAGAATGGATAAAGAAAATGTGGTACATAGACACAACGGAATATTACTCAGCTACTTAAAAAATGGCATCATGAAAATTTCAGGCAAATGAATGGGACTAGAAAAAAATTATCCTGAGTAGGGTAATCCAGACCCAGAAGGAAAAATATGGTATGTACTCACTTATAAGTAGATGTAAGCTGTTAAGTAATGGATAATTATACTACAATCCACAGACCCAGAGAGACTACATAACAAGGAGGCCTCTAGTGTGGACACACAGATCTCCCTGGGAAGTGGAAATAAGAATAGATTTTGCAGGTGGACTGCAGGAGAGTGGGAATGGGAATAGGAGAGATCATGTGGAGAAAGAGGGATGGAGGGAAGAGTACAGGGAAAGACAACTGGAATTGGAGGGTATCTGGGCGAGATCTGGAAACCTAGTCCAGTGGGAACTCCCTTGAATCTATAAGGGTGAACCTAGCAAGGACTCCTAGTAATGGGGTATCAGTAGCCTGAACCAACCATCTTCTGTAACCAGGCAAGGCCCTCAGTGGTAGAACTGGGACACCAACCTAACCACAAAACATTTGACCTACAATCTGTCCTGCCTGCAGGATGTGCTGGGGCAATGAGGAACAGAACCTGAGGGAGTGGCCAACCATGACTGGTCTAACTTGGGGCCCAGGACACCAGAGGGAGCCCATGTCTGACACTACAGGGATGGCCAGGAACCAGAGACTGGATAGCTCAGAGACCTAGGGAAGAACCAAACACAGCTGGCCAGAAAAGAAAATAAATAAATAAATAAATGATAAGATTCCTAATGATATTCTGCTATGATCATAAATCGGTGCCTAGCCCAATCATCATCAGATAGGCTTCCTCTAGCAATTGATGGGAGCAGATACAGAGGTCCATGGCCAAGCATTGGGTGGGGCTGAGGAACTCTGAGGAAGAAGAGAGATTGTGGGAACCAGGGGGGTTGAGGACACCAGGAGAACAAGGCCCTGGGAGTCAACTGAGCAGGGCTCATAGGAGCTCACAGAGACTGTAGCAGCAGCCACAGAACTTGCATGGGTCTGTGCTAGGTCCCTTACATATGTGTTAAGGTTGTTTGGCTTGGTGTCCTTACAGAACTCCTAAAAGATGGAGTGGGGGTAGTCTGACTGTTACCTGCCCTTGGAACCCTTTTCTTCCTGCTAGGTGGCCTCATCCAGCCAAGATAGGGGGGCTTGTGCCTGGTCTTGTTGAATCTTGTTATGCCCTGTTTGATTGAGAGGCCTATTCTTTTTTGAGGGGAAGCAGAGTTGGGAGGGGAAGCAGGAGAGGGGAGCTGGGAGGAATGGAGGAAGGGGAGGCTGCGGTAGAGATGTATTGTATGAGAGAAGAAAAAAGGAAAAAGAAGTGCAAAGACTGAAGCTGGTAGAAACTACTGATGGAACACCAAAGATTTACAAGGCCTGGCTTCCCAGTGGGTTCTCTGAATTGTATTTTTAAAACATTTGTTTTATCCCAGTATGGTGGTGCAGGCCTGTAGTCCCAGCCCTCAGGAGGCTGAGGCAGAAAGGTTGAGTTTCTGAGTTTGAAGCCAACTTGTAATGTATCACTTTCCTACCTCCTATCCCTCCCTTTCTCTCTCTCTTTCTTCTTGTGCTTCAGTGTTCCCCTTTACTCTATCTGGAAGAAAACTTCCTTAAAGCAACTCAGCTAGATGCTTTGAGGGGGAAAAATCCCACTGGTTGCTAGGTTAACATCAGGATGCTGGGACTCCAGGAGTGTGCCCAGCTTTGGAGAAAAACAATTTTTTTCCTATAACAAATATCCTTCATCTGTGTACTTATTTCAAGCTGAGAACATTTTTTCTTTTTCAATGAAAGATGACTCAGAGTGCCTGTAATAAAGATAGACTTATGATTGTAATCCTTCTTCCTTGTTTATGGACATTTTAAAAAAACAACCCCCCAAAACAAACAAACAAAAATCACAGACAGTGCCATTCTCTTCCCCATCAGTTGAATCCAGCCATAAAAGAAAGAACATTTTTAGCCAACAGCAACCAGAAGCAAAGGAGGAGGTCCTGAAGAAGACCACGTCTTCAGAGGACCAAAGCCACCCCAGAGCCCAACTCACAGAATGAATCACAGCTGACCACTGTGCAGTCAGGACAGATTCTGTGGCTAAACTAATCCCTTTCCATGAAAATCCTTGTATAACTAAACTAGTTCCATGTCACAGTAAAAGGTGCAAAAAATTAAATTAAATGTGACTGTATCAGAAGTGTATGGACACTTCCCTGGAGCTCCGGAGTCCTGGATTCGACTCGTGGAAGGTTTTAGCTTCTCCATGAAGCGTCAAAGTTGTCATGAAAGAGAACACTCAGTATTGCTGCAAGTCACCTTTGTGATAAACCAAGACAAAACATGCTATTCAAGAGGCAGAATTGACCAGGGGATCCAAAGGAACGATGAAAGTCAGACTCAGACACGCCGGTGTCTGATGACTAAGGGTAGATAACTGATTGTTCTTTCGGGATCAGACAGAGTGGGAAATTCTTCTTCAGAAGGGGTCACATCTCCGACACATTTGGAAGACTGAATACCCTTGGCTGCGTGCCTTCTGCATTGATGTAGCCTCTGCTCGAAGACAACTGGATCTGGTTCTCAAAAGCTCACGTTTCCTCTGTGTTGGGGATCCTGTTTAGCTCTTGAGAATTTTGTCTTTATCAATGTCATTGTTCAAAATCCACCACAAAATCAAAGGAGAAGAAGCAGGCCCTTCTCTCTCCCAAGGAATCTCATCCACATACAGTGGTCCCATTGGCCCCTGTGTACCCCATAAAACCCAGACTCAAGAATGAAAAGAGGAGCTGGAGTCTCTCTTGTGTTGGCTTCATTGGCTAAGTTCTGACACATTCACAGGTCATAGCCATTCAGACCTAAGGAGGGAGAAATAATAGAGCGGGCTATTTAAATACTTGGGGGCTTCTAACATGCAGACTGTAAGAGGATCCATTAATGTATGTGCAGACCACTGAGGGGAAGCAGGCAGTGGCCTTTTGAATCACACAGTTCATCTTGTTTGGGTGGTACCTATAAACTACACTAAGTGCCCCTGTCAAGAAGCTTTCTTGATTTTGTTTTGTTTCACTTTAATCCTCAAATACAGAAGGGAGACACAGAGTTTAAGAAAGTTTAATCAAACTAGAGTGATCAAACTTTCTAGAGACATAGAAACTGTTGTAGAAGTTTATTTTTAGTTATGTACAAAATAATTTTTTCGTGTACTGTTGGGTGAGGAGCTATCTAGGTCTTGGTGTTTTGTACTGTCTGCAGGTGTTGGATTTATGTGGGAGATGTTTGATTGCTCATGATCTGCATATGCTATCAGTAGAACACCCAAGGAGTTCTGAATCAATAGAAACACCTGAGCTCAGACGCTCGGGGTTCCACTGTCCAGTGTGGCACTGGTCCGGATAGTGGTTCCTTCTGCTGAAGTCTGACAGAGATTACACATATGAGAACGTCTCCTTGTTGTCCGTGATAAGCTGCCACAGCAGCATACTACTACAAGAACTTCGAGGTTTTGTAAGACTTAACCTGATTTCTGACTGGAAAAATGGCTCAGAGGTTAAGAACATTTGCTGCTCCTCCAGACAGCCCAAGTTCTATTCCCAGTACCCACATGGTGGTTTACATCCATCTGTAACTCCAGTTTCAGAGAATCTGATGCCCAATTCTGGCCTCCAGACACACAAGCAGTACACACACATGCGGACAAAACACCCATACACATAAAATTAAAAAAAAAAAAGTAACAGTGCCAAGAAGACTGACTGTGAGAGTTTGTGGTTCTGTGGCAATATCAAGAGAGACAAAGTACTTACCATTATTTTTCCCATCTAATGCAGTCATGAAACATCAAGAGATTGCACAAAAAAGTGGACAGTAGCGGTAACTGGGGAAAGACCAGAACTCAATGACTATAGTCCTCGTGGCAATTGTCCCTCTGGTTCCCACTCCAAGTCCTCTGGCTAGACCTCCATGTGCCCCTTGGATATAGAAGCGGGCACTATCAAGCACAGCGAGCCAGGGAGACTTTAGTTCTGATATAGAAGGAGAAATGGGGACAAATTTCTCATCTTAGTTTTCCTTCCTTTTCTCTACAACAGCTCTTACAATCTAGCTTGTGATGATGCCCAGGCACCCAAAACTCTGAGATGGTGGGGAGCAAACCCCAGGTCTAAAAGGATGATTACAAGGGCCTGGTTTGTTTATGGTTTGTCCTTACCACCTGACCTCTGTAATAAAGAATCTGGTTTCTCTTCTCCTCACCCCCTCTCCTCCTCCTCTTCCTCCTCTACCAACTCCTCCTCCTCTTTCTTCTCATCATGCTTTCTCCTCCTTTTCTTCCTCCTCCACCATCACCATCACTTCCTCTTTCTCCTCTTTTCCTCCTCCTTCTCCCCCTCCTCCTCCTTTTAATCCTTTCTTCTCATTCTCCTCTGCCTCCTCCTCCCCTGATTCCCTCCTCTTGTCCTGTCCACCCACCTCCATTTGTTTAAAGTTTAAGATGTGAGGCAAGTAGCTTTGAATGTATGAAAGTCCAATCTGACCTCAAACTCCCTGAGTGCTGAGATTACAGGTGTGCACTACCGTGCCTGGAAAAGTGATTCTAAACTTGACTTTCAACTCCTGATAGATTTCTGGCCTACTCTTCTCTTCAGCCTCATATCTGACTCCAGCTGATACAGGAGCTTAGAATCTTCTGGCAAAAAGCTCAAACATTAATACTCAAGGCATGACCCTGTCTCACATTTGAGCCATCACAAAAGACAAGCCAATCTCTTCTCTTGGCTCTTCCAGATATGTTCATTTCAGCTTTCTGGGCCATCCTCATCTTACCCAAAAAATTTCATTGTGCTCTCTCGCTTCACAGGGAACACCTTGCACGTCAACATTCAAAGAAAATTTGGAGTTCAGGGTTCATCATTTTCTTCAAGTAACTACAACAGCCTCAAGTGGAGAAACACAGCCCGATGGGAAAGGCAGAGCACAGAGCACAACTGCAGGGAGCCAGAAAGAGCCAGAGAGAATTCAGAGAAGGAGCTTGGAAAGCTACCCATCAAGCTATAAAAGAACGTGTGCTTATTCTCAAAGGTAGGTGTGCTTGGACCTGACAATGACTGGGAACTGAATCTGGGCGAAACCACTGCCCAGATGCCAGACTGGCCCTCTAGACTGGAGAAAGACCTAAGGAGCACAGTCAAGACTTTCAAAACAGAATTAACAAGTGGATCTAGAAAGGGGAGAGCCAGGCAGTTTCAATTTGCATTTCTCTGATAACTAAGGATGTTAAACACATTTTCAACTATTTATCAGCCATTTCCATTTTCTCCTTTGAGAGCTATTTGTTAATACATTTATTGATTGGATGGTTTATAAGTTTATTTTTTTATAGATTCTAGATATTAATCACCTGTTGGATTTACATTTGACAAAGATCCATTCCCCCCTCCCCTGCCCCCATTCTGTTGGATGTTTCTTCACTCTGCTGATTGCTTCCTTTGCTGTAGAGAAACTTTTAAAATTTCATGTAGTCCCATTTTCCAGTTTTTGGGTTCATTCTCTATCCCCCTGGAAACCCTTTCAAGAAACCCTGGCCATATCTATTTCTTGAACTATTTTATTTATGTTTTTGTGTAGTAGTTTCAGAGTCTGAAATTATACATTAAGTTATTTGACACATTTTGATTTTGGCTCAGGAGGAGAGATATGCGTTTATTTTAATTATTTATATGTGGATATCCACATTTTCTCAAGACCACTTATTAAAAGAGACTGTCTTTTCTCCAATGTGTATTTTTGGCATCTTTGTTAAATCAGGCAGTTGGAGCTGTGTAGGTTTATTTCTGGTCTCCTGTTTTCTTGGTCAACAAGTATTTGTGCCAGGACTAAGTTATTTTTGTTACTATGGCTCTGTAGTATAATTTGAGCTGAGGTGCTATGATGCCTCCACCATTGTTCTTTCTATTTAGGATTGCTTTGGCTATCTGACATATTTTCTGCTTCATATGTTTGTTCTTTATTAATTCTTTGAGAATTGTATACATATAATGTATTTTTATCATAGTCACTTGCCACTTCTCCCAACTCCTCACAGGTCCACTCTCATTTCCCTACCCACCCCCAACTTAACAAAATAACCCATTGACTCAAATTTGTCCTGCCTGCATGCTGACAAGTGTGCAGATCCACTAGAGTGAAGTTGACCTACCAGGGGCAACTGACTGTCCCTTACTGAGAAGCCATCAACTCCCAGAGCCCTCAGCTCTCCACTTAGTGGTAGAGGTTCCTGAGTGTCCCCCTCACCACCATGCTGACTAGATTGATCTTGTGCAGTTCATGTGCAGGCAACCACATCTGCTGTGTGTTCACGAGAACAGTGGCCCCTTATGTCCAGACTACACTGTCTCAGCCGAGTCTTCCCTTATTCCTGACCTGTACAGTCTTTCCACATCCTTGTCTGTGATGGTCCCAGAGCCTTTCCATATAAATTTTATAATTACATTTTCTGGTTCTGTGAAGGATGCTGTTGGGATTTTGTTGAATATAGATGACATTCCTTGATATAGCCACTGTCACAGCATCAAGTAAGCCAATCCATGAGCATGGATGGTCGTTCCATCTTCTGGTGTCCTCTTCATTTTCTCCTTTCAATGTCTTAAAGTTCCATCGTAGAGGTCTTTCATGGTGTTGGTTTAGTTCTTGATATTTTAATTTTAGATAGTATTTTGAATAGAATTTTCCCCAGTTTTCTTTCTCATCAGGTTCATTTTTGGTAAACAAAAACTATGGGGTTTTGTAGTTGACTTTGTTGGAACCCATGTCTAAAAGTTTCTTAGTTGAGTCTTAAGGACCTTTGGGTCTTTTGAGTATAGATTCATGCCATTTTCAAAAAGAAATACTCTAATTTCTTCTTTTACTGTTTTATTCTTTTCATCTTTTTTCTATTGCTTCAGCTAAGACTTTGGACACTATGTTGAATAAAAGCACTGAGAGTGGACATCCTTGTCTCATTCTTGGTTTTGGAGGAACTTGAAAAGTGTACAAGCTTTCTCTGTATTGTTTTTCATAGCCATGTGTGAATCTACAAATGTCACAATATAGAAAGATTAGTTCAGAAAATGCCTCTCATGGGTTGCTCACCATACCAATTAAATTATAAAGTCTGGAATTGAGAGCCTGGCATTATTACTTTCCAATGTGATTTCATTGAGGGACAAGTTTGGGAGTCATTGAATCAGGCAGGAGAAGAAGGAGGAGGAAGAGGAGGAGGAAGAGGAGGAAGAGGAGGAGGAGGAGGAGGAGGAGGAGGAGGAGGAGGAGGAGGAGGAGGAGGAGGAGGAAGAGTACTAAAGCATAGAGCCATTTTCTGAAAGGGAGCTACATAGAAGCATCCAGTTATGATTTGGCCACATCCACAGTCAATATGAGGGAGATGCCATGAACATTCTTTGTTTATCTGCAGGTTCATAGGCATAAAGCATCATTGAGAAGCTTAACCCTAAAAGTCAACATTATTAACTGCTTCAAGACTGAAATGACTTACCAAAATGTTTTCAAAACTCTTTTCATGGGAACCACAATTTCTTCCTATCTTTATCCTAATGCTCTTTATTTTTAAAAAATATTTTTTCTTTTTAATTATGCATGCATGTGTACATGTGCATTTGTGCATGCATGCATGCATGTGTGTGTGCGAGCATGTGTGTACATATCTGCATGTACATGTGTTCATATGCAAGTGAGTGCAGGTGCTCTTAGAGTTCAGAAGAGGGTATCAGATCCCCGGGGGCTGGAGTCACAGCATTTGTTGTTGGGTCTCAAAGAAACCTAGGACAAATCCCACTCAGTATCTGTAGCTCCTTCTCAGCACTTCTCACCTCATCCCCTACCCTAACCCTCTCCCTCCCAGGGGCTGGGCTTCTGCTTCCTTTTCCCCAGCCTGATTCTATATAACTTGGCCATTTTGGTCTCTTGGGCTCTTGGCCATTAGCTGTGGCTCCTCTTTTGATCTCCCTCCCCGTTTTTCCTCTCATGGTCTGGTTTAGTCTGCTGGCCACGTTCAGCCTGGACTTTTCCCTCTGCCTGCTTTCGCCCTTATATCTACAATAAAAATCTTCATACTTTATAACTAGTTATGTCCTCTCCCTTATATCTAAATTTTCCATTTAGTTGGAGCCTCCCGATGTTGGTGCTGGAGACCAAATGTGGATCCTCTGGAAGAGCGGTATATGCTCTTAACCTCTGAACCATTTCTCCAGTCCCTCTAATTCTTTATTAAGTCTAGTCTGAGCTGACACAATTTCTGTGAGGTATGCCAGAGCCTGCCTAAGGTGTTCCCACTGTGTTAATTCTGCACCAGGACCTGGCTAGCATTTTCTGATGCCTTTAATGTTCACTTTGCTTCTTTCCAAGAAACTTCCTAGAGATTCCACTTCAACCTGTTAGATGAGCTGCCTGCTATATCACACCATAAAAGCAAAGGAGAAGAAACAGGGTAGAGTCTTTCCTCTCATTACACTTGTAGCAAACTGGATCTTTATAGTGACTCCTGTTGCATCACTGAGAGATGGATGTTTCTAGATATGGTTTCTTTCTCTTTTGCTTTCCCCTAAGCTTTCTCTTGGGACTTCTCCTTTTAGATTAAAAGCATTCTTCAATGCATTAGTGGAATTCTATAGGGAAGAGAGGCAGCTTTATCAGAGACAATAATATGCTTTCCCTCCAGGATACTGATTTTATTGCATTAAGATTACTTTGCTCAAAAAGACTTGAGGAAGAAACGTAGCCCTGCACATCAGTTTTTCTTCCTCACCGTTCATTTTTCTGTTTGATGTTTACATTCTGAGACTCACAAGTATACTCACAGCTCCATGGAGACTAACAGACCAGGGAATTTGAGTTACCTTTAATACTTGTCTTTTATTTTCAAGAACTTTATTTTGAGTGAGATGAAGTTATGCCATCCATGTGTGTGTGCTAGTACTTGCATGTGATCCATTGGCCATGGAGAAGAACACAGTTCTTCTACTTTTTAAAGTTAAATTTATTATGACACATATTTATTATGTGTGATGGTGCATGTGTGGGTATGCTCATGCCATGATGTACATTCAGAGGTCAGAGGTCACCTTTGTGGTGACCATTCTCGATATTTACCCTTACATGGGTTCTGGGACAAAACTCAGGTTATTAGGTTGTGCAGCAATGTCTTAACCCATTAGTCCATCTTGCCAGCCCCTTCTTTCACTGTTAAACAAAACAAAAGATTGAGGGGCATTTCAGACAGATGCTCTTCTGGACTTGTATGTGTACAGACATACAAAGCATTGAGTTCAGTAAATGCCAGCCAGTGAAAAGCAAGCTGCACACAAAGATTACCTTTCATCCTACGGTGGGAAGTTTCCATTCAACAACATCTGGAGACAGCAAAATCAAGATGCTTTAAATTGATGACTCAGGGTCAGGAAACCATGCTCAGCCAAGGGCCTTTATGAATACAGCTCGTTGTTGAATCAATTCGCTTTTCTTCTAATACACAGCTCTGCAGCCCCAAGCACTCTCATTTTGTTCTCACCAGTTACAGAGCCCTCTCCCAACCAACACCTTTGCTCAGCCCATTCCAGTTGTGCTGTGTGGGGTTCCCATATGTGGTCCAACTGGCTCATTTCCTGTTGGCTCCCTCTCAGACTTCAAGTTTCAATTAACATGATATGCCTGCCCATGTCCCTCACTCCACAGTCTCTGAATTCGCATCCTGTTTATGCCTGAATAATTCCAGAGCTTAATAACTAATAGAAAAATATCTGTTAAATTAATAAATGGACCCTCAAAATCAGCAACTAGATACTTTCTTTGAACAAAATTTAGTCATCATGCTACTGCTCTAGTGAGTTTTAATAAAGAAGGTATTTTTAGTCAAACACCCACAAACATAAAATGACTAAATGTGGACATGCATTATGATAAAAATAGCTCTTATATTCTAAAAGACTGGAAATTTTGTTGTACTCCAAAGAGAATAACATACCTTGAAGTTTCTTAACATTCAAGACTGCTATCCTACTGTTTGTTTAACTGTTTTTAAGAGAACAATGCAACGATTAACCTTGCTTGCCTGGGATTTATAGTGTAATCACTTTTTATAACCTAAGCTATTGCATAGATGTCATCTTAATTTATATATTGTTCCATGCTCCTGACTGTAACTAAATTCTGAAGCTGAATCTGAGCTCTGAAGCCTTATTTGTTGGGGGCCAAATGTATCTGTTTACTTTTTCACTTGTAACTGAATTCTGCCTACTGGATCTCCATCTATAATTCCAGGATGCACAATAAATCTCTTTAATGTCAAACTGCTCCTACCTAAGATCATTCATACTGTCCCTGGGGGAAGAGGACCATAAACTCCAGTAGCAATTTTATAGCATTGAAGATTTGGGTATGCTGTCTGTCTATAGCCAGATCTAGTGCAGCACTGCCTTCAGTAGCATGCATCAGATCTTCAACATTGAGTATGGGTTTTTTGGTTTGCATGCTGCTCCAGTGCTGATAGGACACAGGCAGCTCATTTTTTATCCTGGGGCCCGAGCTCAGCCCCCTGTGGCATTTCCAAATGGCAAGGAATTCCTTTGTATATCTCTTGGATATACACTCATTTGCTCAGTGTTGACCCTTTCCACACTATCTGCACACTCTAGAAATATGCTTTTTTAAAGCCAGTATTTAAAGAAATCATTGCTTTTAGGAAGACCGTGGTCACAATCTCTTTGCAAGTGCCCATGTCTTCCACAATTAAAGCATCAGACATTTTGGTATTTCAGCCTTTTAAGTGTAGCTTGTCCTATTACAACTTGTCCTATTACAGCAGCTGTGTGAGTATTGGAACCAATGTCTTCAGTAGCCCGGACCCATTGATCCAATGGTGCAGAGTTTGCTTTTAATGGCCTTAAAACTTTCTTATGCTCTATGTTTGTATTTTCAAATTCCATTGTCTCAATCAGTTCCTGTCTTGCTTCAGGGACTGACTGTTGTGGTATGTTTAGTTGTGGATAATATTTTAGTTAAGATTCGTCTCTTACTTGTTTACGCCTCTGTGCCATCCCCAGCCTCCACCCCCCACAGGAGGTTCCTGTTATTTGTTGATTGAAGATCTGTGTGAAAACAGGAAGAAAACACCTGGGGATTGAGGGGTGGAGCAAGGAGGGAGTAGGGAGCAGGAGGTGGAGAGGAGTAGGAGCTGAAGAAGAACTGAGAGGAGAGCAATGGGGTGAAGAAGCCTTGGAGTGAGCTCTCAGCCTAGCTGCCTGGGTATTAGAATTCCCTGAGATTTGACATGGTTTGTGATTAATAAAGAGCATTGGAAAATACAACGCTGGACTCTCCGTTAAGCGCCGTAACTTTACTTTAACATCTGACATGGCTCTATTTACTGCAAATCTTTGCAAAATAGTCTGTGAAGGCTTCACTTGAGCCTTGTGAGATTTCTGTGAATGAGGTGGACTTTTTTCATGCCTGGTTCCTCTGCTTTTCCCCAAGCTCATAATGCTGCTAAATGAAATTGTTCTATGGTCAAGTCATCCTTAATTCTGTTCTTGTAATTTAGCATACGGATCCTGATTTTGATTTATATTTATTCCTCTATCCATATTCTGCTGCTTCCCTCCACCAGGTTAATCACTGTAGCTGAGGACCTGCCTCTAGTATAGCTGGTATTAGCCCTTCCAATTGAATGGGACTATCTGGTATTACAGTGCCCAGTTATTCAGGACCTGCTTTACATATGGCGAGTGTATACATACAATACCACAGCTTCCTTCAATCTCCTTAAATCACTCATTTCTATTGGATGCCATTTTGTTTTATTATAACTTTGGGGATTATTCTGGAATATGCTGGATCACTACTGGAAATGCTGAAGGTGATTTTGTCACCCTAGGCTGCTTTGTCTGATAATTTTCCTGTAGAGACTCTTCCCTTATTAACAGGACCATCACCTGTTTTAGAACAATGCATGTATGTTCTAATAATCATTTACTGAAAACAGCAAAAACAAGGTTGAAAACAATCTTTTTTTTTTGGTTTTTCGAGACAGGGTTTCTCTGTTGTAACTCTGACTGTCCTGGAACTCACTCTGCAGACCGGGCTGGCCCCAAACTCACAGAGATCCACCTGTCTCTGCTTCCCAAGTGCTGGGATTAAAGGCATGTGCCAGTATTGCCTGGCATATACTGCCTGAAAGCAGTCTTATAAAATGAATAGCCACCACAAATATTGAACACAAAATATGGATACTGCTCGATGTTTGTAGTACTGTTTGTTGTCTGGGTCAGTTGGGATCAGTTGGAGTCAGTGATTTTAATGCCCTGTAAAACTCTGTTAAAGATTTCTGTAAAGTATCCTGCATTCCTTCTCCATGTGATGTTTTCTGTGGTGTTCAATAAATACAGAGAAAAGCCCTTTGTTAGGGACAGACACACTCAGACAGACATACATTCACGCAGACGGACACAGACACATTCACACAGACAGACCACAGACACAGGGACAGACTCACAAGTCAGCCTTCAGGCAGGCACAGATTCAGATTCATATAACAGAGAAGAAGATGGAAGACACAGCAAACCTGAAATACAGAAATAGAATCTGGGCTCCCTCTTGGGTTAATGGTACTAAGGGGAAGTGCTTTGGTTTCTTTCCTTAATATAACATCAACACTTTATTGGTAACTAGGATTTTAATTATGAATATGTTCAAACCAACTGGATTTTGGTGCCTCATGTGAGGATTCTTTAAGATGTTTAATGCATGCAATCAAACATTTAGAATGTAGCAATTATCTCAGCTACTTAGGATCAGGCCTGACACATATCCTTTCCTTCGTTGGAATGCTGATGTACATCTATTATTTGTTGGTTTGATTGACTGACTGACTACTGATTAATTCATTCATTTGGTGCTTCTCTTGTATTTCTCTTGCCAAACTCCTTCATTAGACATTAAATTCCTAGAGGACACGTATCACTCACTATTAATAGCAATAGCAAACACTACTGTGTACTTCCTACTGTGTATTTCCCACTGTGCATCTCCTACTGCATGTATATTTCCTACTGTGTACTTCCTACTATGTAACTCCTAGTGTGTATGTTCTACTGTGCATTTCCTGTGTAATCTCTAGTGTTTATTTCCTACTGTATATTTTCTACCATGTATTTCTTACTGCGTACTTCCTACTGTATATTTCTACTGTGTTTATCCTACTGTGCATTTCCTAATGTATAATTCCTAGTGTGTATTTCCTACCATTAGTCAGTGCTTTCCTCTGTTAAGAATGTGTGGAGCTATATACAGCAAACTCAGGTGGAATGACCGCAGAGTCTGTACGTACTCCTCCTAAACCTGGGTATGACGCTTCTTTACACGGTCTCAGGTGAGTGGCTTGTTTTATCCTCCGTGAGACGTGGAGGATAGCAGCACCTACCTCAGAGGGTGGCTATGGAGGTGACGTTGGTATCTGTAAAATGCTTAGAGTGGAGGTCAGCATGCAAAAGATGCTGTTCTTAGACCATTGCTGCTTATTGGAATGTTCTCTGCCCTGGAGAAAACCTTTACCCCCAGTGTTAGCATGAGAAGTCCCACAGCCTTGGCAAAGCTCATTATGAGTCAGGCTGGGTGGCTGAGGACAGAGGGTCAGGCCCCCTGTTCTGGTCATTCCTCACTGTTCTGCTTAAAGTTTCTTCTTACATCTTGTAGTTTTTTTCCTTCTTTTTTCCTTGTACGGCATCAGGAAGTTGTATTCCTTAAACAGTGTGTAGTGAAGAAATTGCATACCTTTTTTGCACAGTTTTCCATATCAACCATTAATTTTCGACCTCAGAAAGGCCTTTTTTGCCTTTGCTTAATGAAGCGTTGGCCTTTTGCGCCCTCTGCTGTCTCTTCGTGGGAAATGCAATTGAATGAGAAAAGTTTCATTACTTACCATGTTTACTTAATTCACGAAGTCCTAATAAAAACTGCATCCGAATGTGCTAAACCGGAAATCAGATCTATATTTATCTTGTCATGGTCTCTACAGTTTGACTTTTTATCTGTTTCTCCTTTGCAAAATTTGGTTTTTGCTTAATGGGATCTTTTTGTTTCAGCTGTTTTGCTTTGATGGTGTAAAATTTTGTCTCTCTTTTCAGTTTGTCTGTTTTTCAGTTTGGCAAAGCCCAACAAGGAGTATGACATGCCAAATGACCTGGTCCAGGCACCTCCAATGAGAGGGGAAAGGCGGCTCTCTAGGCCCCATGGGGCGGTGACTTCAGGCAGGCTAAGGGGCAGGCACTTGTGGCAGAAGGGTGCTACACTGTGTATTGATTGGCCAGACTGAATTGATCAGAGGGCTTTGGGTCACCAGGGTTCTCCTCAATTTGGGTCTAAAAACTCGGCACAAAGCGCCCCAGAACCCAGAACCAAGCTGCCCTTGGCTGGAGATGGCACCTTTGGATGCTGGGAAGGGTGAAAGAAGTGATTCTGTGGCAGCCCTGTGCTGAAAGAACCAACTGGATCAGCTACATGTCAGGAGCAGGTGGCAGTGAGCAGCCGGCAACACCAACCACCAAGAATCTGCAGGACTACTGACACCCACCTGAAGGCAGAAAATGGTGGCCCACCAGTCAATCAGAGGCAGGGACTGACAGGACAGAGGCATCTTGGAGGTGCAGGATTGCAGGATGGAATTTGGCATGATTCTGGAGCCACCTGGCTGAGGGAGCCAGGGGACTGACCTGGAGGGAGCACAGACAGGTGGAGTCTGGGTCCTCAAGGCCTTCTACACTCCCCAGTTCTTGCTCTTCCTACCCTTTGACTGGGTGCTTTTTCCCTGTCAAACCTCAGTCTTTGAGCTCCAGAGATAGTTCTCTGAGGCCTACTTCTGGGATTCCTAGGAAAACAAAAGGACCAGAGCAAGCCTGTTTTTGTAAGAGAGTTTTCAAATTAACTAACTTCTAGTGTGCCTAGGGCCAACACTGTGACTTTAGCCCTTTCCTTGCCCTCTGGAAACAACAGAGGTGCTATGGTCTTTGCCAGGAAGGCCTGACAAGATTTGTGAATGCCTTTCAGAGGTAAATTCTTTACTAACTTGCTCGCTAGTTTTATGTCAACTTGACACAAGTGAGAGCCATTTGAGAAGAGAGACTCTCAATTGAGAAAATTCTTCCATAAGATTGCTCTGTGGGCAAGTCTGTAGGCATTTCCTTAACTAGTGATTGATGCCAGAGTACCCAGCTAATAGTGGGTACTATCCCTGGGCTTGTGGTCCTGGATGCTGAAAGAAAGCAGACTAAGCAAGTTATGGAGAGCAAGCCAGTAAACAGCACCACCACCCCTGCCTGTGGAATCTGTATCAGCTTCTGCCTCCAGGTTGCTGCCTCTAGGCTCTGGTCCTGCCTTCCCTCAGTGATATGAAGAGCTAGAATACTAGCAAAAGGGGCTCAACAGAGTACTCAGTCAAATTTGAAGTTAGCTCTGACCAGGCTGTCAAAACTGATCCAAGCATTGGAAGATCAAGAGGACTAGGTAGTATATTCTAGAAAGAGGAATGCAGCGTGGAGAACCAAGACTGACTTGCCTGAGCTGCAGATGTGGTCGAAGTGTACACTGGGGCAAGTAGAGTTCAGAGTCTTGTTCCTGTAGGGCATGAGGGCTCCGTTATCCAGGAAGAGGACAGTTGGCACTAGGACCTGTTCGTATGCCTCTTTGAGCACTATGCTGACCATTTCGAATGTGAGTCTTAAAAAGGCATTCAAGTATTGTCTGATGTCGGTATTTTAGCGTTTCATGGGATGCGTGAAGAAAGTTCTCACTCCGGACAGGGCATTGATTACAGTCCCCAAAAAAACCTGGACTCTACCAAAGTTCAACTTGGTAAACCAGTGAATTTATTAGGGTCACTTACAGGAGTAGGGATGACTTAGAGGCAGCTTCATCACCCCAAGTCACTACTCACGAAAGGTTCATTTTTGGAGCTCTCTGTATGACTTGCAGGCAGCTCAACATGCTAGAGACTTCTCTTTTCAGCAGTCCTTACTGTTTATATAACCTTGGGGAGGAAGGAATCTTTGTGAATCTGGTAGGCCTCAGGGATTTCTGGAGACTTATGAGTTGCTTACCAAGTGATCCTGAGCACCCCTTATAATGCTCTAAGTCTTAAGGAGCCTCCCCCCAGGATGAAATGTTTCATTCAAAGAATACTGTTATACAACATTGAACATTAGTTAAAGATGAGGGTAAGGAATTGAAGCCCCTCACTATGGGAATACCTATGGGATTTTTGATATTAGCCCCTATGGCCTGCATCAAAGTAGTAACATATGTTTGGGTGCCAGATATGCCTGGCGTGATCTCTAGGTGTGACCATTGCTCTTTTCCTCTAAACCCTCACACCCACAGCCAGGGTGCTAGTTCTTAATAAATGCTCTTCAACCAAGCTCAGTGGCTTGAGGTCGAGGCCCAAGAGGCCAAGGCTGCAACTGTCACACACATCAAGTTTTCCCGGTGTTCTGGCCTCTCTCTCCCAGCCACTGCCCACCCTCTGGCCGTGGGTAAAGGTTGTAGGCAGGAGCGCTTGGGAGCAGGGGTGGGGCAAGGGAAAAGGGCGAGGGCCCGGACTAGCGCAAATCCGATTCACTGTGCAGAGAATGAAGGAACGAGGCGTAAAGAACCAGGCCTCGGGGGCCCTATTCTGGTGGAATCAGGGGTCACTTTATTCAGCGTGGGCAAAGGAATATATTGGATGAGGGCGGGGATGGGTAGACAGTCCCCCTGCCGACCTTGGTACACAGATCACATATGGTACACGGCAGTGGGCAGCATGACGCAAGCAGAAGGAGGGGACTGGTCTCTCCTGCCCTGGGGGCGGGCTCCGTAGCGCCCTGACTGACAGCACCTGACTGTTTTCCATGACGTTTTTTCCCCTCTGTGGTACCTGAGTTTGAATCTAGGGCTCGGCACATGCTAGGGAAGCACTCTATCAATGAACCATACGCAGCCCATTTTTTACTTTTTAAAATAGTATCTCACTATGCTGCCCAGGCTAGCTTTGAACTCGTAATATTCTGGACTCGGCCTCCGGAACATCTGGGCTCACAGGCCTGTACCATATGCCCAGCTTAGTGCAACTTTAAGGTACCACACTGTGACCTTTTTGAGGACAGGGCTGTGATATGTAACCTTCTTCGTCTCTGCCTTCCTTGAGCAAGTACATCACAGGTACGCAGCCATTTAGTGAGCATCTGCCAAATGAAGGAGTACAGTGCTCTTACTTTCAAGATGTCCGACCACACATAGACTGGCATTCAAACACAAAGTCTACGGTTCAAGGCAGAGATAAAGAAGATGCACCAGAGGTGGACTGGGTGTGGCTCCAGTTTTGTCAAACATTTACTCTAACTGCCTTGGGCAGATCTCTCAACTTCTTTGGGGGTGGGGCTTTTCTTAGGTCGCCCTCTAAGGTCATGAACTCATAAAACAGATGCGCCCTCGAGCTACGACCACAATATTAACTTGACGATAAGGTCAGTGAGCAAACTACAGCCAGAAGCCCCTTATCTCACACAGATGTTGGATAATGGCAGGCAGTGACTTCAGTGGTGGGAAATGCTCCCGCCCATTCATCTGGGTTCACATATGACATACATACACATCCGGGTCATTCTCCATAGTCTCCTTGAGGGAGATGTGAATTTCAATGACCTTTCTAGGCAGAAAGGCTTCCAAGTGGAACAGCCCACATGTGTTACTTCCAGGTAATGCACAGATCCACTAACCGGGCTGTGGCGGTGCACGCCTTTAATCTCAGCACTTGGGAGGCAGAGGCAGGTGGGTCTCTGTGACTTTGAGGCTAGCATGGTCTACAGAATGAGTCTCAGGACAGTCAGAGTTACAACAGAGAAACCCTATCTCGAAAAACCAAAAAAAATTATGAGTTAGCATCAGTAAAGTTTCCCCAGCAAAGCTAGCTAATAGCACACTGACGAATTGGAAAGCAGTTCTGTCCTGTGGGAATTCTAACCCGCTCCTATCAGCCCTCTGGCTTCAGCACTTATCAGGGTGGAAATGAGAGGTACATCAGCTATGCTACAGTGCGATTTCTGGGGCCCATGCCCACGACGAAGCAGATCAAAAAGGAGTTCATGCCTGCCCGAGTGAAGCATTCACCATAGCAACACATGTGATCCCACAAACAGTCGGGACTGAGGCGCTCGGCTGTGAGCAGCCCGGATAGTGCCTCTGAGCAACGAGCCACTGAGGATCCAGACAACAGGGTGAGCAAGAGTGGCACCTATTTAGCTTCCAGGGCAGTTTCCTGGTAGTCTTCACTGCTCCAGAGCACACTGGCAGCATGGAGACCCTCTGGTACCCATGCCTTGCAGTCTAATAAGACAAATGTCAGAGAGAAAGCGTGCTGTGCATGGCACAGCCACAGTGCAAGGATCCTTGGGCAAAGGGAAGATTAGGGGAGCCGGGGACCGTCATTTGGACAGTAGATGGCTAGGGAGAATTTGGGAGAAAGGTATCCATCTCAGAATACGTCATCCCTAAGACGACATACAGCCAGGGCCTCGATGGGCAGGCCGAGGGTAGAGAGCAGACCTTCACCCCAATAATGAAGCTAGAGGTGACAGTCATCAGTGTGACTACAGTGCATGCCAGTGAAGCACCCCAGTGCTAGGGGGGCTCTTAACGTGTTGGTCTTCAACCTGCACTTGGAGTCAAAACTTCACCAGTTGACCAATACCATCTTTCACTTTTGCCAAGGGAAGAGAAGAAGAATGAATATGCCCTTTCATCCCATAGGGTTAAACTGGAGTCCTGATCAAGAGAAACTCAAACTCCAAATTTCTGCTCTGTTCTCAAATCACTGAGTTCCACATGCAGAAATTCAAGCAAATAAGGCACCCGTGACTATGGGGGACCCCTCCTGGTGTCCTCTAGCATCTCCAGTTCCAGGGGTAGAGGCATAAAGTCAGGAATTATAAAAGCCGACAAAGTAACAACCCCAAAAGTGCAGTAGAAGTTAGTAGAAAGCAGCTGACAGCCACAGGTGTTCGGGTGTGTCACGTATATACTTCTATTAATTAACACAGTAGAAGAATCTTTCTTGACACAACGCATAACACCTTTTCATCTAGAGTCAAGGGACTGGACCGGCTGTCTGGTTGAAGGCTGATACGTCCAGGAGTATGAACTGGTGCTACAGGACTCGCCCCACCTCCCCCAGGCCAAACACTTATGACACGTGCAACAGGCTCCCATTGTATATGCTGCAAATATTTCTTCCTGACCAGTCTGTCACAGGGTCTGGAACAGGGAAGAAATTAGTTCCTGGAAAGAAAAAAAAAAAAAAAGAGCTATCTTCCACACCTGCCTCAGTAACAATTTAAAAAGCCCAACCAGCCACTATCCCCAAACACCTCTGGGTACTAATCCCTTAAGTCATCATCATGGCCTACATAAAAAAAAAACAAAAAACAAACCACCAAACCTGCAAATGACCCTCAGAATCTCAGAAACATTTCCCTGCAGCTGCGGCAACCAAAGAAGAAACGAGTTTCTGTCCTGAGATGACATTTTACAGGTGGTACAGAAACTGCTTCCTCTCCTCCAGGCGCCCCCTATTTCTCATTCTCCATTTGCTAATGAAAGAGTTTTCCTCTTCTCCTGCCTGTTTCAGTTGGAAACGTGGCACAAGGAAGGCAGGCAAAGGAAAGTGGGAGGGGGATGGCTACTTTCACGTCTGACATACACACACATCCCAACTAGCGACCCACGCCCTGAAGAACGAACCACACTCCACCTAAGAAAGTCCAAAATGTTGAGAAAAAAACTGCCCCCTGCACCACCTCTCACTCAGCAGCTAAGAAAGAGAAAGCTGGAAAGGAAGGAGGGGGGAATAAAGTTCCACATTCCTGACATTTTTTAGCCAAGTGCAGTGGCTGCACTGAACAGCTCTATTCCAAACAGACAGAAGATGGGGCAAAACCCGGGCTGGGGAAGAAGCTGTCCTTGCCTTGGAAATGAGATAACCCAAAACAAAACTAAGTGTGTCTGAGCACAGCTTGGGGGGAACAAGGGCCAGACAGCCTTTCATGTGTTCCCAAAAGGAAGTGATCCCAAGGGAAGGGATTTGGCTTCAACATCTCCCTGGAGACAGAACCTAAGCCCTGGGGATCCTGAGAGGGGAGCCCTGCAGAGGTGACTGGCAGGGAGGCCGGGATGGCTGTGACTTCCTAGCCTGTGTGGGTTGGGGAACAGAGAGCCTAGGAGGGGACTTCAGGGAGGGGGTGATCACAAGAGTCACCTTCTATTGGAAGAATTACAATTATAGTTTTCCTGGCTCAGCTTCCAAAATGAAGGGAATCCTGGCCTGGCCCAAGATACAAACTCAGGAGCCTGATGACTATTCTCTCTGTTGCCCCTACACCTCCTTCTGTCCTCACAGAAACCTTCCTACTATATGCCCACCTATAAACACACACACACACACACACATGCATGCGCGTGCCACTGCTGCCGCCACCACCCCTGGGAAGATCCCAGAAACAGTCTGTCCTGTGATAGGTTTTGAGGTGTCTGCCCAACCCCTACTTTCCAGGATGTTTCTCATTTAGTAATGATAGCAGAGCTCTATGTAACTAATCACACACATGCAAGCACACATGTGCACGCACACTCAAACACTTGCATACGCATGCACATATGCGCACGTATGCACACATGTAATCTCTGTACAGTCGGTAGGTGGGAACTGACGGTGAAGACCTACTAAAGACTCAGCACAGATCAGGAGTCTTTGATATTGGAGGTTCAGGAGAAAGCCTCCTTCCTCCTAAACGAGCTCAAAGCAGCTTCAGAAAGAAACATCTGTGCTGTAAGCCCCACAGGGCTAAGGTACTACAGAAAAAGACTGGTGAAAAGAGTCACCTGCTGGCATTTCAACCAAGTCTGCTCTACAGCCCAAAGACCATTCCTAAGGGAGAGGGAAAATGGCTCCCTCCCACCTTGGTCCTTTCTCTTCCATCAGGTACTAGGAATGACAATTCTAGCACTTCTCTGTTTCCACAGATGTCACTGACCTAATGCAAAGGACTTCCCACAAGGCTAGAGATGGGGAACAAAGGAGGTAGGGGTACAAATACTGGCATCTCCTTATATACATCACTAAGGCAGGTAAAGCCAAACATCTTAACAGATGCTACAGATACCAGAGGGCCACAGGCTAAGCAAGAGCCTGCGGCCAGCTGTAGAGCACATGTCTGTGAGGTTATGATTGACAGGAGTGTCGCTCCAGTCTTACCCTCCAAGCACTGGAACATGGCCCTGAGAAGCCTCTTAGAATGGAGGACAGCAAACAGACAGAAGGCAGATGCTGAGCAGAGCACGTCCTCTGCCTTCTCATTAAGCCATCACGTTAAATAATAACAAGGGTCCAGGAGCAAGAAACAGATTCATTGGTAAGGAGGAAGGGCTTTTGTGGCTGACAAGAACCTTGTCTTTAAGCTTTACAATCACTGTGTAAGGGAGACAGGTTTTAACCGGGTCTTCAATGATGGAGAAACTGAGGCTGCTGTCAGTCTTCAATGAGACAGGGCAAGGAATGGGACACATTCGTCTCCAGAACCTTAAGGGAGAGCACAATGGGAGGGAAGGAGAGTGGCTGACAGCAGGACCAGCAGAGTGTGGACACCAACCCCATCCCAGCTTCTTCCTGGCAAACCCAACAGCCTGGCCAAAGGCATGCATCCAGCCCAGACCTGGCCACCACAAGAATGTCCCCAGCCAAACAGGACCTGTGTCAGTAACAGAGGGGAGATACGGGTAGATGCAGGGGTAGATAGGCAACTTTTAAAAAGCTTTTTAAAAGCTTCTTAATATCCCTCAGAAGGCAGATTACCCAGGAGGGAGAGGTTCTCAGGACCTGGGTGGACTACAGTGAGAGTGTGGGGAGTCACGGGTCACGTCGCATATGGTGCTCTCGAGACAAGATACAGCACAGCAAACCCATACTCAGTTTCCTCCAGTCCTTCACACTTTCCAGTATCACCGTTTTTCTCACTTTGTAGTAGGGAGTCCTTCCCATCAGCCCCTTGGATCCCCTTCGTGGTTTACACAGACAGTTCTGAGGCCTACACCAGCTCTCTGCTGAATTTAGGGTCTCATTCTCTTCCCACCCCACATCCCTGAAGCCACAGGAGAATCACCTCTCACCTATAAGCAAAGGGGATCCTAGCTCCTCTCCTTGCTCCTGCAAAGGGAAAGATCCAATTCACACATGGATCTACAGGGACAGTCCAAAGTGCCAAACGATATCTTAAAACTAGTCCTTTAGGTCATAGAGAGGTTGGTCATAAAAGACCCCCACTGGGATGGAGCCAGGGCCACATAAGAACACTTGGAGCAAGCTCCAGAGGTTAAAATAAAGAACACCCAGAAAGTTACAAGAGAGGTACAGAAAAGTTAGGGTCCCTCCCACAAGAAGAACCCAGAAGATCTGGCGGCCCTGACTTGGGAGAAGGGGGGCAGGGGTTGTGCAATTACTGCGGGTCTGGGAGTCTCCCAGCTTGGCATCGGGATGCCAGAAAGGAAACCCCAATCGTGGGGCCAGGAAGGCAATGCTGCAATTGGTTCCAGGCCAGGCATGGGTTTCAGGGATGCAGGGAGAGAGTTGCAGGATACAGTGGATGCCCAAGGGGGCGACAGAGCATGGCAAGGCCCGCACAGCGAGAAGCTAGGGGTGCTGTCTGGACTGTCCCAAGTCCAGGCCAGGGTGGAAGGAGTGCACAAAGCCAGAGGTGCAGATAACGTGTGGGACAGCCAGGCTCGCTCCAGCCCAGACGAAGTCCGGGAATCCCTGTCTGCGCCGCGGTGCACCGGACATAGGACCGCCTGCCCCTGCAGCAACCCCTCCACGCTCTACTCACCTCGAACATAAGCCCGATGAGGACGCACAGCACCAAGCAGAAGCCGATGTCCGCATGGTTGTGAATGACGAACTCCTGGCTGAAGAGCGGGTAACTTTTAGTCCGCCTACGGAAAGCCATGACAGCGGGCGTGCACTGCCTGCGGGGGCCCGCGCCCTCGCTCAGCAGTCGCAGTGAAAACTTCTCCGGCCCGGCACGGCCCGCCCGCCAGCCCCGCTGCCCAGCGCGGAACAACTTCGGGCCCCGCCCCCTTCCTCCGCCCGCCCGGCCCCGCCCCCTTCCTCCGCCCGCCCGGCCCCGCCCCCGGCCACAGCCCGCTCCCCGCAGCGGCGGCACTGGCGCAGGCCTCTGGCCACGCCCCCTTCCTCCGTCCGCTCCGCCCTCAGGCCGCAAAGGCGCGCGCTGCTGACCACGCCCCCTTCCTCCCTCCGTCCCGCCCCCAAGTCCCAGAGGCAAGCGCCACCAACCACGCCCCCCAAGCGAGCGGGGCTCAGTTAACCCTCGCGCGGCCTTGGCCACGGCGGGTTGCGGGTTTCATGGCCGGGGCTCACTCAGCCGAGACGCGGGAACGGGAGCCTCGTCCTCCGGCTCCAGGGGGAGGCGGCGCCCGCGCGGCCGGACAGGAAGCGGGCCGGGATCCCACTCCTCCCGCCCAGCTTCCTCCTCAGGGAGGGCTGGGAGCGGGAAGCTCCACGCCGGCCTCCTCGCTGGCCAGGCCTTGGCCGGACCGGTGTAGGAGGGTTTGCACCGGGCTGCGTTCAGCCGCTCAGCCCGCCGGCTGCTCCCCAAAGGCCCTGCGCCCGGTAGAGCTTACTTTGCAGTGGAGGTGCAGGTACCCAGGTTTGACTCCCAGACTTAAAGGCCAGGTGATAGCCTGAATTAGTTTTCCAAGACTCTCCCAAAATCTAAGTATTAGTTTATCAGAAATCGAAGAATAAACATTGAAGAAATAAAAAGGAGCTTTCTCATCCAAACTTTCCATTTAATATTAAGTTGAAAAAATACTTCCGGAAGGACAAAAGGTCTTTTTAAACAAATTATACTAGCAAATATTGGATTTAATCTTGCCAGTAATGAAGGAACAACTAATCACTTCTAAATGCACAGAAATGCAAAATGAACAAAGAACTGTTTAATTTCTTTTTTAAAATTAGGTCCACAGTTATTTCACTTCTGAGTAAATATGCGTTTGCAAAAATGGCAAAGTCTGAGCATAATTGGAGCTGAATGGAGTTCCTAGAGAAGTTTTCTTCCTATATTCTATACTGTTCATTATTTAGCATACAGCCCTGGGTCTTCTAACTCCCAGGAAAACGGAAAGGCATTTCAATGGCTATATTGTACCAATCCTTGTTTAATTTCAAGACTGACACATTGTGTGTGTGTGTGTGTGTGTGTGTGGTTTGTGATGTATAGGAAGGTGCTCATGCACGAGCTCCCACATTAATGTACTTTCATGCAGGCATCAGCTCCATGTGGAGGTCAGAGGTCAACCTCAGGTGTCAGTCCTCACCTTCCACCTTGTCTGAACCAAGGTCTCTTTTTGTTGACTTTCCCACTGGGCAGGCCAGGCTAGCGGCTCCTCTCGCTTCTGGATACTCTTCTGTCTCCACCTCCCATCACCCAATCCAAGCACTCCTGCTGTATGGCCAACATGCTTTCTGGGCATTCAGACTCAGGCCCTCTTGCTTGCATAGCTTGTGCTTTCACTCACTAAGCCATCTCTGCAGTCAAGAGTCCTCTGAAATGTGGCCCCCAGCCTTGTGAAGAACAAAAAGATTAAGAACTCTGGAGCACCTTGACTTTCTGTGTAGAAATGTTCTAATAGACTAATTAGCATGGCTGCAAGTTGACCAAGTCCTGGGACACTGAGTTCTTAAAAGTGAAAACCAGGACCCTAGTATTTGAAATGATGCAGCATAACTGTCCCCCACATTTCACAATGATTTGTAGGAATTTCCTTTGTAATGCTGTCAATCTAGCATTAATACTTTGGGGCAAAAACCCTGGGAAACAGACATTAGAACCTCCCCTTTATAAGAGAGGTGGCTTAGACATTACTTTTGTTGCTGATAGCCAGCCCTTCCCTTTACAGTATAATTAAACAATTAGATATAAGATTCTAAGATGCATTTGTATCACATTGGCACCTGCAGAAGAAGTGCTAGAAGCCTCCTTCAGCCATCACAGCCACCTCTAAGTCCAAGTTGCCCAGGCCATCTTTAATAAATGATGGGTTAAACATTCCCCAGTATTTTCAATGCACGTGCTTAGTTCTAAGAATTCATGGCATCCCACATTTTGCAGAAAATTCGTAAGCCTATTTCTAACCCTTCTTATTCACTCAGAGTTCTGTAAAAACTATCTCAGAATTTCTCTCACCAAACCCTGTCTCCACCATTCTACATGTGACCCCCACGTATCACCCATGTATTTCCCTGCCTCTGTTACACTTCTGTTTGTTGGCTGTTCCATTTGGAATGTCCATGGGCACCTACCATGTGGCAGACGCAGCTAGTTACTGGAACAAAGACATATGACAACCCAGGTGTGGTAGTTGTATATGGCTTCAGATCCAACTAATTCCTTTCCCTTCAATGTGGGTAAGCTTCCACTGAATGTGGGCTAGGCTTAGTAGGGCTACTTCTAACAGAAAATGGAATAAGTGATGGGTATATGTTTTTTAGCTCTAATACTAGGTTATAAAAGGCCTTTTGAGTTTCTCCTTCAGCTTGGATCAGCCTCTTTGGGAGGACTCAGCTGCCATATTTTGTGAATCCTCAAAGACGTATAGCAAAATTGACACGGCAGTGTCTGAGACATTTTTTCCAGCAACCAGCACTGACTTCATGGGTATGAGGAGCAACTTTAGAAGCAGATCGTCTAACCCTTTGAGTCCTGTAGCTGCTCTTGACCACAGCCTGTAAACCACCCTGAGCTGGAACCAGCTAGGTGTAAGCCACACCTAAATTCTTGACCCACTGCAATAAGATAATAAGAATCTGATAGCTTAAGCCATTAAATCTCGCCATTTGTAAGTAGCACACATTATTGGAGCTTCCAGTATTTTATAGAAGATAGAGATATCATTATAATTCAATAGGATGGCAGTGGCCCTAATAATTTGAAATATACTATGAGTATAAAAAAAGGTGACTTGTTTTGATGATAGGATAGGAAAAGATGAAATCTGAGCTGGGCCTTTATGGACACACATTTCACTGATAGAATGCAGGCTGTGAGCAGAGGTGCACACCTGTTATCTTGGCACTATGGAGGCTGAAGCAGGAAGACTGAGAGTTCACGAGCAGCCTGGACTACTTAGCCTTTCTCAGACACAAACAGGGGCAGGTGTGTGTGTGAAGAAACAGGGAGATAAAGCTGGAGAGAGTGGAGTTAGATTTTTCAGAGGTTCTGAGAGCAGTGCTAAGGATTTCAGACTTTATTCTGAAACAGTGGGAAATTTTAAAACGTGCCTGTATCCCAGAACCAAAGAGGCTAAGGCAGGAGGATTGCTATGAGTGTGAGGCCAGACTGAGCTACTCAGTGCATTCTAGGCTAGATGGTGTTACTGAGTGAGAACCTAGCTCAAAACAGTGTTTTAAAAAGAAGAAAAATGCTGATATAGAATGGGGATCTCAGAGAGGGCAGTCATGTAGTTACCCCAAAGGTGGAGTCAATAATAACCCTTCACACTTACACTGCTTTTCGGTGCTCCGTGACGAAGGAAGACAGTGATTGGCAACCTCTTCCTACGGCTGTTCCAAAACACTTGGATGACCATGGTCCACGTAATTAGTGGGTGGCTGAACCTAGACTCAGACGGTTGAGTCAGTCTCTCAGTACCTGGTTCCAGGGGTGGACCACACTGTTGCTTGTGGAACGTACTGGGTGAGCTCCAGGGATCCCACTGTACCGATCCAGTGATGGCTGCCAACAATTTGACTGCATCAAAGGTTATCTAATCGTCCCTCTAGAGCTCTGGAATATCACAGAAGAGGGCGTGAAAAGAATGTAAGAGTTGAGGTTGGGCAGAAAAAGTTATCTTCTGGGTATGACATAGCAGTGGTACTCATGAATTTGCCACACCCTTGGTTATCTGCCTAAGACCCGCACAAGACTGGACCGGTCGCCATTTCACTACGGATGGGGGAGGGGGCCATGAGACCTCACTCCTCCCAGAGGGACTAGTTGCAACTAATGGTAGTTGGAGGAGGGGTGTCACTTTCTTCAGTGGTGTAGCCACTGATAGGTTGCCTTAGTTCTAGGAAGTAACCTCCCAGCCAGGCTCAGCCAACAGCTCTTATTAAACCTAGGGGGCCACATGCAAAAAGATGACTCAACAGCAGCGGGAGGATTTGCTAGGAAGAAGGGCTCCAGCAGGAGAGAAAGAAGGATGAGGGAGGGGAATAAAGGGTAAATCGACTAAAATCGGTTACATAAATTCATGAAACTGTCAAATAATAAAACAATTAAAGGTTATCTGAACTGGACTGATTTCACTTTCCACAAGAGACCTGATGCCAAACCCTGTGTCTTTGTTGTCTTGGTGCCTGTGTTCCGCATCCCTTTGCCTAAAAGGTAAGCATCCTTCAAGACAGCTTTACTGCTTCCTTTACTAAGTTTCATGTACCAGTCTGGAGGCATCTACACACCTTGTACTTACCTCCCAGGTAGCACCAATTACTCCTGCATTAGGTGTGCATGCCTCTGAATTTCACCCCACACTGGATGCTGTGACTTTTGAGGCAGGTATTATGGTTTGGATATGAAGTATCCCTCAAGAGCTCTCATAGCTAAGGCTTGGGCCACAGCCACTGCTGTCACAGAGAGAGGTGATTGGATCATGAGGATGGTAGCTACATTAGTGGGTTAATCTACTAAAGAGCTCAAACCAGGATAGGATATTCAGAGGTCAGACTAGTTGGAAACATTAAGTCATCAAGGGCACGAATGTAAGGGCCTATCTTCCACCTGGAGAATTACTGCTTGCTTGCTTCCTGCTTCCAATGGCCGTGGGGTGAACAGCTTTGATTCACCACAGCTATTCACCATGATTTTCTGCCTCACCACAGTCACAGAATCAATAGAGCCTTCCAGCCATTGGCTGAAACTCGCTGGAAGCAGGATCCTAATCAGACCTTCCTCCTTTGACTTCATTCTTGCAGTTCTTTAGTCATGGGGACAAAAAGGTGACAGGGCAAGAATCCCACCCTACATGGCTGTCACACTGATATACAGCCAAGCACTGGAGTCACACATCTGTGTATCAAGTGTTGGTTGAATTCATGATTGAATGAGAGATGCTTCTGCTCTGGACTCTGTAAATATGTATCACTACTTCTAGCCATGTCTACGTGGAGCACAACATGTTTCTTTCTTCCTCCCTCCCTCCTTCCCTCCCTTCCTCCCTTCCTTCCCTCCTTCCCTCCCATTCTTTCTCTCTCTTTTATTTTTTCTTTTTCTTTCTTCAGACAGGGTCTCACTATGTACTCTGGCTGTCCTGTAACTTACTCTTGCCAGGGCCAGCCTGGCAAGTTGGAAAGTACCTGGATGGGGAGTGAGACTGAAGGGCCTTATGAAGAGAGGGGAAAAGAAATGGGAAGGGAAGGGAATAGACCAGACACACACAGCATCATTGAGCTCAGATGGAATGGAGCTGAAATTTTATTTTTCTCTCCAAACTTATACCCCTTTCCTCCAGTGGCTAGGTGCAGCTACAGGGATTAGAACCAAGGTGTTAATTACAGGGTGAGACAGTGCATAGGTAAAAACATCCTGAAGCTGAGATAGGTATCAGAACAAAACATCTTCCCTGCTGAGGTGGGATGCTTACCTAGGGGAGACAGCCTCTCTCCAGTGGAGTTAGATGCTTAGGATAATAGCTTCTCTGGATGAAGTTAAATGTTTAGCCAGAGAAGAAGCATCCCTTCAGGGGGCTTTTGGCTTCCCTGTAAACAAGCCGCTCTCGGGCAGTCATTAATATTTTCATGACTCAGTTTTGCTCAGAAGATCTCCCAATAAAGGAACTAGGCAATTTTAGCCAGAGGCTCACAGCAGGGTCTAGGCCCAGAGTCTGAAGGGCTTGCCACAATTCTGTAGACCAGGCTGGCCTAGAATTCACAGAGATCAATCTGCCACTGCCTCCCAAGAGCTGGGATTAAAGGCATGTATCGCCACACCCAGCCTACAACATGCTTTTTTGTTGATGGTTTTATATCAGTTGTCTGTAACTGTAGGTTCCTCCCAAAAGAGGAAAATGTATTTCCTCACAGAACAAGAAGGAGTCAGTTCATTCCCAGGAATAAATAATGCATCTAAGATCAGAATCTCACCATTTTTTTCCATTTTGGAACATGATGCTTCTGTCTCAAGCTTGTCCATTATGGTTACAAAGTAGCTACAACAGCTCCAGGTATTCTGTCCTTTCATAAAGCATAACACAAACAATAAGGCTCAAAATTCAGGCAAGAAAGGAAGGGGTAATTAGAGGAATAAAGGGAACTTACCCAGGAATGCCAGACTTCTCATTACCCATTGGCCAGAATTGTATTCCAAATTCGCTCCTTTTTTTTTCAAGACAGTTTCTCTGTTGTAACTCTGGCTGTCCTAGAACTCACTTTGTAGACCAGGCCGACCTTGAACTCACAGAGCTCCTCCTGCCTCCTGCCTCCTGCCTCTGGAGTGCTGGGATTAAAGGCATGCACCACCGCCCAGCCGGAATTCACTCCTGAAGCAAGCATTGACAGCCTTGATTGAAGTCTCTAAGAATGTGTCCTCATAGAGCCTGAGATGTCCAGCTTCCTTTGAAGGAACTCCACAGTCTGCAGGCCCTCCTACTCAAAGTAATAAAACTTAGGGCAACTAATGACACAAGGATCAGAGGGTGTTGGGAGTGGTCATCTCCCAGGACAGGTAATATATAGGTATATATAGGTAGGTATATAAAGGCTTTTTAAACATTGATAAGCCTGTAAATGTAATTCTTGAATTAACTTGGAACAGAAGAGAGATTGTATTGGAAACGCTGGAGAAATCCACATAAAGTCTGCAGTTTGATTAATCATTTTGTTCAAGTATTAGTATCTGTTTTGACTAATGTACCATGACTGTGTAAACCTAAAGAAAGACATATGAGAACTCTCCATACTATTTTTCCAACTTTCTTTTGATTTTATTTTTGGGTTGGTTTGGTTTGTGAGACGGAGTTCTACCGTCTGGTCTAGGTGGGCCAGGAACTCATCATGGTTCAGCTTCCTCTGGCCCTGGGATTCCATGTGTCCACCACCACACCTGGCCCTCAGTAGTGTTGATCCTCTGATTCAGTACATAGTATTACGCATCCTTTAATAAGCACTGCACTCTGTACCCATTTTAATCCCAAGACGATGAGTCACATGGTCAGCTGCTCCTATGTGTAGTCTCAAATGTCCGCATTCGCTCGCACCTAATCAGAATCATCCGGTTTTGTTTGGGCAGTTTGTGCCTCTTCCATCTCTGTGCTACCACATTTTCTCACGTTTCAGTTGCCTGTTGAAGAAGCAGAATTGACACTAGTTCTCTCCATTCTGTGTGACTCAAACTTTTATTTGAAGTCAAGTTTCTATTACTAAATGTTGCTTCTGTAATTCTTTTGTCACATCATAGACAGAAGCAGGGCGTTCGTTATGACCTGTTCCAGGTGCCAAACAGACTACGTATAAGAGGACGTAAATTAAGAGCCCGTGTAATAGAAGTTTCCTGAACGATCATGCATCCACCCTCTCACTTTAGAGACAGAAAAAGGAGGACCCAGAAATTTGCAGTGACTGATAAGGATCTGGAGAGGTGGCTGACTACAGGACGCCCTGCAATCCGGCATGTTGCTCTGGCACAAGCTGCATCCAGAGCTGACTCTCCTAACAGTCAAGGAACCACTCAGACAAAGGAACTTCCTGTCTAGCACAGCCCAGCGACTCAGTACCAGACTAACACATGGGAAACAGTTCTGATGGCTCCAGGGCTCTAACCACTGCACTCATTCCCTTTTCCAGATGAATAATGACGCTCTGCCTGACTTTCAGATGGGAAGAGGATTGCATCTTTAGAAAGCGATGAAGCTCTCTGCATTAGAGATGAGTAAATTTCAGAACTCCCACCACCAGAAAAATACTAATGCACATCTGCGAAGCCAGGCAACAATTCCAGGCACTGAGTTCTCTAGCTTATGGGGTAATTTTTTGGAGAGCTTAAACCTGCCCAATAAACTGCTTATCTTCACGTTTTCTACGTATGGGGAGAAAGTAATAAATGATCAGAAAGTAATAAGTAAATTACGATGAAGGGGGAACGGGCTGTCACGCTGAGGAAAAGCTGCAGTAAGAGTTCCCTTAGAAGAGCTGCCCTGACAAACGTGACTGCCGGGCCAGGCATCTCTGAGCAGCTTGCTTTTAGACCGCAGGGAAACTGCGATGCTATCTCGATTAGAGTTAAGCGTCTCCATGGACTTTTGTTGCCACGTCTCCACATTTATCCCATCATCTCTGCTCGCTCCTTGCCTCTGCCCAGTGCAGGGGAAAATATTCCATTGTGGGCACTCTGTGCAAACTACCAGGCTCTGTTTTGCAAGCATACCTTTAATAGCGATTAGTTAGGTATATCCTGACAGCCACTGGATCAGTAGCTGACTTCCTGCCCCATCCTTGGAAAGATGATAGGTAAATGAATAGATGGATAAAGGAATTCATAGATGTATGGGAAGATAGATAGATGGATGGCTAGATGATAGATGATAGATAGATAGATAGATGGATGGATAGATGATAGATAGATAGATAGATAGATAGAAGATAGATAGATAGATAGAAGATAGATAGATAGAAGATAGATAGATAGATAGATGATAGATAGATAGATAGATGATAGATAGATAGATAGATGATAGATAGATAGATAGATGATAGATAGATAGATAGATGATAGATAGATAGATGATAGATAGATAGATGATAGATAGATAGATGATAGATAGATAGATGATAGATAGATAGATGATAGATAGATGATAGATAGATAGATAGATAGATGATAGATAGATAGATAGATAGATGATAGATAGATAGATAGATAGATAGATGATAGATAGATAGATAGAAGATAGATAGATAGATGATAGATAGATAGATAGATAGATGATAGATAGATAGATAGATAGATGATAGATAGATGATAGATAGATAGATGAATGGCTGGATGGATGAGGGATTGCCGGGAATATAGATATTTGCATGAGTGAACCGATGGTTGGGTAGATCAGCAGGTACATAGATAAATAAGTAAATAAATGGCTTAATGATGGGTCGTTGGATTTGTGGAAGAACTGGCGGATTGGATCAGTGTGTACTAATCCACATCATTGCTTTTTTACAGTGATACACAAAGTACTTGTATCCTGAAGGAAACTCAAAGGATTCTGTTTTCACTCAGAACACTGTCTGCTCTGGAGAGGCTGGGAAAACATCTTTTCCATGTCTGTCTCCTAGTTTCTATAGCCTTAGGTGCTCCAAAAACACCAAGACCTAGGCAGCCTCTCACCCAACAGAACACAAAACAATTATTTTAAACACAACTAAAAATAAACTTTTACAAAAATTCCTCTTTTCTGTATAAGCCAATCAAAAAATTACTTTATCTCTATGACCCAACTTAATACTATACCAGCAAGTCTGTTTACAAGAGAAACAAGTTGCTAATGCACAGGACCAAATAAAGCCAAACGTCTATCAAGCTTTTCACAATGTCCTTGGATAACAGAAAAACATTATTAATGTCCAATTATTCGGAATTCACTCATGTTCTTTTGGGCTCCTACAAAGGGATTGTACACTTTTCTGCTCTGACCTCTGTAGCACACACAGCCTGTCCTCCAAGCTCTGGTTAGCTTCACTCCACTGCTGCTGCTGCTCTTGATGGTGGTCCCATAGTACTGGCATCTTCAGAATACTGCTGGGATCCCTTGCTGCAACTGGGCTGCACTTGCACCAATAGCTTCTCCTGGGCTCTCTTCATGGGGCCAAGCCTCAACTTCTTTACATGACCCCTTCAGTTTGGGCCTTCAATTACTACTGAGGCTGCACTCTCACCAGTGGCTTCTCCTGGCCTCTCACAGTGCCAAGCCACAGCTGCTCTCCTTGATCCTTTCATGCCTTCAAAGCCAGCACCACCTAGGTGACTCTTACAGTACCAAGTTTGGCTGCCAGCACGAGATACAACCTTGGCCAGTTCTGGGAGACAGCTTCTGGGTGCTGATCCTGAGGAATCACTTCCCAGATTTTAAGACAGTGTCTGGCTTGCAGGAAAAAAAACAACTGGTAATCTTGTCTGAAGGAGGAGCTCCCTCATGGGGTGGAGTTCTCATCACCACACCAGATGTGTCTTGTCAGGATTGCCTCACCTCACCAGTATATGGACAGGTTTGTACAAAACAAAACAAAATGGACTCTGAGAGGTCTGGAGTTCCTTTTTCTTCTTCCCTGTCTCCATGTTGGATTAACTGGTGAGACGTCATACTCCATATTGCAGGCAGCATTTGTAGTAGTACACCTACTGAGTGGCACACCAAGGATGGCAAGGAGGCATTTTCACAGGTGCATACCCTGCCAGACCTCAGCAGAGAGTGCCCCCATCATGATAAGCACCATACTGGACAGTGGAACCATGAGCATCTGAGCTCAGGTGTTTTTATTGATTCAGAGCTCCTTAGGTGTTCTATTGAGAGCATGTACAGATCATGAGCAATCAAACATCTGCCACATAAATCCAATACCTGCTGATAATACAAAAATGCCAAGACCTAGACAGCCTCTCACCAACAGTGCATAAAATGATTCTACAATAGATATTTGTGAGCTCCCCAAGGTCAGGGAGTAGTCCTTATCCACCCCTCATCTCCCCTCTCTGCACCATGAACCAAACCCCACAGGTGACCCTTATGCCCCCAGAGAAGGATCAGAAAGTCAGTTTCTAAAGAGCTTAAGAAGCCAGGCTCAGGAGAGGCAGATGTCAGGTGAGCACTTGGTAGCCAAGGCTAGGGCTGGGGGCCAGTGGGATTGTTTGATAGTGCTGAAGAGACAGAAGCAGTGGATGCCAGAACGCAGAGGGACCCACAGTGCCTGGTCACACAGGCTTGTGATGACTGTCAATTTTCAGGAAGAAAGCAAACTCAAGGCGAGAAGGCTGGCCCTGCCCACAGGAGCAGGGAGTCCTAGAAGTTGCTGTTTCTAAAGGGCTGTGAGTGGATGCCTGGTTTAAGATCACAGCGTAGGTCTGAGGGACACAGCCCTTTGGCAGGCGTTGCCTGGGCCATTCTGACTCTGACAAGCTCTCATGATCACACACGGTTGTGGCTGGCAGCCCGGACAGACGCGACTGTTTTGGCTTCTGTTGTTTCTGTTTTTTCTCTATCACCAGACAGGCACTCAAGGTCCTGGATCTGAACTCATCTGTTGGAAAGTGGTGGCCAACCCAGGTGCCTGCTGGCGCCCCCAGGTGGAAGGGCAGAGGATAAAAGCACAGTCTGGGTCAGGAAGGAAAAGATGGGAACAGGGTTGCTGTGTGAATCTTCCCAGCTGACTTTGAAGAGCTGTGTTGCCCATATCCTCCTCCTTCTCCATATAAGCTGTTTGAATATTGGCAGGTGTTTCTCTAGCATCTATTAAAATGACCATATAGATCTCTGTTCTCTTCTTAAAACGCCTCAGTTCACATGGCTAAGGTAGCCATCCTGTAAGAAAGTCATGTAATCATGACGGGCCATTCTTTTTCTGGAGTGATGTATTGTTTGGTAAGTGATTCCAGACTCTCATATCTCAGTTACTGACAGTGTGGGACAGTGATCCTTTTTGTAATTTGCTTTTGCAGGTTTGATATCACTGGAGTCCTGGCTTCATAAAATGAGCTCTTAAGTGTTATTTCATGACTTCCCTTATAAAAAGTTTGTTGTAGAGTTGCCATCATTTCCCCCTTAATGTTTAAATTCTCTGGTAAAGTCATGCTCTGTGCTCAGCTTACCTGTCTGCTTCCCTTCTGGGTCTCATGGTCTCCCTGTTGTCGAGGGTCCTCACCCCACCATTTGCTATGCACACTGCTTGGTATGGAGGCTGCTTATAAAGCAGGTCTGCCCTGTGATGTTAGTGTATAGGGGATAAGCAGGATGTCTCACTGGGTGAGGATGGACAAGCAGGAGGTGAGAAGGAGAGTCAGGAAAACTCAGAGGCAAACTTCAGGATATTCCTGCTCCACACACCTGTGTCTTGCTGCCAGAGCCTCCTGTGACACTTCCAGAGTTTGATTAATCACCTAGGACCAGTTTAGATTTCCCAGTTCCCCAAACACAGTCACATTACTTCACATAACCTTCTATTTATTTTTATTTTTATTTTTTGGTGCGGGAGGAGTAAGTTCTGCAGCAACTGTTATAGGCTTAACGTGCATGTTAGGTTGGTTGTCTTCTAGAGAATTCTGTTATTCCCCACCCCGAAGAATCCTGCAGCCTTCCTCAGTACCTGGACTGCTGTTGTAGAATAGAGGGCAGAGGGTTCATCCTAGTTATTATTTTCAGCCTAGAAGGCAAAACTGGAGTGGCGTGAGAATTTACCCAGAGGCACAATTTCATGGCAATGTAAGGTTCTTTCCTGAGAACTGATTCCCCTGGACTTGCAAGATTCAAAACGCTCTCCTACTGTGGTGTTCTGTAGTGTTCCTCCGAGACACCTAAGGCTGGCAGTCCTGCTCTCACAGTGTAAAAGTAGGATCTTGAAGTCAGGCCCACATCTGCCTGATCCTAACGATAGTGTGCTGTAAGGGCACTAGGGTTTTGAACCAGATCACCTTGGACTCTGACTTTGGACAGCCTACTGGTAGACATGGGGGGGGACTATTTCCATGACTGAATAATCAAACTTTATGGTTTTGGGGTGCACAGGGTGGGCAGCTCGGCTGACTCTCCCTAATTTGGGAATTGGAGAGCAGCCCCTCACTGGCTTTTGAGTGGGGATGGGTTAGGATTGATAAAAAACAACTGTCAGATAATTGGCTCTTAGCACCTGGACAGAAGAGTGTGTGGGGACTCAGGGCTCAAAGCTTAGGAAACAGCAACTTGCTCTTGTAAGGTATGGAGACTTACTAACAATGTATAACAACATGGCTCCTGTTTTGGCTTTACACTTCACCTCTTGGGACATCAGCTCCTTCCACTAAAAATAGGAACAATTTACAGACAGCTTGCAAGTTGTTTGGCTTCTGTACAGGCTTCACCTGGGTCCCCTTAAAGAACAACCTCTTCCCTGATAAAAATCTTTCTCCTTTCTGGGGTCTAGCTGAGAATGCACCAGAACAATGCACCTGCTGCAAGTGTAGACCAGCCCAGCAGGGGGCAGCAGGACCCAGCTAGGATCTAGGAGCCAGTCCCAGGTGCTGACTTTGCTCCCATGCAAGGCTGGACAATGTGACCTGCACATGCACACTGCAGGGCCAGCCTGGCTGGTCGGGTAAGAAAAGTGGGCTGCACCATCAGAGTGCGGTTGTGCTGACCTTGCATCCATAAGAAGGTGCTGTGCCTCCAAGTGTCTCTTGGGAAGAGCCCAGCGCCAAATCCCTGTCACAAGGCGCAAAGCATGGGAAATGTGGCCCTGAAGACCTGTTGGTTTCTGGTCCCACCTCCACTCTTTGGCCAGGAGTTCAGGGGCCCGGGTTTGGGCAGTGGGGAAGTGTTTGGGGACCGGGACCTGGGTGGTCCCCTGACCACCGCGAACTGAGACTTGAACAAGACACAAAGAAAGTCTGGGGAGCCCTTCTGATGGAAGTGACGCTCTCTGTTTATTCCAGCAATCCCTTCTCTTTATCCCCCTCCAGAGGGGGAAGGGTCCCGGTACTCCAAGTTGAGGAGTCTTATTTGCATAGTGGGCAGGGTGGGCACCAGAGGTGGGAGAGAAAGGCATCTTATCAGTGAATGGATCCAGCTACAGTGCAGATAAGCATGTTCCTTTTGCTTCTGAGAAGCAGGCAATTTATAATTAATATTTAGCTAGGATCTCTCCAGGGCTAAAAGAGGAGGAGCTTGCTGAGCGTCCTATTCCTCTCACCTTTCCAGGGAGTGGGGTGCTCCCCAGCCACTTCAACTGCTCTTTAACCCACAGAGACCCACCCCACTCTGCTCACATGGTGTGGGGGGGGCAGGGGGGTCCCAAGTCCTTTTGATGGAGTCCCAGCCCTTAGCAGCCCAGAGAGCAGGGCCTGGGTCTTGCCAGAGTTAGGTTGCTTGGGAATGCAGCCCAAAGTAGGTGGCAAAGTCCATCTAAGGCTAAATACCAGCAGGAACAAGTACCCAAAGGAAAAGTTGAATTCTGTCTTCAAAGTTCTTTTCAAGTAGGGTCGAAGCCATTAAGAGGTAAATGGGTGGAGTCCACTCAGTCAGCTGGTAGGATTTAACCTGGCAGTTGGGGTCAGGCCATGCCTGTTGTCATAGTGAATCTTTCCAGCTCCCATCTTCCACTCCCCTCCACACTCACATCATTCCTTCTCCTTCCTGGCATATGTGTGTGTGTGAGGGGTAGGCAGAGGGCCTAGGAGGGCAGCTCAGCCCAGGACTGCTCCACCCGTCCCCCAGCCTGGCCACCAAACTTCCAGCTTTGGCTATGCACTGTGACCAGCTCCTGCTGGTTGGGAAGGCCCAGCTGGGAAGGTGGTTGGGGGACCAACCACCATGTCAAGGGAAGGAGGGAGCAACGGAAGACAGAGTGTTACAGGCCCCCCCCTCCAACGGCGCTTGCCAAATTCCGGGCCTGAGGGAGCCAGATACCTGTCACTGTGCTCTACCCTCTGCTGGTTCAGCACCCAGGAGGGGTCTTACTCTCTCAACGGGAGTTACTCCTCCTTTGGAGCGAGTCAGCCAGTGTTTCATTTGGGAGGGGGCTGGCTGCCCCTCCCACTGTGCAACCGACTGCTATTGCACCCCCTGCCCCGGCCATCACCTCTCTCATGTGGGCAGGGGGTTGGCAGACTGACTCCAATGTGCCCCTGGCTTCTGAGCGCCATCTGGTGGGGGAGCCGCCAGTCATGCGCTGCCACTACCTTGCCTTGGTGCACACAGGGTAGGTGGAGATATTGGCTACCCACGTGACCTCAGGCCCTCCTCCAAAAGCAGCTCTGGTGCAATAAAGGTGAAGGGATCTGCCCAGGCGCCAAGGTGTGATCTCAAGGCCTCTCCATTCCATCAAGGGCGCACCACTGGCAAGTCTCACCTGCATGCCAGGGAGGTGGAAAATGAGTGCATGTATTAGGAGCCAAAAGATGATGAACTATGTCTGGGGAGGGCCAAGCCAGAAGAAACTATAGTAGAGGTCCATAGTGATCCTGACTTTCAAATCTGTTGGTCCTCAGACCTAGGTATAGGGGCAGGCTACAGACTAATCGAACCATCAGGTAGCTGGTTACCTCTTAAGATTTCCCTCAGGATAGCTGGCGATCTCGCAGACAAAAGAGCCTGCAGTTTTATTCAGTAAAGTAAAGAGGTCTTGGGACCAAAACCATCCTAACCTATTCTCAAACTTTAAAAGGGTAAGAAGCGCAGCTGGTGGGCTTAGTGAGTCACTTTTGGTAAGCAGAACTGGAGCTGTGAAATGAACCAAACAGGACATCTACACAGTGTTGGAGAGACAAGACAAAGACGGGACTTGGAAGGGAGAAAAGAGAAAGTTTAAACATGGGGAATGGGAAATGTTTTCATTTCTCCAATCGCTAGCAGTACTTGTAAAAGCCTCAGATAATATTGGGAGGGGTGGTTGCTCTTAGGTGGCCGCTTGGATTGGTTGTCTAAAAGAAACTGAGGCCAGATTTAAACTGTAAAAGTGAATAAATTTAGGGTCCCTCAGGGTCACGTGCCAAGTCGAGAGGCCAGAGGTTTTCTAAAGGGCATCCTAAGGAAGACTGACAGGGTGTGGAATACATCTGTCCCATGGAAGAGAAGTGGAAGAAAAATGTCCTTGCAGCCTGTAGTTCAGGGCGTTGCCTGGACTCAAGGAGGAGGGGAGCACAGACACAAGCAGTTCAGTGGGTCATCACCCTATTCATCAATGGGGGTCAGCAGTTAGCCCGGCTAAGCCCAGAGAGACTCAGTACCTCATTCCAGGGCTTTCAGAGAGGCCAGAAGGCTAGGAAAACCGAGCTCTAGGAGGAGGTCTCATCCACAGGAGAGGTCAGGGAACAGGGTCCAAAAAGCCACAAGGGCCAAGAGGAGCTGTGGGATGATGGGCAGCTCCAGAGGGGAGGTGAGAAAGGGCAGGAAGGGACACAATAGCCCAGTTGGACCTAAGGAACCTGCTGGATTGCAGCTTCAAAGACAGGAGAGTGAGGTCAGGTGAAGGAGGCCAGACATACCCTTAAAGACCATGGCTGTGGGTCCCTCTGCCTCCAGGAGTCCCAGGGGGGTGCCAGACACTCAACAGTCACTTCCTCGGATTCGGGGAAGCGTTTACACTGACCAGAAGGGAAGGCTTACCCAACTGCTTGCTGCTGGTGATTGGGGGTTGGGCTATCAGTGGGATAGAAGGCATATCTGCTGTGGGGAGATGTCCTCAATATTACAGCTCTGAAGGGAAATATCCCTGGCTGAACTGAGGTATAGTTCTTGCTTCTGACCGAGCTGAGGTGTTCTTCATGATTCTCAGTGGCTGCCTCCACTTGGGAGGAAGGCAGCAGCAGAAGCTGCACCTCTTCCCTACTCTCAGTAGTATACAAAAGGCTGCTCCTCTCATATAGTGTCCTTGAGGAGACAGAGCCTCCCAGTATAGCCTGTGATTAGTGTGATTTTTTGCCCACATGTGGCAAATCCAGAGGGATGAGGAGCCCAGTTTGGAGTCAAATGTGTCAGTTGGGGCCAGTATTGTGCTGCTGTCCCAGGATGGAGGAGCCCATAGGCAGCTGGAGTGGGGTCTCTTGATAGTTCCAGGGAAAGTTTCTCATGGGGGTCTCAAGTCCCAGAGCTCCCCCACCTTGCAGAGCCAGATTCACCCAATGGGGAAATATGCTGGCCCCACAGTGGTCCTCAGCACAATTTGGGATTCATGTTGGCCACAAGTGGTGGTGGCCACTGCCCCCAGGAGGGTGGCGAGGGAGGCAAGCAGCAGCCCTGAGCAGCAATTGGCAGGTAGAGCTGGTAGGCTTGGTGGAGAAAGTCAGATTTGCTCCCAGGCAGACACACAGATAGCTGTGAGGTGCCATTTTGGGCTGGGAGCTGGCAGCCAGCAGCCCAGTCCTCAACTCGGTCAGCCTGCAGCCAGGGCTGGGAACAGGGCCCACCAAGAGGCTGCTGGACACTTTGGCACCTGGAGGAGGGTTGGACAGGGAAGGGGGCGTGGCTGAAGCAGAGTTCCCACCTCACAGAGAGGTCCTTCAGAGCCATGGCTGTGGAAGCTGATGGGAGCAGGGCCCAGGCCCTGATCAGGAAGTATGGAGGGGTGACTCAGGGGTGGGGCTCTCCACAGATGCCAGAGCCCTGTGCTGTGGACTGGGTAGGTGACAGGGCCCTCTAGACATGGGAGCCCTGTGCTGGTGACTATGTGGGGGGCAGGGCCCTCACTACGCAGGAGCCCAGCATGGCTGTGGACTCGGTAGGGGGCTTGGGTGCTCCAGAAGTGGAACCCATGCAGCTGTGGGAAGTCTGCATGGGAAGAAGTGTTAGATGTGGATAGGAGGGGGTTAGGAATGGCTGGTAAGGCTGTTCTACTCTGACAATAGAGGAACAAGGAGGAGAGCTGGGCCCCCAAATCTTCATTAGGACTGAGAACGTGGCCCTTGTGTGCAGAGGGCAAAGATGAATTGCTCTGATACTGTGATGACTAATTGAGGCTCCCTGTCAGAGTTGGCAGTGGTCAGGCCAAGGGATCCTGGACCCTGTCAGTCCTCCATGGCTAGACCTAAAAGGTCAACTGGAGAGTGACCTGGGCCTGTTGTTTGTAGCATAATGGAAACGGGTCAAAGCCTTGTCTAGGGCCCAGGTTGAGGGCGCTGGGTGGCTCCCCACTGTCAGAGCGGGAGAGGCTGCGGCCCCTCTCACCTCCCGATGCATCACGATGGGTCCCATCCCCCATGGTCACTGCCATCCATGCCGTAGCCAGCCCCAAAGAACTGTTTGGCAGAATGGCTACCTGTCTTCCCGCCCAACACCCCAATATATTCTCCTACACCTAATAAAGTGACTCTGACCTCCTTGAGCACGCCTGAATGAAAGTCCCGGGGTAATCATTATACCGTCCAGCTCTCTGCGCCTCCTCGACCAGGATCTTTGGCAGTTCGAACTCACGATCCTCCTGCCCACCTCCTGCCCACGTTCCTGCTCAAGGTCTCACCATCCATCCGGACAGCGGGGAGATCGGATCAGGCAGGCAGGAGCCTGGGAGAGAGTTCGGTCCAGAATACCAGACCGGCAGCTGTTCTCATGCTGAAAGGGGCACGAAGATAGCCAGGGGCCTGTTGTCCATCTTGAGAGCACCTTGGACATGGTCAGGGCCGCTTATAAGGGCTCAGAAAAGTCTGGGCCCACTGACCCCCCGACCACATACTTAACAGGGTCCAGAGTTTCCCAGGCTTTAGGAGGCCATGGAGCCGGGTAAATTGCTATGGACAGCCCAAAGGCTGAGACCAGCATCAGGTATTCTTGTTTTCAGGATTTTGCATCTCTCCCACGGTACATGTGGAAGGCCAGCACTAAGACCTCTGCCTGTGGAGTCAGGGGTCTCCTCACAAGACATTTAGGTTTAGCCCTTATGTAAGGGCAGCTTTCCTGAGACTAGCCAGGAGGCAAGTTATAAACTGATCCCTAGCTTGGATGCCCGCTGGGGTCTAATTCTGTGCAGGGTCTCAGATGGGGACTGCCTCAGCTTTGACTGGGTAGGCACTGTGAGTTCTGTGGATTTTGTCTGCATATGCCCTAGCCTGGTCACAGACTTGCTTATGCTCCTCAGGGAAGGATTCTTAGTAAGGAACATACGAACATCATGGAAGGGAGATAACATACTGCCAATCCTTCCACCTTTGTTAAAGAATTCCAGTGTAAGACCCCAATCTCTTTTCTACACAAGGGAGTTCACTTAATGAGAAAGGGACAGGTACCTCAGCCACGTCATCTACTCCAGCTTCTTTCCGCAAAGAGAACTGTAGCCAGTTTAGGCCAGGTACTGGGAGGTAAAGGAGGTCCCACGGAGGATGGGAGTGAGTAGCAGGAGGAGTAGTACCTTCTGGTGGGCTAAAAGTGGGTGCCGAGGAGGTCGGTTCGGATGACATGTTGCTGAGTAGGGACAGAGATGTACGAGGCCAGAAAGGGAAAGGAGGGACTGTGGGTTGAGGCTAAGAAAGTGGAGGCTCATGATGGAAAGCAGTGGAAGTGTCATCTGGTTTGGGCTTTATAGCCAAGGGGAGTTGGCTGTTTTCTCCTTGGTTGGCCTTTACCGTGTGGTCATTTTAAATCAGGATGGTGGTAAAGCCACATGGCAAAATCCATCCTTTCCAACCCTGGCAGAGTAAGCTGTCAGCCATGTGGCTGCCTCCATCCAAATGGTGGCCAGCAGCTAACGTGGCAGAAGCTGAATGTCATCGTGCCACATGGCTTCTTTCGGATTACCTTTGTATACATTTTAACTATCAACCTCGGTGTTACAAGTTTTGAGTTCATAATTTTGTTACATATTCTTACACATCTTGAGATAAGATTTCTACCTCAGCAAAGTTTTAGAGAGCTTTGAGAGAGTTAAGAATAGGATGATTAGCATCAGTGCCCACTGGGAATGTGAATGAAAGGGTATGGAAGACACCTGTCACATGGATGAGAAGCGGGAGGAAAAATGTCCTTGCAGCCTGTAGTCCAGGGCGTCCCCTGGACTCAGCAAGGATGGGACGACCAACAAGCCATTCGGTGGGTCATCACGCTGTTGAGCTTGGGTCAGAGCTTAGCCTAGCTAAGCCGTGAAAGACTAGGCGCCTGGTACCAGGGCTTTCAGACCGGCCAGAATGTGAGGAAAAACCAAGCTCCAGGAGGAGATGAGTCTCATCCACAGGAGAGGGTCAAGGAACACGGTCACAAAAGCTGCAAGGGCCAAGAGGAGCTGTGGGATGATGGGCAGCTCCAGAGGGGAGGTGAGAAAGGGCAGGAAGGGACACAATAGCCCAGTAGGACCTAAGGAACCTGTTGGATTTCAGCTTCAAAGATGGGAGAATGAGGTCAGGTGAAGGGACTCAGCCATGCCCTTAAAGACCATGGCTGTGGGTCCCTCTGCCTCCAAGAGTACCAGAGGGGTGCCTGACACTCAGGGGCACTTGCTGGGACTCAAGGAAGCGTTTGCACTGATGAGAAGGGGAAGCTTACCCAACTGGTGCTGGATGATAGGGTGTTGTGCTGTCTGTTGGCTGGAAGGAGACTCTGAGGATAGGCGTCTCCTTGTGTTGCACCTCTGAGAGGAAATATCCCTGGCTGAGCTGTGGTGTCCTCCTCCTTTCTTCTAGCCGAGATGTGGTGTCCTCCTCCTGGCTTCTGGCCGAGCTGAGGTATCCTTCATGCTTCTCAGTGACTGCGTCCACTTGGGAGGAAGGCAGCAGATGATGTTGTACACCTTCCCTTCTCTCAGTAGTATTCCAAAGGCTGTTCTCTATATAGTGTCCCTGTTGGGACCGAGCCACCCAGGGTGGCCAGTGATGCATGGTGTTTTTTGCCCTCATTTGGCAAGTTCAAAGAGGGATGAGGCGCCCAGCTTGAGGCCATTTGTGTCAGTTGGGGCCACTGTTGTGCTGCTCTGCCATGTTGGGGGAGCCCACAGCCAGATGAGTGTGGGGTCTCTGATAGTCCCAATGCAAGTTTCCTTATGGCAGCTCTCAAATCCCAGAGCTGGTGGTACTATGAAAACTGATCAAAACCTCGCATGGCCAGTTGAGGGCGCTAACGGAGTCTGCTATCAAAGTGAAAGAAAGCTGTGTGCCCTTTCCCCTCAAAGGTTCCACAGCCCAGCTAGCTCAGAACAGGCCAGTGGTGATTGGCAGATTGACTACCTATTCCCCCGCCCCTGTGCCCCTGATGTATTCACCAGAATAAACTGGTGAATAAATAAACTTGCAATAAACTGACTTTGGACCACCTCTGAATGGGAATTCCTAGGGCACCTTCATTATCCTGTCTGGCCCTCAGAGACGTAAAATGATCCTGGCATCAGATCCAGACCCATGTCGCTCCTGAGTTCCTGCCTGCCACTCTCAGGAAGTTGTCCTTTCATCCAGCCTGCGAGGGGTTGCATCAGGTTGGACTTGGACAAGGTAGTGAGATCCACGGTCCAAACAACAGACTGAGAAGAGCGACCCAGCCTTCCAGAACCAGGCTCACCCAATGGGGAAGTATGCTGGTCCCACAGTGGTCCTCAGCACAATTTGGGATTCATGGTGGGCACAAGTGGTGGTGGCCAGGGAGGCAAGCAGCAATTGGCAGGTAGAGCTGGTAGTCTTGGTGGAGAAAATCAGATTTGCTCCCAGGCAGACACACAGATAGCTGTGAGGTGCCATTTTGGGCTGGGAGCTGGCAGCCAGCAGCCCAGTCCTCAACTCGGTCAGCCTGCAGCCAGGGCTGGGAACAGGGCCCACCAAGAGGCTGCTGGACACTTTGGCACGTGGAGGAGGGTTGGACAGGGAAGGGGGCGTGGCTGAAGCAGAGTTCCCACCTCACAGAGGGGTCTTCAGAGCCATGGCTGTGGAAGCTGATGGGAGCAGGGCCCTGATCAGGAAGTATGGAGGGGTGACTCAGGGGTGGGGCTCTCCACAGATGCCAGAGCCCTGTGCTGTGGACTGGGTAGGTGACTGGGCCCTCTAGACATGGGAGCCCTGTGCTGGTGACTATGTGGGGGGCAGGGCCCTCACTACGCAGGAGCCCAGCATGGCTGTGGACTTGGTAGGGGGACGGAGTTCTCCAGAAGTGGAACCCATGCTGCTGTTGGAAGTCTACATGGGATGAGGTGTTAGATGTGGATTGGAGGGGGGTAGGAATGGCTGGAGAGGCTGGGATTAAGCAGATTGAGGGAACAGAAGAAATTAAAGCCCCAACGTTGGCTAGTAGGTTCCTTCCCAGCAAGGTTATGGGACAGGTTGGTACATCTAGGAAGAAGTGGGTGAAGGGAACTGTAAGTGGTGCGGGTGGTGAAGCTAGTAATGGTGTTCTCCTACTCTGACAACAGAGGAACAAGGAGGAGAGATGGGCCCCCAAAACTCCGTCAGGACTGAGAACTCCCTGCAGAGCTCCCTGGGTAACTTTAATTGGCTTATACCTTGGCTCTCAGTCCCCATCAGCACACTCCAGCCATTCTTCGACTTCAAGGGAAACAAAAACCCTACCTCCCCGAGAGTGCTCTCTGAGGCAGTTCAAGCTTTGGACACTGTCAATTTGTCCTTCAAGAATTTGGCACTTGCTAGATATGATCCAACAATGCCAGTACAAATCCTCATATTCTACCCATCCCCCACTAATATAGGGGCACTATACCAATCACAAGGAATGTTACAATGGCTCCATACCCCAGTGGGAGTGCACCTAGAATCCTGACTAAGATTGATACACCAGCAGCTATGATTAAAAAATGGCAGGGATATGGCCTTACAGAAAGGTAAAGAGCCAGATATTCTGGTCACCCCCTTTTCTGGTATTCAGTGGTTAATTAAAAACCATTCCCAATTTGCAATCAGGCTAATGGAGATGCCAGGACAGATTGACAACCATTACCCTAACGAAAAATGGGCTTCTGCCCTACCTATTCTGTGCTGATTGCCACCATGGATGTTTACCAGGGAATCCATTAAGGGGGAATCACTCAGTATCCACTGATTGGGTTCAAATGAAGGGATCTGCAGTCATAATATATCACTCTCAGCCTCTCCCCCCATTTTATTTCAGAGAACTACCTAGTCACTCCCCCCTATACAAAGAAATCCGTGTCATGCATTTAGCTCTCAAAACTCTCTGGACCCTTTAACCTGTTCTCAGACAGCGTATATGCTGTTAATTTACTTCCTTGGTTGTCAAGATCCTTGATCAAGCTAGACGACAGCCCACTCTCCCCCACCCACTACCTATACAAGTATCTGCCATCCTGTAGGGAAGGGCCAGTCCCCTTTAAGCCAACATGTCAGGTCACACAGCCCCCTGCCAGTCCCAGTATCTTCAATAAGCTCCCTCGCTGACCAGGTAGCCTCACAGGAGCTTTCATGAGCTCAGTTGAACAGGCAAGCCAGTTTCACTCCTGCATGCATACTGACATTAGAGGACTTCGTGCCTGCTTCCCCAGAGTCCCCCTCACCCAACTCCAAAGGATTCTGAGGACTTGCTCCTCCTGTGTGTCTCTTGTTACTATACCAGCAACACAGACCATGGGCACTAACCCTCCAGGTCTCAAGTCCAATGCCCTCTGGCTAATTGATGTCTCACACTTTTCCCAATTTGGCCATCAGAAACATATCTTTGTTAAAACAGACACACATTCTCACTTTATGTGCCATATAGCCCACACAAATGGTAAAGAGTTCAAAAAAATTACGTCATATGCTCTCTACTTTAGCTATTATGGAAATTCCACAGGAAACGAAGACTGACAATGGCCCCACCTTCATCAGTCAGCTCTCCTCTTAAAACCTTCTGTTCACGATGGGAAATAGCCCATCACACACGAATCCCTTACAATCCCCAAGGCCAAGGAATTATTTAGAGAGCCCACTGAACTTTAAAGATTCAACTTAAAAACAGAGAGTGACCAACTATCCCCCAAAAACGCAACTGGCAATGGCCCTAACTATCCTCACCATATTTAACATTTAAAAAATTGAAAACATCCACCCATTTCTCTCCATTGGCATGCTCCAGGAATGCTTCCTTCCATCATGGTAACGTGGTGTGATCCTTTAGACCGCATGTGGAAGGGACCCGATACCCTCATTACAATAGGAAGGGGTTTGTCTGTGTTTTCCCAAAGTGCCAGTCGAAGCCTGTTTGGATTCCAGCCAGGGAGGTCTGACATTGCCCCGCCGACAAATGCCCAGTTCTATCTGTCAGACGGGCAGAGGAACCACAGACGCAGCCACCGGAGGAACATCCTCAGGAAGATCACTGGGAGTGACATCCAGGAGTTGGTGGCTACTACCAAGGACATGTGCCCTCCACAGGCAACACTATCCCCTATTCTCACAGCTGTCTTGGTCATTGATTCTAACTGTAGTGAATAAGAATAAATGTAATAGCATAATGTAAAATGTGATGACACATATTGAAAAGACAAATAAAGCAGTATTAAAGTCCAGAAAGTAGACATTAGGCACACCCTGATGTACCCAAGTGCCTGCGTGCATATCTGGACAGTAATGATAAGATCGACTGCACCTATAAGCCCATAGTGTGATTGGCTGAATTTAGCTTAAAAACCCTGGTCTGGCCCAACTCACACTCGGACTCAGAGATGCTGTTGCTCTGGTGGCCGATCAAGACCGTGTCCTGCTACTGAGACTCATTGTAGACCACTGGATCAGTATTCCAGTGTTGCTGAGCCTGAAGAGGAAGACGGCTCCAGACCACAATGTGCCGCTGGATAGATCGCCAGGCTTGCCTGGGACTGAGGCCAGACTAGGAGAGGTGTGACTGTGTGAGTGAACGTGTGTAACATGCTGGAGTGATGAGCATAGAATAAAATCCTTTGTGGAACTAATACCGCCTCCGAGGCTTCTTCCCACCCGACTAAATCCCTCTCACACTAACTCAGCTAACACCAGAGGATAGGCAAGAATCAATGATTATCTCAACCTGACAGTTCACTCCCTCACAGAGCAATCAAGAACAAAGGAGATTCCTGATCTGGCACACAGCGAAAACATCCTTCTATTACTAACTTAATCCTTTCTTCACAGGAAGCCACGAGAGGATCTCCTATAACCTCCACTCAGAGACACCTGAGTCCCACATGAATTCCAAATCCCACTGCCCACTAGTATCTTTCAGAAATATACCTCGCCTTCCAGCCCATTGCTTGCAGCTGTGCCCAGCCCTCCCTCCAAGGTCTTAGATTAATTCACAGGTTCTGAGCCAGGCAGCTGAGAAAAGACCTAGAAAGAGGAAGCACCGGCCCCACCTACTGATCCCTGCTGAAACCTGCTTGTTTAGACACATCTGTCCAGGGACGATGACCTCCAGGCCAGATCAGACCCGAGTCACAACCTCCACTGTTGCCAGCTTCACAGCTGCACGTCTCTCCATGAACAAACAAAACCCCTTTTAATGGGACTATGCTGGACTTGCTCACTTGTGGGAGGGTTCTTATGTTAAACTATGCCTCTGGGCTGGGAAAAAGGACATATACCTAGCCCTAAGAAGACTTTCAAGTGGGTTGAAAAAACGGTCCCACCCCCAATGCCTGTATGTATCTGTAGTGAATAAAGGTAAATGTAATAGAATGTAGTGAATAAGAATAAATATAAGAATAACATAATCGAATGTAGTAGATAAGAATAATGTAGCAGCATAATAATGTAAAATGTGATGACAAACAATATTGAAAAGTCAAATGTAAGTAAGCAATATTAAAGTCCAGAAAGTGGGCACTGGACACGCCCTGAGGTACCCCTGTGTGCCTGTGTGCACATCTGGACCGATAAAATTGACCATGCCCGTACACCCATAGTGTGATTGGCTGAATTTAGCTTAAAAACCCTAGTCTGGCCCAGCTCAGCCACTCTGGTGACCGGCCGAGGCTGCGTCCTGCTAACTGAGACTTGTCGCAGACCACAGGACCAGTGCTCCAGTACTGCTGAACTGAAAGAGGAAGTCGGCTCCTGACCACACAGCGCTGTCGGACAGATCGCAAGGCTTGCCTGCGTCTGAGGCCAGACTAGGAGAGGTATTGGCGTGACTGTGTGAGTGAATGTGTGTGATAAGCACAGACTATAAATCCTTTGTGGAACCAATACTGCCTCTGAGGCTTCTTCCCGCCTGATAAGAATTCGCTTGCGACAGTATCAATGTTCAAACACCCCAACAGTTCCAACCCAGCTGCTACAACAGCACAGGGAGACAATGCTGCCAATAGAGCCTTCAATATTAGTGGCATGGCCTCTCAAATGAAAAGAAATCCGGAGCTGTAGTACCATGGAAAAGGGTCAAAACCTCACAAGACCAGTTGAGGGCACGGGCAGCTCCTGCTATCAAAGCAGAAGAAAGCTGTGGGCCCCCTCCCCCATGCCTCACTGCATCTGCACCCTAGCCCACTCTGAACAGGCAATTGGCAGATTGACTACCTGTTTCCTCGCCACCGTAGCCAGATATATTCACCTACACCCTCGAAATAAAGTGACTTTTAACCACTTCTGAATAGAAGTCCCAGGGTAAATTATTCTGTCCAGCTCTCAGAGCCTCAACTGGTCCCCAGCCATTGGATCCAGACTCAAACCCCTTCCTGCATTCCTGCCCACCACTTGCACAAAGCAATCCCTTCTTCGGGCCAGTGAAGGGGTTGTATGACGATGGGTGGGGATGAGGGAGAAAGAGTCCAAACAAGCAGACCGACAGTCACCCTACTCAATAGGGGTCAGTGCTTAGCCTGGCTAAGCCCAGAGAGACTCAGAGCCTCATACTGGGGCTTTCAGAGAGGCCAGAAGGCTAGGAAAAACTGAGCTCTAGAAGAGGTCTCATCCACAGGAGAGGTCAGGGAACAGGGTCCAAAAAGCCACAAGGGCCAAGAGGAGCTGTGGGATTATGGGCAGCTCCAGAGGGGAGGTGAGAAAGGGCAGGAAGGGACACAATAGCCCAGTTGGACCTAAGGAACCTGCTGGATTGCAGCTTCAAAGACAGGAGAGTGAGGTCAGGTGAAGGAGGCCAGACATACCCTTAAAGACCATGGCTGTGGGTCCCTCTGCCTCCAAGAGTCCCAGAGGGGTGCCGGACACTCAACAGTCACTTCCTCAGATTCGGGGAAGCGTTTACACTGACCAGAAGGGAAGGCTTACCCAACTGCTTGCTGCTGGTGGATGGGGGGTTGGGCTATAAGTGGGCTGGAAGTTGAATCTGCTGTGGAAGGGTGTCCCCAATGTTGCAGCTTTGAAAGGAAAGATACCTGGCGGAGCTGGGGTGTCCTTCCTGCTCCTGGCTGAGCTGGGGTGTTTTTCTTGCTTCTCGGTGGCTGACTCCACTTGAGAGGAAGGCAGCAGCTAAAGCTGTACCACTTCCCGTCTCTCAGACTCCAGAAGGCTGCTCTTTATATAGGCTGAGCCTCCCAGGGTGGCTCTTGATTCATGGGATTTTTTTACCCTTATTTGATAAGCCCAGAGAGGAGTGAACAGCCCAGCTTGGGGCCATTTGTGTGAGTTGGGGCTACTTCTGTGCTGCTCTGCCAGGTTGGGGGAGCCCACCACCAGCTAGGAATGGGGTCTCTAATGTTCCCGAGGAAAGCTTTCTTAGAGGGTCTTTAGTCCCAGAGCTCATCGGCCTTGCACAGCCAGACTCCCCCAGAGGAGAAATACGATGGCTCCCCAGTGGTCCTCAGCACCATTTGGGCTTATGGTGGGCACAAGGGGTGGTGGTCAGAGCCCCCATGTCCCCAGCAGGGTGGCAAGGGAGGCAAGCAGCAGCCCTGAATGTTGGGCCTTATGGCCGGGCAAGGGGCCTGTGGTCCAAACTCAAACCAAGCTCAAGTTTAGAGGCCTGTCTTGGCACCTCTAGTTCCACATAATAGTGACTCAGCATAGCCTATTCTGGTGGTGACTCTGCCTAGTTACTGTCACATATGAAAATCTTGCTGGCTCTCTCCCCTCACTCCACTTTACCTCACACCCTACATCACCTCTCCTCATCTCCTAGACCCTCCCATTTACCCTCAGCCTATAAAAAGGTGGCTTGTAACAATAAAAGCGAGTTTCTGCTTCGACAGTTCTCCCAGCTCAGTGTTCTTCCTTTCCTAGTTGGGAAATTGGGCTGCTGACACCCACCATCCTACTCAGCACCCTGGAGAAGGACCGGCTGGTCCATCTCCTCCCCATCTGCTCTCTCTGCCTTGGAGCTCGGCACCTGAATAGCAGTTGGCAGCCGGAGGTGCTAGACTTGGTGGAGAAAGTCAGATTTGCGCCCAGGCAGAAACACAGATAGCTGTGAGATGCCATTTTGGGCCAGGAGCTGGCAGCCAGCAGCCCAGTCCTCAACTCGGTTTGCCTGCTGCCAAGGCCATGCACAGGTCACATCATGAGTTGGTTTGACAGTTTGGCACCTTGAGGGTTAGGCCTGGCAAGATTGTGAGGCTGAAATGGAGCTCCCTCCACATGGAGAGATCCACAGAGCTCTGGCAGTGGAAGCTGAAGGGAGCAGGGCCCAGCCCCTGCCTGGTAAGTATGGAGGGTCCAGTCAGGGGTGGAACTATCTAGAGTTGCAGGAGCCCCATGCTGTGGACTGTGTTGGTGTAGGGCGATCCGACAGAAGGAGTTGAGGGGGAGCAGGACCAGCCTGTCCTCCTCGGGGCTGAGCGGGATGGTGAGTATGGAAGGCCCGACCACTCCCCCACCAGGAGAAAAGACACACACACACACACACACACACACACACACACACACCGAGCTGGGAGAACTGTCCAAGCAGGAACTCGCTTTTATTGTTACAAGCCGCCTTTTTATAGGCTGAGGGTAAATGGGAGGGTCTAGGAGATGAGGAGAGGTGACGTAGGGTGTGAGGTAAAGTGGAGTGAGGAGGAAGAGCCAGTAAGATTTTCATACGTAGCAGTAACTAGGCAGAGTCAGCACCAGAATAGGCTATGCTGAGTCACCGTTATGCGGAACTAGAGGCGCCAAGACAGGCCTCTAAACTTGAGCTTGGTTTGAGTTTGGACCACAGGTCCCTTGCCCAGCCATAAGGCCCAAAATGTAGTTAAACAGGGCCCTCCAGACTTGGGAGTCCTGTGCTCAGACTATGGGGGGACACTCACAAAGCAGGAGCCCCAAGTTGCTTCAGACTGGGTAGGGGGCAAGGGCTCTCCAGAAGCAGAGACCCATGCTGCTGTGGGCAGCCTGTATGGGAAGAGGTGGTAATGTGGATTGGAGGGGGATAGGAATGGCTGGTGAGGCTGGAATCAAGCAGATTGAGGGAACAAAAGAAATTAATGCTCCCACGTTGGCTAGGAGGTCTCTTCCCAGCAAGGGGATGGGACAGGTTGGTACATCTAGGAAGGAGTGGGAGAAGGGAACTGTAAGTGGTGCAGGTGGTGAGGCTGGAAAGGTTGTTCTCCTACTCTGACAATAGAGGAACAAGGAGGAGAGCCGGGACCCCAAATCTCCATCAGGACTGAGAACGTGGCCCTGGTATGCAGAGGGCACCAAAGATGGATTACTCTGATACTGTGATGACTGAGGCTCCCTGACAGAGTTGGCAGTGGTCAGGCCAGGAGGGGTAGGGGTGGAACCTTCACAATGGGGGATCCCTGGGCTATGGACTGTGTGTAGGGGGACAGGGCCTTCCAGACACAGGAGCCCTGTGCTGCGGAGTATGTGGCGGTTGGGGACCTCCCAAAGCAGGAGCTCTGTGCTTCTCTGGAATGTTTAGGGGGCCGGGGATCTCCAGAAGTGGAGCCCCATTCTGTGGACTCTGCATATTCAGAGCCCCAACAAGGCTGACCATGTATTTCCAATGATCTCCTAATACCTCAAGGAGGGCAGAGGCTGCAATTTATAGAACTCTAGAGAAGCAAAAAGGTAACATTAGATTCCTGGGGGAGTTCACAATCTGGAAGGGTTAAGAATGAATCGGCCAAAGATACATCCTCTGTCAAAGCTCCAGTTCCCAGCACAGCTTCAGCAGCAGCTGCAGAGGCAAAGGACAAGGCAGCAGGAAGCCTGAGGGAGAGACTCCCTCTGCATACACGACCCCAGTCACAGAGGATGTTTCAGGCTCAGCTGCCATCTACGAACAGCTCTTCATGGCAGAGCTCAGTGACTTGGAGGCGACCCAGACTCGGTGTCACAGACTGACTTGACTGAGCCCTGCTCCCTCCCAGATTACTTTTAAGAACTCTTGGTTTTGCTAAGACATGGGTAGAATAAGGAAGGGGTGGCACTGCAGGCAGCGCTCAGGACATTTCTGAACCGACGGGGTAGAGAGTTGCTGCCTGAGGATGCCCAGGCCATATCCTGGTGTTGACTCCTGCTTTGTGAATGCTTTAGCTCCTCACCAGCTTTCTAGGGACATCCCCAGTGTTGACTGAGCTAGCCTGCATGGAGGTTCCTATATACTATGAACGCTCCCATCAGTAATTTGAGGGTAACCAGTGCAAGCCCGTGGGGTTGCAGGGCCAGCAGTGGAATGGATGGACATAGGTGTCTTTCCTATAGATGGAATTGCCCAGAGGCCCCCGCCCCAGGTTTTCAATTTGGTTCCCCAGAGGGGAGGTGTTTGGCCACTCAGAACTGGGGTTCAAAAGTTTGTTCACCTCACGAGTTACTTGTGCACAGGCTGTGTGGTTTTATTTGTTTTCTATCAGATGAACTGTCCTGAGGCCCCTGTCAATCCTGCCTCCTCATCCCAGAGTGTCGGGATTACAGGTCTTGACAACCCAGTTTATTTTTCTGGATACAGAGTAATGTATACGTTATATAGATACAGACTATGTAGTCCAGTAATGTATACATACATACAGACTATGTAGTCCAGGCTGGCTTGGAATGTTCAATGAACTGCTTGCTTTTGCCTTCAGAATGCTGTGATTACATCCTGTGATTTTGGATGGCACAGTAAGAAATTCTTCAGGGTGTTTTATTATTCCTGAATGAATTGCTTAGTAAATATTTCCAATATGTAAGAAATTTATAGCTGTTTTGAGACAGTGTTTCAGTCTGTAATTCATGCTGGCTTCTACATTCTGATTATAGACCTTTGACTCTTGAGTGCTGGAATTCCAGGTGAGAGCTAACACACGCCTTCACTATGTACCTCCCTTGCCAGAGTGTTGTAGTGATCTCCTAACCTATCATTTATGCTGCTTGAGATGATTTGAATACAAAAAAATAGAATTTCATCTCTAGCCGAGCATAAAATAGCATGCCTTTGATCTCAGCAATCGGGAGGCAGAGGCAATTAGATCTGAGTTTGTAGCCACCCTGATCTAACAATGAGTTTCAGAAAGACAGCCAGAGATATGCAGAGAGATTCTGTCTAAGCTAAAATTAAAAGAATATAATCAAGGCTGTGATTCAATAATGCTATCATAGGATCACACACGGATTCAAAGCCAATTATCTATAATTAAGCTGAAAGACCAAAGCCAGTGAGCCATACAGCAGAGCTGTACCCCAGCAGCATTGATCAGGTGACAGCTTCCTAAGCTGTTATGTCCCTGTTTCATTCAAGGAGACCTTGCATGTCCAAGGACAGGTGCTTGTGGGAATCCAGACTAATACAGGATCACTACCCCAGCCATCCAGGTATGATAAAGCAGTTCCCATTAGTATGTTCAGACAAAACCACCAAGAATAACATTAGATTGCAGAGAGAATCAGTTCTGATATTAAAGCACTTGGCTTTTCAAAAATATCTCTGATGTCCATCGACTGACTGGCATTAACACTCCAAGGGCCCAGCTAGATCACCTCAAAGCGAGCAGACATTTCAATAAGAGTCACTGTAAAAATCAGAAAACCTCAAGAACCAATATATGGACAAGTGGGACACCTGTAATTCAGTACTCACCTTGTTCAAACGGAGTTCTTGGTCTCCTCTAGTTTCTACCTGTTCACCTGTTACTTACATGGTTAATGACTTACTTCACCACAGCATGGGTTCCCCACATTCTTCACAGCTCTGATTCTCAGAACAGACATCTAAGATGGCTCTGGGAAACACAGCAGCAAAGGGATGTATGGAGAGGTACGGTAACGTACTTTAAAAGATGATACTTCACAAAATACCTGCCCAATAACCTTTAAGAGGGTTGTCCTGAAGCATATTGGCTTTGTGGTGATAGACTTAGGTTATCTTTTGTGCCTATCTTGTACTTCTAAACCAAAATACTTAATAGAAAGGAACTCTACATGTTGTCAGATTTTTGAATCCATCGCATATAGGATGCCACTCCATAGCTGAGAGAATGTGATGTATTTGGCTCTTCCTAACGTCTGAGCACATCTCCTAAGAACCCTGGGGAGTCTCTCAAATAAGCTGTCATATACTAATGAGATGACTAGGGGGCCCTTGATAGCTTTAAGATGTAGACTGGTGGTAGGAAAGAACAATTATTATTAAGAAGTTGGAACATTGATCCCAACATCCATAACCTCAGAAGAGAATAAGGGAATTGTCAGTGGCAAATGCTGTGATCAAAAATGTCTACATGAGAGCTCTTACAACAGGGCTGTGGAGATAGAGAGCACAGGCCTACTGTAGAGGACCCAAGTTAGGTTCCTATAAATCCGCATAGCCTGTGATAAAAACACCTCTAACACTAGCCTCCAAGGGAATCTGACATCTCTGGCCTCCCAGAGCCCTTGCTCTCATATGTATGCTCCTAAACACATATATGTATAGAGGAGATCATGAAGATAAAGTTCCCAAGCAGCATATATGAATTGATATTGAAAGGCTCCAACAGAGCTGAATACAGGATGGTGCATTGAGGCTCATGTGCCCAGAGTAGATAAAGATCCTTCCAGCCCGCCTTACCCTCCTGTGCTGTATTCTCTGCATTTCTGTCATTTAGTTGTATTTATCCACTTGTCACAAGTCCTACCTGAAATCCAGAATTCTCTGAATATTTCTACCTAGTTAACAAAACTGAATTTAGAAGATAACTCCTAATCAACTGGACAATGGCCGCCTGCTACAGTCATAGGCAGCAGGAGTGAGGAAGTCTTGCAGTAAGGAGGCTTTGGTCTGTAGGTTGTGGCTCTTGCCATCCGATGTGTTAAAACCAAATGACATTTGGTGAACAACTGGATGTTATGCACAGGAGATTTGCTTGGATGTTAGAAAACGAGCACTTCATATCTAGTGTCAGAAGATTGACCTCAGTGGCAACGTTGAGTTCATTTTAACATGGACTAATCAGCATTCCAGTGCACAATGGAACAGACACTACCTTCCTGTATCTACATTTGGTCATGCAACTAGCACTCACAATGCTTGAGGGAGCTCATGTGACAAAGATCCTTAATCACCCTGTTTCATCCTATTAGATCTCCCCACAGTTCTGAGCTGAGCCTCCTCCAAGCACGAACATTAGCAGTTAAGACAGCCAAGTCTTAACTGATTTGCCATTTTATCTAACACACTGTGGCAGTATTCAGTGCTGCCAGTCTTTTAAAAAGACATCGTTTTTTTCATGTGTGTGTGTTGCCTGCATGTGTGTCTGTGCACTATGTTTGTGCAGTGCCCATCAAGGCCAGGCCATCAGATCCCTGGAACAGGATTTACCATTGTGTATAGTGGAACACTTGGAAGTTTTGTTATTTTGGTTTCTTTAAAAATGCAAATGGCGTTCAGATTAGGTTTGTGTTCCTATCCCAGGTGTGGTAGGTGTTTATGAGTTGGATATAGATCCGTTGATGCAGGTGGCTACAAATTGGTTAGGTGCAGTCATTCTGGCATGTGTAACTTGTTCTTTGGATTGTTGCCATATGGGTTTATGGGTTTGTTTCCCTAAATTGATGGTAAAAGACCTCATCTCTCAGAATCAATGAAGACATAGAGGCTTTTTTCCTGGGTTCTTTTCAAGAACGAACTCGGTTGAGTTTTTGTGCAGCACATAAGCCAGCACATCTACATGGGACAATACATTGATGATCCATTATGCTATTTGACCACAAGTCATTCTCCCTGGAACAGGAAGCACATTCATGATGGAAAATGGTTACAGGCCAGAAAGTTTTCTGAGGCAGTCTTCTGTAGACATTCTTTTCACAGAATTTATTTCAAGATTTCTGTCACTTTATCTAAAATGTTTCCATCTCATTTTTGTGTATGGGTGTCTTATCTGCTTGGATATCTGTGTACCATGTATGTGTAGTACCTATGTGGCAATAGGGTATTCGATCCCAATAGACGAGAGTCTCCAGGCTGTTGTGAACCACCCTATGGATGCTGAGAATCAAACTGAGTTCCCTGCTAGAGCAGCCGGTAGTCTTAACCACTGAGGGAACTATCTCTATGGCCAATGCTTACCATTTCTTGCCCAATTTCCTGCAGCGTGAGCTTGTTCCTTTCCAGACCTTCTTTCTGTACTGGTGTCTGAAGGCTTTCCTTGCCTATTTCTGCTCCTTCTCTCTCATAACTGTTAACTCTTAAAGTCTCCTGCCTTCAAATGTGTTTGCCATATAATTTCCTGAGGGCCAGTTGGATAAAGACTTTACCATAAGTTATCAATTGAAAAGCAGGTTTTCAGAATTGAATCACATCTCCAACTGGCCAGAGGTCCTGTGTTATGGGGTGTCTGGCTGTGGTTTGTTTATATTTTCCTCAGAAGTCACACATCTTTGCATATCAAAGAGGGCCCTGGGTAAAGGCTAAAGAAGCCATTCTACCCAATCTGTCTTGGTGAACCAGTGAGTTTGAGGCTATTGACACAAAATGATCAGGATAGCTTTAATCCACATAGAATTGTATTTTGTTAATATAACCCAGGGGCAGTCAAAAGACTCAACCATTCAGATAAAACAAATCATATTGCTTCACAGTCTGCTGAGGAAATGGCTGCACCCAGTGAGCGAGAGATCTGGTGTCCTGGAATCCTTTGTGATATTCACACTTACAACTTCCCAGACATTATTCAGTCTATGAAGGGGCAGATTTTTCAAATTTTATGGAAAATGAATTCTAAATTGTCTTTGACTAATTCTGAGAATGCTTTCTTACAAAATGAGGAAATGACCGGATGCTAAAATTTTTTCTACAAGACCTGACTATAAGAAACCTCCCATTTCATCCAAATGCACTGTCTATATTTTGCATTTAGGGAGAGAAGTGTTGCACATCCAAAATGTATGCCCCCTATAGTGCCCAAAATCCCAAGAACATTAGTAGGAACTGACTTAGTTCCTGAGAAATACAGGCTCCCACAGCAGAGAGTAGTATAATTAAAATTTATGATAAGAGAAATCACAGATAGAAGCCTGTCTTGCTTTAGAGATGACCACCTTGAAATTGTTCAGGTTTCCTAGCACTCAGATGTCCCTACAAGGCACCCACAACACCCTCAGACTTACACTGATGTCAGGTCTCTTCCATAGACTAGACAATTATCCAAGAAGGTGAGTTACCATGGAGAGCCTGAGAATGGGTTCTTCCATTGAATGGGCATCACCAAGATTCAAAGCCAACCAGGCACGAAGATTTAACATTATAGAAACAGGCTGGGGAACTGCAGCTTGTTATCAAAGACCTGAATCTCAGCACAGAATTCATCATCTGAAGACTATACTGAAAGATTTGGAGACTATCTAGGAAATGAGCACAAGAACATGACCATGACAGAAGGCCCCAAACCGAAGTTCATTTGAACAGTTCTACAGTTCTCATCAGTCAAGCGCCTGCAGAGGGCTCGAAGAACAGGGGCAGTCTGTTCCAGAGACAGACTTACCAGACTATTCCAGATGGCTGTTGCTGCTCAGAGGTCAAGGAGTATGAAGGACAAGGAAGAGAAATAAGCAAACAGGTCAGACTAGCAATGCAGGTGAAGGTGGGTTTGGAGAAGCACCTGGACCTCAACTTTCCTTGGGATTCTTTGACATGTGCCACCTGATCTCTGTTCATATTCCTAATCTTTTATTTGGGGAGCCTTTGTAGTTTCAAAGTGTCTATATGTGAGCCCTCAGCTTACTGCTCCTGCTGCCACACCTGCCTTCTCTCAGGGAGTTTACTCCCTTGGAATTATCAACCCAAATAAACATTTGCTTTTTCATAGTAATTTATCACAACATTGGATTAGGAAATAATTCAAATGGGGACTTTCACTTCCTGTAAGAGAAAAAGCAAGTTGTGCAGAGGATTTATTATGAGTATTTTGCTAGGGCCTATCACTAAGCAACTTACTGATACAGATCCTACATACATATCCAAGCTGAAAGGCATGGTCTCAGATTTTTTCTAATGGGTTTCAAGTACCCAGTTCCGTGGAACTAGGGGAGAGACATGGACTACAGAGAAGACATGTACTCTCATACCAAGTATGAATATTCCTTCACCCTTCCAATAAGAACTTATGGGTAATTGTACATAGAAAAGAGAGGCACATGCTCTCCAGGTATGTTTGATGAAAAGTCTGATCTGTCACTGGTGTCAATGGAATCTCTGCCATGCACTCCCTTTGATAAAATGAGGAAGAGGAATGTGAGAATTAACAAGAAACCAAACCATTAAATTGCCATGATGACATTTTGTGAACGTTTTTCTCATCCACATCCTTAATTAGGAATAAAACTAATGGGTAGTAACAAAATGCTCCTCAATCTATAGGAATCTAACAATAGGAAAGTCACCAAAAGGTGGTTACTGCTGAGCTATCAGTTTTCCCAACCTCTGGAATAATCAACTTCATGGCAGGAAGCACACCTATAAGGCCTCTAGAACTGCCCTCCTCCAAGGCCACAATCAGGTACTATTCATACTTGAATATAATTATGTAACCAGGATGGGGTCTGCTTATCACCTGCCTGAGTTCTGGGGATGGCTCCTATAACTGGGAAAAGATTACCAGAAAGTCAAGTAGGGAACCATAGCAATAGCACTGGAGGTCACATCTCTACTACCAATGTACGACCGACTTGGGCACTTTGAAGCTATTGGCTCAGCCCAGTCACCTTCAATCCTTTTCACCAAGACAGAGTTTCTCCAGTGTACCATGCACCATTTACTCAACCCTCAGGTGTTGAGTGCTTTTCTGACGCCAGGTTCCTCTGAGTGGAGGTGTTTTGCCACTCACAATGGGAGTTCAACAGTTTGTTACACTTTAATTATGCCTGTCTGGGGTTTAGTTAAATCGTTTTCTATCAGAAGGGCTCTCCTGAGGCTCCTGACACACTTGCCACCCCGGAAGGATCGGCTGTGATTCAAAGCCAATTATCTAGAATTAAGTTGAAAGATGCAGGCAAGTGATGCTGCAGGTTTCCAACTCTGCAGTAAGGATACCAGCGACAACTTCCTTAGCTTTATTTCCCTACCTCATTCAGTGATACTGCCGATGTTAGGACAGGTGCTTTTGGGGAAATCCAGACTAAGGCAGGACATTTTTCAAACCCATCCACGCATGGCACAAACTCCTCACATTACAACCAAGAATAGAGTTAGATTAGAGTGAGAATCAGTTCTAATCTTCAAGCACTTGGTGTTCCAAAAATACCACAGATGGCCATGTATTGACTGGTATTATCACCACATAGGACTGCCTGACCACCTCTAAGTGAGCAGACATTTCAATAAGAGATCACTGTAAAGGTAATCATTGGGAACACCTCAAGGCTCAAAAATGGTAGACACCTGGGACACATGTATTTCAGCACTCATAAATTGCTCATTGGTCTCTTCTAATTTCTACCTTGACATTTATGACTCTTAATGTTTTGGCTAACCACATAGTTGGCTCCCCACACTGCTCACAGGTCTGAATCCCTGAAGAGCCATTTAAGACGGGCCTGTAACACTTAGCAGCAATGGGATGTATGGAGATGAATGGTAACTTCTTTAGAAGATTTATATTTTACAAAACACCTGCCCCACAAAATTTAAAATGGATGCCTTGAAACACAGTATCTTGGTAGTAGTGAACACATAAGAATGATGATCTAAGTCTATCTGGTATTTTAGGAAGAAAGCTTAATAGAAAGGAATTGTATGTGTTTTCAGATGTCTCAATCAATCACTTAATAATTACTGCATGAATGTAAAACATTTGGCTCTTCCTCATTTCTCAGCACATCTCTTAAGAACCCTAGGGAGTCTCTGGAATAGGCTGTCTTACATACTAATGAGATGACTAGAGGGACCTTGATAGCTACGAGATGTGGACCTGGTCATCAAAAAAAAAAAGCGTTATTAGAAAGTTGGGACTTTGATCCCCACACAGGAGGGAATAAGGAAATTGTTAAAGACCACTGCTAGGATAAATCCTGCCTATTTGAGAGCTTCTACAAGGCTGTAGAGGTGGCTCCAATGATCAGAGCACACATTGCTTTTGTAGAGGATCCATGTTATATTACTATAAATCCACATAGCATGGTGCTAAAACCCTTCTAACTCCAGCTCCAGGGGGATCTGACATATCTGGCCTCCCAGAGCACCTGCACTCTCATGTATGTGGCTACAAATATATACCTACAAATAAGAGCTTGAAGAAAATGTTTCAAAGCTGTATATAAGTAATGAGTTTGAAGCGCTCCCAGAGAGTTGAATGCAAAGAGGTGCATCAAGTCTCACGTGCCCACAAGTTATTCTCTGCCCTCCATGTCCTGCTCTGGCTTTCTCCTTGCATTCCTGTCATTTGGTTGTTATTTATCCACTTGTCACGAATGCTATTTGAAATCCCACACTTTGTGAACATTTCTACCCAACTAACAGTACTAATAAGAATGCAGAGGATAAGTCCTAGCCATATGAACACAGAGATGACCTACTACTGGCAACAGACAGCAGAGGTGAGTAAAGACTTACAGAAACGAGGCTTTGATCTGGAGGCTGAGGCCCTTAACATCCAGTGTTGTCAAAAACAAATGAAATTTGGGGAACAACCAGATGTTATACACTAGAGAGAATTGCTTGGTGTGTGGAGAGTGACCACTTCATATCTAGTGTCAGAAGAGTAATCATTTCAATAACTTTGAGGACAACCTTTGGTGGATCATTTTAATGTAAACTCATCGGTCCAGTGAACAGTGGAGCAGACACTACCTTCCTGTATCTGCATTTTGGGTATTCAACTGGTACTCATGGGAGGTCATGTGACTAAGAACCTGAATTGCCCTGTTTCATCATACCAGATTTTTCTACGTGGCTCAGAATAGAGTCTTCTCCAAGCATGGACATTGTCAGTTTGAGCAGCCAATTCTAAAGTGAGTTAGAATTTTATCTAACACACTGTGGCAGTATTAAATGCTGCTATTTTGAAAGGAGGTTCATTTTAATGTAGCCTGATCATCAGTCCAGTGAACAATGGAGCAGGCACTAATCTGTCTATGAGCAAAGTCATTTCACTGAGTGTTTAAGGACTCAAGTTGGTAGGATCCTGAATACATAAATTCTACATCACTGTAAAGTGCTCTCCCAGCACCTAATGAGGTGACTTTCTGGTTTAAAGGAATTATGTGGATGGATACTGAACTTAAGAGGTTACCTCTCTTGACCAGTGTGGATAAACTTCATGCTTTGTCATTCTTAATCAGGCACTTTTCCCTATTAGAGTGGGCAGTACTGTATCATTCTTCTCACCACCTTAACACTGGAGATGTTACGGGCAAATTAAAATGATGTTCATTTGGTCTTTGGAAAAATGGTCAGTAGACAGAAGGAAGCAGGCTGACTTGACTAACAGCACTGACAGGCTCGGCCTCAGCGATCAAGAGGATGGAATGCCGGGGCTCTTCTCCACACTTCCCTTCTGGAGTCTACGGACAAGGTGAATGCCTCAATCACGGTCTCCCAGTCAGCCTATACACCTCCACTTCTCTTGGAGGACTTCTTACAGGAGTGATTAACAAGGTGATTGCAAACCAGGATCTCAATATGTTAGCTAAAACTTCCATTATTCCCAAAATATTTTTCTAAAACATGAGCTCTTGTACTTTGAGTGTCTGGTAACCTGCTCAAAAGAATGCCTGGTGGAGAAGACAGCTAGTGGTAAGAAAAGTTTGGTCTGGGAAAAAGATGGGCAGAATAGCAAAATAGGATTAAGTCAGCCTTTCCAACCCTACAGAACTCCATGCTTCATGGTGAGCAAGGCACCCTAGGGTGGGCAGAGCTACTAAAAAGCTTCTGAGCGGGTCACAGTCTTGTGGTATCTGTAATTCTTGTCTGCTCGAAATTCCTATACTGCTGCCTCAGATCAGCAGCTTTGGAACCATTATGCTATTTGACCAGAGGTCATTCTCCTTGGAATAGGAAGAACATTCCTGATGGAAGGTGGTAAAGGGACAGAAAAGTTCCTGAGTCACTCCTCCGTAGTCATTCTCTTTACAGAACTTTCTTTGAGATCACTATCGCTTTATCTAAAATGTTTTCATCTTATGCATATGGGTGTCGTGCCGGCTTATATGTTTGCACTACATGTGTATGGTACCCATGGGGACTTAACAGGGTATTAGATCCCAGAGACTGGAATTTCCAGACTGTTGTGAGCTACCCTATGGACAAAGACAATCAAACTGGGTCTCCTGCAAGAGCAGCCAATGCTCTTAAACGCTGAGCCATCTATCTCTATAGCCAATGCTTACAATTTTTTTTTTTTTTACAGATGGCCCTGCAGCTTTGGCTTGTCCCTACCCAGCCATTCTTTCTGTACTGCCTTTACATGCCTACTCCTGCTCCTTTTCTCTGAAAACTGTTAACTCTTAGAGGTCTCTTGCCTTTACATGTGTTTGCAACATAATTTCAAGAGGACCAGTCGATACCAGATGTTGCTTGAAATATCGAGTTGAAAGGAGTAAAAGGAGGGGGGATTCAGGATTGACTCACCTCGCAAACTGGCCAGAGATGTTGTATTATGGGGTGTCTGGCTGTAGTTTGTTTACAACCCCCTAAAAAATCACTCATATCTTCATATCAAATAGGGCACTGGGGCAGGCTGAAGAAGCCATGCCATCCAGTGCTGCTTTGTGAACCAGTGAGTTTGAAGATATTGACAGGAGCTTGGTTGAGATGGACATTTACAGGAGTACTGATCATCAGAATGTCTACATGGAGTGCATGGCCAATGATGAGTTAAACAATCTCATTCATTTCAATTTCAAGATGATGTATATAGTTAATTTAGCCTGGGACAGATCTTTCAGGCTCTGTCATAGCATAGTCAAAAGACTTATCCATTCACGCACAGCACAGAACATATTGTTCCCCAATCACCTGAGGTCATGACTGTATCTAGTGAGAAAGATCTGGTGCCCTGGAATCCTTGGTGCGATTCACACTTATCTCTTAAATACATACAGATTGTGGGGAAGCAGATTTTTCAGTTTCTGGGAAAACAGGGAACTCTAAATTGTCTTTTCAGACTAATTCTTAGAATAGCTTGTCACAACATGAGGAAATTCTCCAAACCCAACCATAAGATGCTAAAAATTTTCCACAAGAATGTAAACTTCAACATCCTATATTTTATCCCAAAGGGCTACATTTTCATTTATGGAGAGAAGTGTGACACACCCAAGATGCACCCTACATAATGCACTAAATCTCTATAGAGTACTTATGTGGAGCTGACCAAGGTTCTGAGAAATATAGGCTCCCAGAGAAGAGACAGAAGTATATTTAAGATTTACCATAAGAGAAACCAGTTAGAAAAAAACCTTTGATTTTTAGAAGACCACCCTGAAATGGATCAGGTGTCCATGAATACAATGTCCCTAGAAGGCACCAAACGAAAGCCCAAGAGTTACAGCATGTGAGGTCTCTTCCATAGAGTAATGAATTTTCCTAGTAGGTGAACTACCATGGAGAGCCTAAGAAATCTTCCATGAATGGGTTATCACCAAGATTCAAAGCCAATCAGGTATGAAACTTGAACATTATAGAAATAGGCTGAGGAACTGTAGCTAGTTTAGAGTGAACTATGGAGCTCATCATCTGAAGACTATGCTGCAACGTGTGAAGAGTGTCTAGGAAATGAACACAAGAATGTGACAATGACAGAAGTCTGATCCCCAAGTTCATATGCAGAGCTCTACAGATCTCAGTAGCCCAGAGCCTTGCAGAGGGTTTGAAGAGGAGGGACAATAGTCTGCTCCAGGGACAAGCTTATCAGCCTGTTCTAGTCAGTTGTTGCTGTTCACAGGGAACAAAGGGTATGAAGGAATGGGAAGAAAAAATAAGCAAACAGCAGGTCTGACTAGAAATGCAGGCAAAAGTGGAAGATTTGGGGCAGCACCTGTACCTCAAGTTCCTTGGGATTCCTTACACACATGCTACCTGATCTCTATTCTTATTACAAATCTTTAATTGTGGGAAACTGAGGTTTCAGAAACTTCAAGACTTGAGCCCTCAGCTTTCTCTTCCTACTGCCACACTTCCTGTTCCTCATGGACTTTTCTGCCCTGAACTATGAACCCAAATAAAGTCTTCAAAACATTTTTATTTCCATACTAATTTACCACATCATTGGGAAAGTAAATGACACAAGCAGGTACTCTAACACCCCATAAGAGAAAGAGAAAGCTTTGCAACACAGGATTTATTATGAGTAGTAGGGTGTATCACCTAGCAACTTACTGATACATATCCTATAGATCCAAGCTGTAAGACATAGTCTCAGATTTTGTCTGTTGGGTTTCAACTACCTAGTGTCTGTGGATATGTCAGTGATACTAGGGATGAGACATAGACCTTTTGAGGTAAGACTTGTACTATCATAGCAGATACAAATATTCCCTCAGCCTTCCAGTAAGATCCTGTGGATAACTGTACACACAGCAAGGAGAGGCACATGCTGAATCAGAGAGGCTATTTGATGAAGAGACTAAATTGCCACTGGTATCAATGGAATCTCAGCTATGTTAGTCCGTTTGATACAAAGTGGGTGTGAAAGCTAGGCAACAAGAAACAAAGGTCTTCTAGGAGTTACCATAATCACATTCTATGAACAGTTTTCTCATGAAAATCTTTAGACAATCCAAACTTCTGGCAGTGAACCTGCTCTTAGACCTATTGGTATGTCACAAGAAAGTGACCGTGATGTGGATACTGCTGAGCTACCTTGTGCTTGTTTCCTAACCTCTGGAACAATCACCCCCATGGTAGGAAATGCCCATTTGAGGCTACTAGATTTGTCCTTTTCCAAGGTCCCAATCAGATACTATTCATACTTGAAGTTAAAAATGCCAGGGGTAGGAGCTCCTTATACCCTTATTGAATCACTGGGATGGCTCCTAAAGCTCTAAAATGAATACCAGAAAGTCAATCAAGTAAGCAATTAGAGGCATAGCACTGGAGGTAGATACTTTACTACTGATCAGCTGCCTTGGGCACTTATAAGTTATTTGCCCGGCACATTCATCTTTCAATCCTTTCACCATGACAAAATTTCTCCAGCATCCCATGCATCAATCATTCACATCCTTCAGCTTCTGTGATCTTTTCTGATTTCATTACAATGACCTATGATGGCCTGAGGGTCTTGGGAAACTGAGGACCTTCCTAGTTCACATATTGACAGCAAATGTTCAATTTGAACATTTGAGAGTTTCCAGCCCATTCTTAAGCAAAGGCATTCCAATAAGAGGAAAAGAATCCTTTGATATTCATGGAGTTACAAGTTATAAATTACAAGTATTTATCCTGTGCCTGTGACTGCATGGGCCAACACACCACAGCATGTAGTAAAAAGGACATCTTAGAGCATCAATTCTTTCCTTACACCATGTGAGTCATGGGGAACCAACTCAGACTTTGGAAGTTTCCTTTGCCCTCTGTGCACCTTGCTGACCTTTCATTTACTTTTAACTGAACATACCATTGTGGGGTTTGAGACCCCTGACTAGTGTGAGACCCTTGACACTAGGCCCAAGTTACAGGCAGAAGCCTAACAACAATTTCTGTAAGAAATACTTTTCTTAGACAAACAAGGCAGCTAGAGGGCCTTGGGGCTGGAGAGTGTGCTTGCCCCTCCTGCAGGTGGCCCATACTCTTGGTCCCACAGCCTTGGGCTGAGGAGTTCCCTCCTCCCAGTTGCCCGTGACCTTGCTATATGCCAGCACCAACCAATTTAGAGGTTAATTGGCCCTAATCAATCAAAGTGGGAAAACAATTTAGAGACCAATCAACTTGTACCAACTTGGTTTGTGCTTAACTACGCAACCCCTAGCAACCATTTCAACTGTTGTAAATAAAAAGGCTTGCTTTCTGCTGCTCGGGGCCGCTTCTATCCTGCGTGTTAGAACGGTCCCAGTATACTGGAATAAATCCTCTTGCGTTTGCATCGATATCCCGTCTGTGAGTCTCTGTGGGGTTGTGTGTCCCAGTTTGGATCTCAGAGGTCCAACATTTGGTTCCCTGACCGGGAAACTCGCATCTCCCCAGACCACGCAAGTTGGGTATCGGAGGTAAGCTCGAGCATCTGTTGTTTGTCTGTCTGTCTGTCTGATTGCCTGTCTGTCTGTTTGGAACAAGTAACTGGTCAGAGCTGTAAACTGTGTAACGGTCTGTGGTGTGTATGGTCCGTGAGGATCCCGCTACATGGCTTAAGCTAACCGAGACGGTATAAGCCAAGACCGACCCTGAAGGATGCTCCAGTGGAGTATTTTCGGGAGGACACCGTGAAGTTTCCTCTCTGTCTGAGCCGGGGGCAGGTAGCCCCGCGGCATCTGACTGGAACCTCTGCTATACTTTTGGTTTGGCAGTGGCCGGCAGGGAAAATTCTGTCTGATATCTGTGTTCTGTTTCTTTTTGTGTCTAATCTCTGTGTTAATTGTGACTGACTTGACGATGGGACAGACTGACGACCCTCTTGACTGTTACTCTGAAACATTGGTCTGAAGTTAGGGACTTGGCAGGGAAAATGGGTTTTTTAGTGAGAAAGAAAAACTGGCAGACCTTTTGTACCACTGACTGGCCAACCTTTGGGGTTGAATGGCCTCTGGAGGGAACATTTTCTCTTGATATTATTCTGCAGGTTAAGCTCAAAGTGATTCAGAAGACAGGAGACCATCCCGACCAGGTTCCGTATATCATCATCTGGCAGCACTTAGTGGAAAAGCCTCCTGCATGGTTAAAGCCTTTTGTCCTTCCAGGTCCATGCACCACTGGGGTCTTGGCAGTTTCCACTACCGCCGCCCAGACATCCGATGGAAGGACCCCCGAAAAGAAGGAAGTCCTGCAAGAAGACCCCAATCGAGATCTACTTCTCCTGGATCTCCCTCCCCCATATCCCATCCCTCTCACTCCACAGGTGGTGGAGCCTCCGCCTGTGCTGCTGCTGCTTAGCGTGTCCCCGGAAATGGAAGAACAGGGAGGAGGACCAGCCACCGGAACCAGAAGCAGAAGGGCGGCAACCCCCGATACAACGGTGGCGCTCCCGCTCCGAGCTTCTGGTTCCCCGGATGCTGAGGGAAATCAATTCCTGCAGTACTGGCCATTTTCGGCGGCTGATCTCTATAACTGGAAGAATCAGAATCCCTCCTCTTCTGATAATCCTCAGGTCTTAACTAACTTGTTAGAATCCCTCCTTCATTCCCACCAGCCCACCTGGGACGACTGTCAGCAGCTGTTACAGACTCTCCTCACTGCAGAGGAGAGGCAGAGGGTCCTGCTGGAAGCCCAGAAGAACGTCCTTAGGCCAGACGGAAGACCCACCCAGCTGCCTAATGAAATTGATGACATCTTCCCCTTGACTTGACCCCAGTGGGACTTCAATACGGCAGAAGGTAGGGAGCACCTCCGTCGGTACCGTCAGACTGATGACCGGTCTCAGAGGAGCGGCCGGCTGCCCCACTAATTTGGCTAAGGTCAGAGAAGTAATGCAGAGACCTGAGGAGTCGCCTTCTGCATTCCTAGAGCGACTAATGGAGGCATATTGACAGTATACACCATATGATCCTGCCTCCGAGGACTTCAAAGCAATGATTACGGTAGCCTTTATTGATCAATCAGCCAGGGATATTAAAAGGAAGCTACAGAGAGTAGAGAGATTACAAGACAAGTCGCTGAGGGACCTAGTGCAGATAGCAGACAAGGTCTTTTACACTAGGGAAACTGAGGAGGAAAAAGGAAAGGAGGCAAAAGGAACGAGATGAAAAGGAACTAAAGAGGGAGAGAAGACAGGAAAAGAATTTAACTCGGATCTTGGCCACTGCAGTCAGGGAAGGAAGAAAGTATAGAAAAGGAAAAGATGCAGGGTGGGAGGCGTAAGCAGCAGCTTGATAAAGACCAGTGTGCCTACTGTAAGGAGAAAGGACATTGGGCTCGAAACTGCTCTAAGAAAAGGGGGGGCTGCCGGCCTCCAGAGAGAGCACCCATTCATGAAGTGTTGGCCCTGGAGGGAGATAGTGACTAGAGGGGACGGGGTTTGGAATCCCTCCCCAAACCCAGGGTAACCCTTAGAGTGGAGGGGACGCCAACTAAATTTTTAGTTGACACCAGAGCTGAACATTCAGTGCTACTCCAAGCTGGAGGACCATTATCCCATAAATGGACATGGGTCCAAGGGGCCGCTGGCCACAAATCTTATCCATGGACTACCGAAGAACGGTGGATCTTGGAGTGGGCCGGGTATCCCACTCTTTCTTAGTCATTCCAGAGTGCCCCTACCCTTTGTTGGGGGGAGACCTCCTGACCAAAATGGGGGCCCAAATACATTTTCTACCAGATGGGCCCCAAGTGAAGGATGGCAACAGAAGGCTTATTCAGGCCCTGACAGTTAAATTAGAAGATGAATATAGACTCTTTGAGACCCCTCGCCAACTCAAAGAAAAGGATATTAACTGGTGGCTTAAGACTTACCCCAAAGCATGGGCAGAAATTGCTGGCCTGGGACTGGCAAAGTACCAACCTGCCATCCTAGTGGAATTAAAAGCTTTTGCCACCCCTGTCATGGTACGACAGTACCCTATGAGTAAGGAAGCTCGGGAGGGGATCAGGCCCCACATTTGCTGATTACTGGAGCTGGGGGTACTTAAAAGATGTCAGTCCCCCTGGAACACCCCATTGTTGCCTGTACAGAAACCTGGCACCAACGATTACCGGCCGGTCCAGGACTTAAGAGAGGTCAACAGACGAATGATGGATGTACACCCCACTGTTCCAAACCCATATAATTTGCTGAGTGCTTTGCCACCTGAGAGTGTGGTACACCATCCTAGACTTAAAAGATGCCTTTTTCTGCTTGCCGCTAAGCCCAGCCAGCCAGCTTATATTTGCCTTTGAGTGGCGTGATCCGGAATCTGGCATAACTGGGCAGCTGACATGGACCCGGCTTCCCCAAGGGTTTAAAAACTCAGCTACCATATTTGATGAAGCACTTCATTGGGACCTTGCCCCGTTCAGAGAGCAGAATCCGCAGGTAACCCTCCTCCAGTATGTTGATGACCTGCTGTTGGCCGCCCAGACTGAGGCTGAGTGCCTCAAGGGAACACAACGGCTGCTGACTGAACTTGGAGACTTGGGATACAGAGCCTCAGTTAAGAAGGCACAGCTCTGCCAGAAAGAGGTTAGTTATCTGGGGTATCTCCTAACCCTAACTTGCACCCTTGCCCAGACAAGACCTACAACCTGAGCCACCATTTCAGTACACAGTACAGGACCTAGCCATGATAACAGACTATGAAAAAGAATTTGATTCTGATCTACAAGTATGGATAAATTGAGATGATAGGATCCTGCTTCCCCATAGGGAAGCTGAACAGATGATACAGCAGATGCACCAATGGACTCATCTAGGAGAGAAGAAACTAATAGCCACCCTGAAAAATACTAAGTATATCATTCCACAGCTCAAAAACTTGGTATATCATGTGGTCCGGAATTGTGTAGCCTGCCAGAAGGTGAATGCCCATCCAAACAAATCCCCCTCCGGTAAAAGACTACGGGGAGACCGGCCAGGTGTTTATTGGGAGGTTGACTTCACTGAAATTAAGCCAGCCAGGTATGGTAATAGATATCTACTAGTCTTTATAGATACCTTCTCAGGCTGGGTTGAAGCCTTTCCCACAAAGAAAGAAACTGCAACAGTGGTCGCCAAGAAGATCTTAGAGGACATCTTCCCATGGTTTGGGATTCCTAAGGTAATAGGTTCTGACAACAGACCTGCCTTCGTTGCTCAGGTGAGTCAGAGAGTAGCCAAGTATCTGGGGTTTGATTGGAAATTACATTGTGCCTACCACACCCAGAGTTCAGGGCAGGTAGAAAGAATGAATAGGACTCTAAAAGAGATCTTGACTAAATTGATCATGGAGACTAGCGGGGCTGACTGGGTGATGCTCCTTCTGTTGGCACTGTTCCAGGTTAGGAATACTCCTTCCTTACATAACCTAACTCCCTTTGAGATCCTATATGGGGCCCCTGCGCCCCTAACCACTATGTATGACCTCGGGTTGCCCTCTCAAATAATAGTGATTTGTATGCCAGGCTCCGAGGCCTTCAAGCTGTCCAGAAGGAACTGTGGCCACAATTGACTGAGGCTTACCGGCCTGGGACTCTTGAAACTCCTCACCCATACCAGGTTGGAGACTCAGTCTACGTCCGCCGGCATTGAGCCCAGATGCTAGAGCCACGGTGGAAGGGGCCATACATTGTCCTCTTAACTACACCCATAGTGGTCAAGGTAGACAGCATCTCGGTTTGGGTCCACGCCTCACACGTCAGACCTGTACCCCGGACTCTGACTCCAGCTGGACGGTTCAGTGGACTGAACATCCTCTCAAGATCAAGATCCAGAAAAAATCTGATTCAAAATGTTCCTGATTTCATCTGTGGTACTTTGGACATGGGTTTGGACCCAGTCATTGGGTAAAGTAAGCGGGGGCTCTAACCCCCATGTACCTCAACAATTCCTCATACTCAGCAGATGCTAACAGGTGCCGATGGCACTACCGAGGTCCCATGCTCACTATCACTTCTGTTTCAGGACAAGGGATCTGTACAGGACAGGTCCCTTCCACCCATCTCCACATCTTTGTCACTCCACCATTCAAACTGAACATAGCTCTGGATATCTCCTCCCGCCAGAAGATGGATGGTGGGTATGTGGGTCTGGTCTAACACCCTGTGTTGAACTCCTGCAGGTGGCCCATACTCTTGGTCCCACAGCCTTGGGCTGAGGAGTTCCCTCCTCCCAGTTGCCCGCGACCTTGCTATATGCCAGCACCAACCAATTTAGAGGTTAATTGGCCCTAATCTATCAAAGTGGGAAAACAATTTAGAGACCAATCAACTTGTACCAACTTGGTCTGTGCTTAACTATGCAGCCCCTAGCAACCATTTCAACTGTTGTAAATAAAAAGGCTTGCTTTCTGCTGCTCGGGGCTGTGTATTAGAATGGTCCCAGTATACTGGAATAAAATCCTCTTGCGTTTGCATCGATATCCCGTCTGTGAGTCTCTGTGGGGTTGCGTGTCCCAGTTTGGATCTCAGAGGTCCAATACCTTCACCAGGGATACCAGCGTGTAGTAGTAAAAACTACAATCTTACCTTCAATATAGGAGAAAAAGAAAGGATAGAAACAAATCTCACTGCTTTTGCAGGCATCCTTGATAGAGGAAGAGAGTGAGGTAGAAATCTTCATAGCCTTTATAAGGGCTGTCCTAAGCTGGAAAGAACTAGCTGAAAGTGAGTCAGATGAGCCTTAGCTTTTATTTATTTATAAGACTGCCCATGTCTAAAGAAAAGTGCTTTAGGTGAATCTAGGTTAATACAAGACCCTTATCAAACCCATCTAGGTTGCTATAAACATCTATTATTCTTCCTTGCATATATCTGACTCATACTAGAGTTTGATTGAAGTGGGAATCAATTCTAAATATAAATAGATTGATATCAGTGGTATTTTTGAAATGACAATCCACTGACTGGCATTACCATTGCATGGACCCAGACAGACTACCTCAAGATGAGCAGATATTACAGTATGAGGTCAGTGTAAAGTCAATCATTAGAACAGTACAAGGAAGAAAAATCATGGAGCGTACAAGTACATTTTAGTAATCGTGTAGCTCCAAAGGAGTTTCCTCTAGTTTCTACCTTGTCATTTATGACTTGGCTAAAAACTTGGATGACTTGGTTAACCACAGCTTAGGTTCCCCACCCAGTTCACAGGACCAAGTCTCTGCAGAACCATGTAAGGTAAGTGTGAAACTTAGCAGCAACGGGTAACTATAACCTCTGTAGAAGATGGATTTTTCACAAAATACCTACTCTGAAGTTTAAAAGGGTTGTCTTAAATCTTATTGGCTCAGTGGTAGTGGGGACATAAAGTTAACCTAAGTCTTTTGGGTACCTCTAAAGGAAAATGCCTTATATCCTGCTGCTCCATAGTTGTGTGACTGTAAAACATTTGATTCTTCATCTCTCAACACAACTACTAAAGAACCCTGGGGGCCTCTGGAATAAGATGTCCTACAAACTAATCAGATGACTGGAGGCACACCTTGATAGCTACCAGATGTGGACTGGTCATGGAAAAGAACTAGCATCATTACAAGTTTGGGACTTTGGTCCATGCACTTGTAACCTAAGAGGAGTGAATAAGGGAACTGTCAATGGCCAATGCTATGATCAATCCTGTCTACATGAGAGCTTCTACAACAGAGCTGTAGCAATGGCTCCCAAGATCAGAGCACACAGTGCTCTTGTAGAAGACCCAAGTTAGGTCTTCACGTATGTTGTGGCTAAAGCCCCTTAACTCCAGTTCCAGGAGGATCTAACATCTCTGGCCATGTAGAGCACATACAATCACATGAATGTACCTAAATATATACCTACACATAAGATCTTGAAGAAAAAGTTCAAGAAGCATATAAAAATGATCTTGAAGGGCTTGCACAGAGCTGAATATAAGAAGGTGCATCAAGAGTCAGTTTTCCAGAGTGGATACAGAAGTTCACTCCTACCCATCTTGCCCTGCTCTGTTCTCTGTCATTTGGATTTACCAACTTGTTGCAAAATCAAATTCCTAGTTCTGTGAACATTTCTACCCCAAAAACAAAACCAAAGAATGCAGAGGATGACTCATAACAAACTGGACGGAGATGTGTTGCTACTGGCAACAGACAGCAGAGGTGAGGAAGTCTTGCAGGAACGAGGCTTTGAGCTGTAGGCTGTGATTGTTGCCATCTAAGGTGTCAAAAACCCAGTGGGCTTTGTGGAAAATCTCAATATTACTTCCCAGAGAAATGCTTCGTGTGTGGAGAATGACCACTTCACGTCTAGTGTCAGAACAGTGAGTACTCATTTCAGTAACTTCGATGGCAGTCTTTTGTGGTTTGTTTCGCCATGGACTGATCAGTCCAGCAAATAACGAAGCACACACTACTTCGTGTATCTACATTTTAAGCATTCAACTGGCACTCGGAATTGTTGAGGGATCTCATGTGACCGCAAACCTGAATCACCATATTTCATCACATCAGATCTCCATGGCTCTGAACAGAGCCTCCTCCAAGTGTGAATGAACTGTAGCCAGGTTTGAAGTGAGTCAGCATTTCAGCTAATACAACTGTGGCCACATTCAATGCTGCCATTTTTTGAAAGATGTGTTTTATGTTTATATATTGCCTGCATTGTGGGAGAAGTTCATATGAGCCTAGCAGAGATGGAAGGGGGAAGGAGAGAGCAGCATCACCGGGTCCTCAGACCTCTCGATGGGTCCTGACCAGTGATTCACCACTGGTAGATATGCTGAAAAGGACTCAGGATTAGGGCAATGATTGCTTCCCTCTTCTCAATTATCTCTGCTAGTAAGCTAACTGAGCCCCTCCCCTTATACTGTAGTCAGGTGACCCATCAAGTGATTGGCTTGTATGTGCTTCCTGTCACATCACATTGGTTCCTGTGTTGTATAAAATTTCTTGTTGCTGCCCAATAAACTTGAATCTGCACCATGATGCTGGTCTCTGGAATCTGTTTCCTGGGTTCATGATTCCATTGCCCTTACTCCTTTGGGGGTGGTTCCTGTTCCAAAAGCACCAAAGTAGGTGCCTAAACCAGGACCCTCATAAGGACCCTTGCTGTTATTGGCTCAGTATGTGGACCTCTCCAAAATTATGGACAACATAGTTTCCCATTAATGGAATAATTACCTAAATATCTTAAGGATTTAGGAAAGTAACAGGTCAAAGTTTCAACAAAGCAGCTTTTAGGATAGATCTTTGCCCTTGGTTGCTACAAGGACTGGTATGGGATGAGGGAGTCTGGGAACAGGTGGTTTGTATATCTCAGAAGGGAATTTAAGGACGATCTCTGTCCACATTTCATTTCTGTCACAGCCACCATGCTCATCTCCCTGTGAAGACCACTGTGACAGGAGGCAATGGTGACCAAAATTTCTCATGCTGAACTTCCTGTAGATAAAGGGGGGAGAGGCTCAGTGGTGAGCCCTCTGCCTGACTTTTCCCGAAGGTAAAAGAATGAGATTCAAGGGTGGTCTCTCCTTCAAGAGATGCAGAAAATACAGGGGCCAAACCAAAAATAAAATCTCTTGAGTCCTTTAAGTCAACACCTAGGTGGTAGAATTAAAGTGGTCCTTTGAACAGCTTTCTGCATATGGCTCTGACTCAGAGGAACATAACCTTCCTCTGCCCACTTATCAGGTAAAATCTCCCATAGGAGCTCCAATGGCATAGCCTGTTGCTGAAGCCACTTCTGCTTCATGGCCTGCTCACACCAAACCATCTCACATGCTTCCTTTGTGTGAGGCAATGCTCAATCCCACACCCAAGGGAGTTGGCCATAAAGGATCCTTGCAGGTTTTTTCTATAGTTTTAACCCCTAAGGAATGTGGAAATCACCCACAGAGAATATGGGAGCCCCATTCTATGGAGACCATAGAAAATTTTGGAAGGTAATATTAGAAAATGTCTTCTATTTGCCTTTTTTTGAGTCATTTAACTCCATGGAAACCACCTTAAATACACACACCCCAAGATCAGAAGACAATTATGCAAGCCATTGTACCTGGGGGACAATTACTGCAATGGTCAGCTGCATCTTACGATTAGGTACAGATCCTTGGCCAGGGCAACCTGACAAGAGGAGTTCAAGCCCCTCCCGAGGCGCTTCATGGAGAAGGGCAATATAGTTACCCTGCTACCCAGATGCCAGGGGCCCCTAATTACTTTGTTCAGGTAAGAATCTGCACCGTGAGAGCAGTACAAAAGTACAAAAGGAGCCATAGTTCCCGTCTCAGGTCTTAAGCAAAAGCCCAATGAATATTTTTTAGAATTCATTTATTGAGTTCAAAAGTCAGTCAAACATTGAGTAGCCCACACAGGAACGGCTGAGGCTCTTGTGAATGAACTCATGGAGGGTACCACCTCCAAGTCTAGAAAGGCAGTTGGCACTGTGAAGAGTGGAGAGCTAAAAGATTGGGTAAATGGAAGGGATGTAGGGATAGTAGATCATCAGACTGAGGTCTTGGCTGTTGCTTTGCCACACAGCTGTGAACATTTTATAGAGGCCCTCAAAAAGGGCCTGGCTGTTTGTTTTGCAGTGGCAAGGACACTTCTCTCAGAATGCCCTACTAAGAAAAAATAGAACCCCAAAACAGTCCCCTGCTATGTCCCGAATGCTGAAAAGGTTTTAACTGGGACCAGGATTGCCACAATAAACTAGACAAGGAGGTGGAGCCTTTAAACCCCTGATGGGACAACGCCCAGTCTGGCAAATACTGGTCTACCATAGAGTGTTATGACCATTCCAGTGGGAATGAACCAAGCTAGGCAAAGATTAAAAATTGAGGAAAAATTTTTGGAGGTATTCTATATCCTGGGGAAGGAGTTACGTATCTCTGAAAGGAGGAAGTGAATGCATCATGGAAACATTGCCCAGGGTCAATCATCGAAGGAATGGGTGGCCACACACCTTCTTTAAAAGTAGCTAGAAAGGTGACCTGGGAAGATAATGAAGCAAACACAGCAACTATACAGTCTTTGGTTGTAGATGCTTTACCTAGTAACCTTTGGGGCAGAGACATCTTAGAAGATATGGATGTGGGTCCTTACTCCAGAAAATAGAGCCTTTATATAATAGTTCATGAAACACTGGGACTAATCGACAGAGGACAATTTGGCATTGAAAGGAAATGGATATAGGAAGTACTCCCAACTCTAATGGTCATTGCTCCAAAGGAACTCCAATTTCCCCTAAATTTACCCTGGAGATCCAATAACCCTATATGGGTTGATTAATGGTCATTGATAGCAGGGAGACAAGGGGATAGAATTAATAAAATCTTATATAGGAACAATTAGAAGCAGGCTATATTGAGCCCACAGCCAGCCCCTGGTATTCTTTTTTGTCATAAAAAACGAGTCAGGTAAATTCTGCTTCATCACGATTTAAGAGCTATTGATGCTACTCTGCAGGCTGTGGGAGCAACCCTGCCTGAGCTCCATGCATTATCAGCCCTGCCTAGGCAGATGTAGTATCTACCATTGGTATTAAGTACTGCATTTTCTCCATCCATTTGCATGAGGCTGACAAGTCTCGATTTGCTTTTTCTGTCCCTGTGAGAAACAGTGATCCCACACAGAGGTATCAACGGAGAGTGTTGCCGCATGGGATAAAAATAGTTCCACTGTTTGCCAAGATTTTGTGTGGAATGCCATAAGACATTGCTCCCTCATGCCATCTTATACATATGGATGACATCGTGATTGACCATCCAGTTCCAGTGATTCTGGAATCTCTGCTCGCTCAGATTACGTGGGCTCTTGCTCACTATATGTTGACTGTTGCCACGGAAAAGGTCCAGAAACAACCACATTTGCTCCTGGGACATGTGATCACTCAGAATACTGTTCAACCCCAGAACTTACAGCTTGAATTTCCCATTCTGCCAACTCTGGCTTCATTGCAAACCTTTTTGGGAAATTTGGCCTGGATATGTCCCTGCCTTCCCACTACCACTAAAAATTAGTCCACTGCTGCCTTGTTAAGGGTCTCTAAAGCTTTAACTGATGTTATTACAATTACTGAGGATGCTAAATGGGTCAAGCTAACACCAGTGAGAGACTCAATGAGGCAGTGCTCCAATGCTTTGATCCTGAGGACGTTTGGTGGTCAATGTTGCCGACTGGTGTGTTCTCCTGGGCTCATTTTCAACCTCAGGACCTATTTTTTTTATTGGATTCATATTCATTACTCTACTGCCCCTACCCTCTCCCCTTTTATAGAGAATGTGTTTACCTAGGCTATAACAGTTAAGATCTTCCAATTAATTCTTGGTAAGACTCATGATGTTTTGATTTTCCCCCTTTCTCAAGACTTGCTGAGCTGGAATTTCACTAACTATTTGATTGCACAAACCTTTATTACAATGTACTCTGGGAAAAGTGATAACCATTTCCCCAAACATAAGATTCTATTTTGCCCCTAATAGCTAATATACATAAGAGACAGTTAGCCTCTATTTCCCAAATGCCTTCTGGCTGTACAGACTTCTCCAAAACCAAGTATGGGTATGTGTTGAGAGCTAATCAAAAAAAGGGAGGGAGCAAGAATTATTTATTCCATTCAGGGTTAAGTTCAAGTAGGAGGGCTATGTTATTCTTATGATGCTTTTGGACTATCAGCAACCCATTAATATCATGAGTGATAGTCAATGTTACAAATGTTGTCATATCCCTGCCATTTACATTTATTAAGCCCTCAGAGAGTTCCTTACTCATGGTTGTCTCAAATTCCAAGCACTCCTGAAGTTAGAGAAATCCTCATATATATATATATTCAACATATTTGCTCTCATAAAGGCCTACCCAGAATTCTCTCTAAAGGGAACCAATGGGTGGACAGAGTTATGTCTGCCTTTATTACCTTCCCTCTTGGTCAGGTTCATGAGCTGCATGCTCGCTTTCATAATTCTGCACAATCTCTCCATATATTATTTCCTGAATTAACTGAAAGTACTTGTAAACATTTGTTTGCTTGTGTACATTCTTGTGTTAGGTGTGGACCACTTTTACTGCTTGGCCACTAAAACCTGGGGGATAAATCCCCATGACCTTAGGCCAAATTCTCTTTGGCAAATGAATGTTACCAATGTCCCTTCCTTTGGTATACTTTAGTATTTTCATGTTATTATTGATACCCACTCAGCATTCATATTTTCTGTCGCATAGCCGGAAAAAAATCCTCATATGGCAATAGCTACCATGAAGGTGGCTATGCTGACTACAGGGGTGCCAAAAGCACTCAAAACTGACAATGCACTGGCTGCCACCAGCTTCTCCTTCAAACGATTTTTGTCAGAATGATCTATTTCCACAGGGATCCCCTATAACCCTCAGGACAAGGCATCATTGAACATTCATATTCCATGCTCAAAAGACAATTGGAAATGGACGAATGTAGGGGCAACCATAGACTTTAGGATAAACTGAAGCATTATTTACAATTAATTTTTAAAATTTTGATCATAATGGCCTGTCACCTGCCTACAAGCGCTGGGGACCACTCCTACTGCAGGTGACTCTGCTGCCCCTTTTACTTTAGACAGACCCTATGGATGGTCAACTGTTGGAACCCTCTTCCCTGCTAAGCATGGGAAGAGGGTTTGCTTGTGTACTTTCAGAGGGTGCTGACAAACCAATTTGGATACTAACAAGAGCCATCAAGCCCTATGAGGTTGTTCCAGAGACCCTGAAGGACGGAAGCCCTGAGGACAGAATCCGTCTGAGTGAGGAAGAATCTGATTGGGGAATCTCCTCCAGGTAGTTGCCAGAGGTGAAGGAGGCGATGGCCTTGACACATGGAGGCACCATGGGTGACTTGGGGAAGCCTTAAAACCTTGGTGAACCAGGTTCAGAGGATGTCGCCTGGAGGGACTGGAACTGGGCTTTACACATTGTTTCTGCTTTTGTATGGCATTATCATTGCTAATTCCCAAATACATGATGCCCCTCCTTGTCTGTCAGTAGTACAACCACCCCCATGCTGATTCCAATTAGTTGGGAGGCACATCTCCCTATTGTTTATAGTGACAACTCCCAGCTGGGAGAAAAATCCATTCCCTAAAGATGCTTCATTGACAGGGAACAAGAACACTGACAGGAATCAGATTACAGTGGGCCTGGCTGGTTTTTGCCTTTATGAAAACCTATGTCCCACAGACTTGTAAGCCTGGCCAAAATCAGCACCAGCAACTTATTCCATTGGATAGACCTTTAAAATATTGTTGAGCAGTCTTACGCATACCATCCCACTTGGTAATGGCTGACAGGGGTGGGCAGTGGTAAGGCTCTGCAATCCTTCTCTCAAGCATCAAGTGAGACTCAGGTGGGTCTCCCATTACAGGAACAATAGTCCTTGAATTAACAGCAGCCTCCGCCACTACTGCTATGGTGGTGGCTTTTACACCTACAACACCAAGGGTGACCTGGGTTGTTGGTCTCTCTGGTTCCCGCGTGCTCCACTGGACGGACGGCGGCTGATGGATGTTCCACCCGCGGCAGTCTGCCCTGTCCTCTGGCCAGGAGAACGTGGGGGGGGGGCGGCTCAGACTTAAGTGGCTGGAAGGCGCAGGCCCGAAGCAGGAGAGTCCGGTGACTTCTGGCAAAGCCGTCCACTCGTGGACCTGAGATTAGCAGGACACAAAGAACGCCTCGGAAGCCAAGTTTGGTGAACACGATACTCAAGTTTATTAGCAGCCTTTTCCTTGTTTAAGTACCTCTCCCAGAGAAGGAGGGGTCCCGGTATCCCGGTACTCCGGGTGGAGAAGCCTAATTAGCACAGGGCAGGGCGGGGACACCAGAGGCAGGAGAGCAAGGCATCCACCCAATGGATCCAGGTTCAGTGGAGACAAGCATGTTCCTTCTGCTTTTGAGAAGCAGGCAACCCACAGTATTCTGTCCAGGGCATGAGAAGAGGATGCTGTGCGCTCTTTTCCTCTCACCTATACAGGGAGTGGAGGCACATTCCAGCAGCTTCTACTGTTTCTTCAGCCAGGCAGTGCCCTGCAGGACAGGATGCCAGGCTGCCCTGTAGCTACTCACTCCCACCATGGCTACAGGCCACAGCGATTCTTAATTCAAGATTTCAAAAATTCGAGGGCTTCCATGTGCCTGGGAAGGAGTGAGTGCACTGGCGCAAGCACCTCACTGGCTGACTCAAACCCTCGATGATCACTTCATTTTCACAGGTTCCACTTCGTGAAAATATTCCTACGGGACCACCCAAAAATTATATTTGGGTCCCAGCAAAAATGCCAACTGAGGAAGAGGAAAAGATACCCCCCTAGAGGAACAACACCCAAGAATTAGTGTCTACAAACCCTTCCCCTTCCTATTCTCACAGGAATGGCTGGGAAACCATTCCAGCCTGACACCTAACTTTTCGCTCTCTAACAGAGAAGCCGAGAGTAGAAAAGATTCCAGACCTCGAACATGGTAAAAAAATTCTCTAATATTAACAAACCTAACCTTCTTTACAGGAAACCACAAGAAGATGGTCCCCTAAGACCTCCACTCAGAGACATCTGTCTCTGAGTCCCACTCGATTCCCAAAATCCTAATGCCTATATAAAATCTTCTATATTATACCTTGCATCTCAGCTTATTTCTTATACCTATGCCTAATCAAGGCTCACTCTTCTCTGGTACCAAAGACCTATCAGTCCTGGTACCAATTTTCTCCCTCCTGGATTACAAACCCCTTCAAAGATTAATCCACAGGTTTATGCAGCCCAAGACAACATCCTGATCAAGGACTACCAAAGAAGAGACATCCCATCCCCCCACCCACGGAGTCCGGTTGAAGACAGTGCCACCCAGAGACAGACAGTTCCACACCTGGACAGAACTTGTGGGAGGGAATGAATAAAATAAAACTAAAGAGGCTCTGGACTGGGAATTATGAAACACCTACCTAACTCCAAGAACCCCCAGGGAGTTCTACAAGTCCCCTGTTATACCATCCCCACAGTGCAGACAGACATGTTCCAGTTTTTTCAAATGAGCTACAATCAACCTTCCTTTTTTAAATAAAACAAAAAGGAGATGTGGGCTGAAGAAGCAGTAGAAGCCACTGGGATGTGCCTCCACTGCCTGTATAGGTGAGAGGAAAAGAGTGCACAGCATCCTCTTCTCATGCCCTGGACAGAATACTGTGGGTTGCCTGCTTCTCAAAAGCAGAAGGAACATGCTTGTCTCCGCTGCACCTGGATCCATTGGGTGGATGCCTTGCTCTCCTGCCTCTGGTGTCCCCGCCCTGCCCTGTGCTAATTAGGCTTCTCCACCCGGAGTACCGGGATACCGGGACCCCTCCTTCTCTGGGAGAGGTACTTAAACAAGGAAAAGGCTGCTAATAAGCTTGAGTATCGTGTTCACCAAACTTGGCTTCCGAGGCGTTCTTTGTGTCCTGCTAATCTCAGGTCCACGAGTGGACAGTTTCGCGAGAAGTCACTGGACCCCCCGCTTCAGGCCTGTGCCTTCCAGCCGCTTATGTCTGAGCCCCTCCCCGCCCCGTTCTCCTGGCCAGAGAGTGGGGCGGATTGCCGCGGGTGGGACATCCATCAGCCACCATCCGGTGGAGCACTCAGGAACCCGGAGAGAGAGACCGACACTGGGTGACCTCTCCAAGAAGATTTAATAGATTATAGGACCTGTGGCCTGAGACAGTCAGCTTTTTGCCTCATGCAATATATGTCCAATTTAACATCTCTGAAACTATTTCATTACTGAGAAAATATATTAATGGAATATGCAATAACTCCTTTTTTAGTCTCATTCTTCGACTCCATGAGCATGTTGTTCAAATTAATTTCAAAGTTAATGTAGTAATGTTTTCTGCTGTTAGCACTTTAAGGACCTAGGAACTGACTTCCATGACTTTCTCCTATAAAACTTGTTTCTATGGTTTACAGTACTTCTGCTAGGGGGAGATGTTTCTGGACTTTAGAAATGCTTTCAGTGATTTAAATTCCAAGCCACATCACAAGCATGGATTCAAAAAGCCTTAATGTTAGAAATTTTGGGTCTTAAAACAGAAAACGAGAAATCGGTGGGAGAAATTCAATGAGCTTATCAGGGATGAAAGGGAACAAGAGAGGCTCACAAGCGCCTCAGACTTCCAGAAAGGTCCTGACCCACTGTTCACTGCCTGGTCTAAAATTGTAGGTAATTGGTAGAGACTCAAGGAAGGACTCCGGGCTAAGGTCACTTCTCCTCAAATATTCCTGCTGGTAAGCTGACTCTTCCCATTCCCATAATGCAGGTCAAGTGACCTTTCAAGTGATTGGCTTGCTGTGCTTCCTGTTGCAACCCCATTGGTTCCTGTTTTTCATATATTTTCTTGCTGCTGCACAATAAACTCAGATCTGCATCTTGATGTTGTCTCCGGAACCCGTTCGCCGGGTTTGACTCAGTTGCTCTCACCCCCCACCCCCGCATACACCCCTCCCTTCCGTGGCCTCTCTGTGCCAGAAGACCCCAAACAGCACCTCTTCCTAGTCCATGTTGGACTCTGTTCTCTAAATCCTGTGCCTAGTCTTAAAATGGGGGAGGGGAAGCACAAACATTCACCTTGTATACAAAATGGTACACAAATTAAGTAGAATTATAAAGACTTGGTAATATAAGGCTGTCTATTCAAGTCCATCTTGGGCTACACGAAAAGGCATTTTTACTTTTATAAAGATCATTTCCCTTTGAGGAGACATTGTCCTTTGAAGGAGGCAGGGTGGCAGAGTGGCACTGAGGCCGCATGGTTAAGGCTCCAGCCAAGGGTAGGCTTAGGTGGAGAACTTGCTTCGGTCACCATAGTCATACTGGTGATGCTCCCCAGCTTCAGTGCCTCGGGAGCAGTGAGAGTGAGGTGAGGCCCACCATTGCTGTCATGTGCTTTAATCTTACAATTCCCACACTTACTGTAATTGATCATTCTCTCCAGGTGGTTCATTTTGTAACAGGGCAAAGGTTTCTCCATCCTGTCTTGGCTGAAGCCATATTTGGTTTCTACACTCTGCCCCACCATTGGCCTCAAATCTCATGGTCAAGCATCCAACCCTGTAACAGAAACTCGGGGTCAAAATGCCCCAGCTAACTGCATGTTCTTGGCCTGTGTTAAATGGCTTGCTTGTTCCTCCTGCAATTGCCAACCAGGATATAGTTTTTCTGTGTTTTTTGTCTTTAAATAACCCTGTGTAATATGCATTTGGGGCTGCCCTGTGAGAAGTGTTTCTCTCTAGGCAGTGGCTGGCCAGCTAATACAAATGCTCAATTCTAACTTTGGTTGTGCTGAGTGGTCTATGGGCCCTTAACCCATTATACCTTTTCTGTGTGGCATCCACAAGATAAGTCTTGTTTATGTATTGAAAATAGTACATGTAATATCCCGTCGAGGTGTCTTGTGCACAGTCTCCTGTTCTTGGCCCTGGTGATCTCAGTAAGGTCCCATTGCTATTCTACAGTAAAGTCTCCCTAGGAGATCTGCTTGGTGACAATCATAGCCCTGATTTTGCCATCAATAAGTTCAGTTGTCATGCTTTCTTCCATCTTCACAGAACAATTCAGTTGTACTCTTCGTAGAGCTCCCTTGTACCAGGGTACAAGGTATTTTGTTCAGCTGTATTTTCCCTCAAGACTTTTCCTGAGAGGTCTCCTTGCCCTTGGAAAGGGAGCCTTTTTAGGTCCTGCTTGGCGACCACTGCATTGGTAGAATCCCATGCCTGGGTGGAGTTTGAGGTTCTGGGCCTCAGATTTTTGGTTCAGAAAAGGTGCTAGGTGACCTGACCTGGTCTCTTTGGTCTGTTCATCTGAGCTCATAGTGCTTTGGGTTGCATTCCAAGCATTTTTGTTTTTATTCCATCCTATAGATTCTTGCTAATGGTTTCCCCTAAACATTTGACCTCATGCTGTGTAAATGTGTTCTCATCCTGAGGTGGAGAGCATATTCCAGAGCAACTGTTCTGACTCATCTAGGCACAGATCTTTTCCTGCCCAGCACAAACTTTCTCCCTTTTGCTGTGGGGCCTCCCTGAGACTCTCTGCTCCACCATCTCCAGCCCCAGGGCCATTGCTGCCTCTGAAGCCCCCTTTACCTTCACCATGCAGGGGATGCATGTCTTCATGTTATGCAATTAGTTTTACAATTGAGTTTCCTTTGCTGGGGTAACAAACTTGTAACAAACTGACAAACGCAAAACAAAAAATCCAGTAAGGACAGAGTCTATCAAAACCCATTTTCCACCAGGCTTGTCAGCTATTCCGGTCAGCTGTTGCTGCTCACAGACATCAAGGGATATTAGGACAGAAGAGAAGTAAGCAACCAGTGGGTCTGACTAGCAAGGCAGGTTAAGGTGGTAGAGTTGGAACAGTATCTGTACCTCAGGTGCCTTGGGATTTTTTTGACAGGTGTCACCTGATCTCTGTTCATATTCCCAATCTTGGATTGGGGGAGGCTTTGAGTGTTCAAAAACTTCAAGATTCAAACCCTCAGCTTTCTGTTTCTGCTGCCATGTCAACCTTCCCTAATGGCTTTTACACCCCTGGAACTATAAACCCAAATAAAATCTAGATATTTGCTTTTTCATAGTAGTTTATCACAGCATTGGGAAAATACAGAGTGTAAGCGGGAATATAACAGGAGGAACAAAGTTGGCCATGTTATTTCCAAAATATTTCCATGCATAATACCTCATGGATGGTAGAGGCAGAAATATACAAAACTGAAGACTCAATGAAAAGAACACCAGTAAGATTCCTGGAGGAATTTAGAATCCATCTGGCAGGGTTGAAAATGATCCAGCTGAAGACCCAGCCTCTGCCCAAGCTCCAGTTCCCAGTACATCTACAACAGCAGCTGCAGAGGCAGCCACCAAAGCAGCTGGAAGCCACAGGGAGATTCTACAGAAAACAATCCCAGCCATAGAACACGTTAAAGTCTCAGCTGCCATCCATGACCAGCTCTTCATTGAAGAGCTCTCTGACATGGAGGCTATTCTAGACCCAGTGTCACACACAGCCTGAAATTACTGAGCCCCTCTCATTCCTGGATTCCTTTAAGATCTCATGGTCCTTCCTGTAGATGGCATTGCCTAGAGCTCCCCCAGGTCTTCACATGAGTTTCTCAGAGGGGAGGTGTTTTGCCATTCAGAACTGGGGTTCAATACTTTGTTTACCTGACAAGTTAATTGTGCACAGGCTGTGGTTTTTTAATGAATTGTTTTATATCAGAGGAGCTGTCCCTGAGGCTCCTGTCACTCCTGCCTCTTCATCCCAGAGTGTCACATTACAGGTCTTGACAACCAGTATGAGACAGAGTTACTCTATGTAGCCCAGGCTGGCCTGGAATTTTCAGTGAACTGCTTGCTTTTGTCTTCAGTATGCTATGATTACGGCCTGTGACTAAGAATGTGGACATCAGAGTCACAAATTCTTTAGGGAGTTTTTCATTTCCAGAGTGAATTGCTTATTAAATATTTCCAAATGTAAAAATGCATAGCTATTTTGAGACTGTTTCTGCCAGGCTGACATCTACATTCTGATGACAATCCTTTGCCTCTTGAGTGTTCACAGGTGAGAGCTAACAAACCCACCTTCACTATGTTCCTCTCCTGTTGATGTGTTGTAGTGATCTCCTATCTTGTCATTTATTGTTTCTTTAAGATGATTTTAATAAAACAATTGAACTTTATCTTTAGGAAGCATGGCATACCTTTAATCCTAACACTTGGGAGGTAGACATAGTCAGATCTGAGTTTGAGGCTACCCTGATCTAACATAATCAGTTCCAAAAGGATATCCAGAGATGTGGAGAGATTCTATCTAAATTAAATTAAAATTAAAAAGTTATAAATAATATGATCAGGCCCTGATACAATGGTTGTAACATAGTAGGATCACACCCTGATTCAAAGCCAATTATGTAGAAATAAGCTGGAACACCAAGGCAGGAGAGCTGGACACCGGCAGCAGGGATTCAGGTGACAGCTTCTTTAGCATATCTCTGTATCTCATTCATACAGACCAACCGTGTCAAAGGTCAGGTGCTTTGGTTGGATCCAGACTAATACAGAACCCTTTTGCAAACCCATCCAGGTATGATACAAGCACCTCGTATTAGTATGCGTCAGCTCAAACAACCAAGAAGAGGGTTGGTTTGGAGAAACAATCAGTTCTAACGTTAAAGCACTTGGCCTTTCACAGATATCACTGATGTCCATCCTCTGGCTGGCATGAACATTGCATGGGCCCAGCTAGAGCCCCTCGACGTCCAGACATTCCAATATGAGATATCACTGTAACATCAAGACACTTCAAGAACCAAAACACAGACAAGCAGGGGCACCTGTAACTAGCACTTATATTGTTCAAGGGGAGTTCTTGGTCTCCTCTATTTTCTGCCTTGGCACCATGACTTACTTGGTTAATTTGGTTAACCACAGCATGGGTTCCCACATCTTTTACAGATCTGAGTCTCTGAAGAGCCACTTAAGATGACTCAGTTAAACCTAGCAGCAGAGGGATGTGTATAGAGGGAAGGTAACCTCTTTAGATGACTACTTTACAGAATACCTCACCCATAAACTTTACAAGATTTATCTGGAAGCATATTCGATGGCACATAAGAATGATACCAGAAGTCTATCAGGAACTTCTAAACGGAGAATGCTTAACAGAAAGGAACCATGATGTATTGTGAGATTTTTTAAATCGATCATCACTTCTATGATGCTACCCCATAAAGCTGTGTGAATGTTAAGTATGTGGCTCTTCCTCTTTCTTTCTTAGCACAGCTCGCAAGAGCCCTATGGAGTATCTGGAATAAGCTATCCTACTTACTAAAGAGATAACTAGGGATTGTTGATAGCTTTAAGTTGTGGACTGGTCATGGAAAAGAACAAGCATTATTAGAACGTTGGAATTTTGATCCCCACACCTATGACCTCAGAGGAGGGAAAAGGGAATTATCAATGATAAATGCTGTCATAAATCCTGCCTGCATGAGAGCTCCTACAACATGGCTATAGAAATGGCTCCAAAGATCAGAGCACACAGTGCTCTTGCAGAGGAGCCAAGTCAGGTTCCTACAAATCCACACAGCATGAGGCTAAAACCCCTCTAAGTTTAGCTTCATGGGGATCTGGTATCTTACATCCCAGAGGCACCTGCGCTTTCATGTTTATACCTAAATAAGTATACCTATACTTAAGATGTTGAAGCCCTCACACAGCATATAAGAAATGATTTTGAAGGCCTGCTACTGAGCTAAATACAAGGGATTGCATCAAGATTCCTGTGCCTTGAGTAGATACAGAAGTATCTTCCTGTACCCGCTTTGCTCTGCTCTGCTCCCTGCATTTCTGTCATTCTGTTGTATTTGGCCATTTGTCACAAATTCTATTTGAAATCTCGAGTTCTTTGAACTTTTCTACCCTGCTAACAATGCCAAGTATGTAGAGGATAACTTCCAACTACTTGGATGTAGAGATGACTTGCTACTGGCAACAGACAGCAAAGGTAACGAGAGGCTTACAGAAATGAGGCTTTGATCTGTAGTCTAGGGCTGATCCATCTCAGGTGTCAAAACCAACTGGGATTTGGAAACAACCAGATTCTATTTACTGGAGATTTGGTGTGCGGAGAATGACCACTTTATATCAAGTGTTACTGTAGAAGAATACTCCTTTCAATAATTTCTATGTTAACCCTTAGTGGTTCCTTTAAACATGGACTGATCAGTCCAGTAAATAATGGAGCAAACACTACCTTCCAGTTATCAGCTGTTTTGGAACCGAAGTGCCACTCAAAGGTTTTTAGGGATCTATGTGAACAAGACCCTGAATTGCCCCATTTCATCATATGAGATCCTTCTACATGGCTCTGAACAGAGCCTCTACCAAGCATGAATATTTGGAATTTGAATATCCAAATCTTAAGTGAATCAGCATTTCATTTAATACACTGTGGCAGCATTCAATGCTACCATTTTTTAAAAGTCTTGTGTGTGTTGCCTGCATGTGTGTCTAAGCACTATGTCTCTGCAGTGCCCATCAAGAACAGTTCTTCAGATCCCCTGGAACAGGGAGTTACCATTGTTTGCCACAATCTGATTTCTGGGATCCAAAACCAGATCCTCTTCAAGTACAGCAAAAGCTCCTAATCCATGGCTGAGCTCTCTCTCTCCAGCCTTCAATGCTGAAACCTATTATGCTTTTAGCTTTTGATAATATACTTTGGAAACTACCCCACCACTGTCCTCTGAAGAAAGTCAGTTGAACTGAGTGTTTTAAGACTCAGGATGGTGGAATCTTGAATATGTCAATGCTATATCCCTAAAGTAATCCGAGCATCTAATGAGATGACTTTAAAGGAATTATATGAATGGATATTGATTTTGATGTAGTTACCACCCTGGACCAGTGTGTACAAGATTCATGCTTAGTTATTCTTAACCAGGCACTTTTCCCTATTATTATAGGCAGTACTATATCTTTCACCATTTAACAGAGATCTCAGCCTGAGCAATCATTCAAGAAAAGGTAGATTCCAATGCTTTATACAATATTCATTTGATATTTGGAAAAAGGGCAAGCAGACAGAAGGCAGCAGGGCTGACTTGACTGGCCACACTGACAAGCTCTTCCTCAGTGGATCAAGAATTAATGCTAGGGCTCTTTACACTTCCCTTCTGGAGCTACAGACAAGGTGAATGCCTCATTTATGGCCTCCCAGTCAGTGTATACACCTCCACTTCTCTTGGCGGACCTCTTAGAGCCATGAGAAACGGGCCCTCATAAGTGAGTACTTAAGAGGTGACTGGGAACCAGGGTCCTCAGAATGCCCCATTAGCAGTCTGACTAGCTACCCTACAGAGTACCTGGTGAAGCAAAGAGCTAGTGGCAAAGAATGAGGCTGGGACCCAGGAAAGGATGGAAGTGTGGCAAAATAGATCAAGACAGCAATTTCCACTCAACAGAACTCCCTGTTTCAGGGTGGGCAAACTACTAAAAGCTTCTGAGCAGGTCAGAGTCCTGTGGTATCTGTAATCCTTGTCTCTTGGGCATTCTTGTACTGCCATGTCAAATCAGAAGCTTTGGAGCTGAGGACCTAGGACAGAGACCTGAATGAACACAGTGGCCTTATCTGGAGTTTGGCCAATCTGGACACGCTTCTGCACTTCTAGTCTATGTTTGCGACTCCTCAGAGTTCAGTCAACTTCCTGACATGTGGTTCTGGCAAAGTGTTTCCAGCTCCCTCTCACCTTCTAGGCAGTGTGCATAACAATGAAGAACAAGAATATCTCCGATCCTAAGGACCTTGGCTACCTCGCTCCACCCTCCCTAGGCTGTAAGTGCATTTTCTAGTACAATCCTCAGCCAAATGAGTCAAAGTGATGGTGGTCCCAGGCTCCAGACATCTGTACCCTAAGTTTATTAAAGGCCAGATGAGTCTCATCTCCCCATGAGACTCATCAAGAAATGCAATAGACCTCTAATGTTCACTTCAATTTGAAGACATCCAACCTTGCTCAAATGAAAATTTAAGTACTTTCTAATGTAGCCCACTGAATAAGATTAAAATTCATTTCACTAATTGAACAGAACAAGAGAAAACAGCAATGGGAGCCCTCCCCTTTCATTAAGATAATGGAGACAAGAAACATCACTAAGCCCCACACGCCAGCCTAAAGTTCAGAACTGGAGACATCCAGATGCAGGAAGGTGAGCTCCAGCCACTCAGCCCACAGCTAAACATTTGATGCCATTAGAGAAATAGCTACACGCACACGGTAAATGGTTTTTTTTTTTTTTTTTGGTAGTGTGCCCTTCATACACGCCAATCAACTTTGACTCTGAATTCTAAGCCCTGGAACACCTGAAAATCAGGATTTTTATCTAAGTCACTACGCCTTGCAGATGGGCTGAATCCACACCAGCTGGCTTATAATTCTCAAAGGAAGATCTGATGTTTACTGCTTTTCCCAGTCTTCTACACTGAGACACGGCCAGGGGGCTTAGATTCAGTGCCCAGCCTGAAGCAAGGGGACCAAGTTCTAGTACCTGGCCCCTGCCCTGGACTCCTGCTTGTTGACTCAAGACTACATATATACCATGCAACTCTTTTGTATCTGGATTTGCTTTTGTTGCCTCTGTGTGTAATCTATACTCAGGGACCAGTTCCCTGTGTTTGTCAGGCATTAGCCATTGTTTCTTCTTGAATCCTATATCTAAGGGCTCTGTTTCATCCATAATCTCCTCTAAACTTAAAGGATGTGTGTCTCCTTGTTGGTACCAAGTTGTCTTTTGTTGGTTTGTTTGTTATTTTGAAATTGGCAATCTTAGCAAGAACATCAAACTTATATCCAGAGATCCTGATGGAGCTTTCACACTAAATGGTCCATTACTGTGACCAGCATTTCCTATGAAGACTGAGGGTCCTCCATGTTCAAAGTTTACATTCTTCTTGGCTGAGGAGTAGGGTGACTCAGAAGACGCAGCACATTTCTCTTCTACGGGGGTGGAAGGTGCTGTTTTTTGAACATCTTAAGGTCCCAAGAGGCCTCGGTCCTTCATACTCAGCACTAATGGCCCAAATTGTCCTGTAATCGATACTCTGCTCATCAGCAGGCTCCCTAAGTTACTTCGCCCTGACACGAGCCCGGCTACCTCCAGTTTGGACCGATATTCCTAAATCTTTGAAGCACATAAACTGAGTTGCATATAAGCTGCTCATCACCAGGCTCCGAGTTCTGATTTACACCAAGGTTGAACTGATACACGCAACCTTGCATTATTCTCCAAGGACGATACATTACACCATGGTTCACTGAATAGTACCACCATGGCCCAGGCTGCTCCTCTCATGTCATTCTGAACCACAGAGCTCTGTCCTCTGTCCCCACCTAGAGCGCCTGTCTGGACCACTGAGATTTCATTTGCTTTCCAATTCCGATCTTACCCCATATGGGTATTTGTCTGGAGTATGGATTTTTAGTCTTGCCGGAACCAGGACTCACTTTGGCTACTCTTTAATATTTTATTTCTTTTTATGTATTTAGTGATTTGCATGTGCATATATCTGTGTGTCAATACCCTGTAACAAGAGTTAGACACAGTTGTGAGCTACAATGTCAGTGACGGGAACAGAAACCAGGTCCTCTGGAAGAGCACTCACTGTTCTTACTCACTGAGCCATCTCTCCAGCTACACCCCTTGGCTACTCAGAGCCAGGTGCTGCATTTGCTAGGGATCTATTGAGCAGGTTACTGCCATTAGGTACAGGTTTGAGGCAGATAGACTCCTCAGACCATGGCTTCCCACTTAAGTCATCCAAGATGAAACTGCGACTGGGGGAAACCTTTATTCAGAGATTGAGCTCTTTCTAGCCCACACAGCTCCAGGTCTGTACTGCACGTGAATTCACTTTGTCCCCCACTCTGTAATGAGCCTGCAAAAGGGAGTCAGTGCTTGCCTTTGCCCAGGAGAACACTGGCTTCTCGGGAATAGTGAGGAGCAACATAGGCCTGTAAGCCGGGAGATGCAAGACTCAGAGGCAGTGCTGGTTCCTCACTCTGCCTTTTTCACTCTCTTCACATCAAGTAAACAGAGGTACATGACCATCTCAGATCTGGGACTCCCAGGACATGCTTTGCCATGACCCCAGGAGAGAAGCCAAGAACTAACCTCCTGAGGCAATCCCCTCAATATCACACACCTGCTCCCACCATTCAGCACATTTTTTTCTTCTCTTCAGCTGGAGAGTGTGGAAGAATCCTCCAGGTCAGGTGCTCCTTTGGCTTCCCTAGCAGCCCAGCTGATACCTCTCTTGCTGAGGAATCCTATAGCCACCTATTCCTAAGAGTATTTGAAGCCTCAGAAAAGCAAGACAAAAGCCATTCTCCCTACAGACCTGGAGTCTTTGGCCAGACTAACCCTTTTTCAACATAGAGGGATGCAGTCCACTCACTAGGAGATCATCCTGTCATGGGAACTTGGGCTCTTTGGCTTCTTGCGGAGTTGACACCAACCTACCCATAGGGTCCAACAGTAGTTACAACAGGTTTGAGCTGTTTGGAAGTTGTTTGGTTCCCTTAACTAGGAAAGCTCAGAGCTCCTGTGAGTTTCACAACTTCACATCCACACTCAGGCTCTGATGCCTCCCCAATCTCAGAGTAAGATCATTCTTTCGCATAGGATGGTGTATTCCCTAGTGGGATAGGTTCAAGCTTTGTTTTGGGTATGAAAGAATTGAAAGTATTTCTTATCCACTTGAGAGAATTACTTTGACAAAGAAGCATTCCTCTGAGTGAAGGCAAGTCAGGAAGGCACAGGAAGGTTGGAGATCTAAGACTTCCAGAAAACCCTAAGAAGGTGTGCGCTCCTAAGACTCAGCCCCCAGGCAGACTGGCACAAATGCAAGCAATCAGATAAGGACAAGACTTAAGATTAGCCCCTCCACTTCACAATCACACAAGAAGAGAACCGAAGAGAGATTTCTAGCTACTGGGTTCCGACCCCCGACTCCCAATCCTTACCTCTCAAACTGTAGGGAGGTCCCCACCACCTACTTCCTCCTTACACCGCTTCTTTTTCTTTTCACCTCTTTCCCCTTTTTCTTTTCTTACATGATGAAAATGACCTCCCAACCCCAGAGCAGGACGTGATACCCTACTAAGAGCGTGGTCAGAGCAGGAAGCGTTTTATAACCTATGGAGACTCATGCCCACCCCAGCTCCCATGCCATTCTGGGTGAGCAGCCTGGCCTCTAGTTTCTCAATGGTTCTCCCCCTTCCTCTCTTTCAGAACGGGGCTTCATCCCGCCCCTACCCTAGAAACTCACTAATAGCAGAAAAGGAAGCTGAGAATCTACAGCCAGGCTGGATGGATGGCTGTGTGGGTCTACCATTACCCAAACCTCACAAACACCTGTAGCCCTTATGCAGCCATTCCGTAGCTGAAACACAGGCCAGCCTGAACTCATCCGTGCCTGGAACTCCTCTATTTCAGATTCCATGTTCTTAAATATCAACTGGTGTGCCCATAAGCCCAATTCATCAGGATTTCTCCATTTTAGTCCTGTGCCTCGGGGAAGGCTTCCAATGAATGGAATTTAAACATCCGAGAGTAGGGCAGACTTCCAGGGTGTCAGAATTAGGAGGAAAGGCCACAGTGCCAAAGACTTTGAAAATGAAGAGTGGTATTCTGTGCACCACTTTTGTTGGCAAGTGTCCTTGACTACAGCCTCCTGTCCTAGGATAAGGTGCCCCATGGACAGAAAGAGTCAAACCTTAGGCACCAGGTGCTTCTGCTTTTCCTGCTAGTAACAGGCTCCTGTTTGGGCCACGCAGATTTCATTTGCTTCCTGAATTCCTCTTTTGCCTGATTTGGGTACTTGTCTGGAATAGGGATTTCTAGTCTTGCCAGAACCAGGATTTACCTTGGCTACTCTGCTTCTTAATATTTCTTTTTATGCTTTTAGTGATTTGCATGTGCATATATCTGTGTTAGGGTGTCAGACTCCCTTCAACAAGAGTTAGACACAGTTGTGAGCTACCATGTCAGTGGTGGGAACTGAAGCAGGGTCGTCTGGTACAGCAGTCACTGCTCTTAAACACTGAACCATCTCACCAGCTATTCCTGGATACTCAGAACCAATTGTTGCACTTGCCAGGGATCCACTGAGCAGGTTCCTGCCCTTAGGTCCAGATTTGAGGCAGATAGACTCTTCAGACCATGGCTTCCCACTTAAGTCACCCAGGATGAAACTGCAAAGGTTGGAAGCCTTTATTCATTCTGAGATTGAGCTCTTTCAGGTCCCCATGGCTGCAGGTGTGTGCAGCACCTGCATTCACTTTGTCCCCCACTCAGTACTGAGCCTGCAAAAGGGCAAAAAGCCTGCCTTTGACCAGGAGAACACTGGCTTCTGGGGAGTACTCAGGAGCAACACAGGCCTGTAAATCAGGGAGATGCAAGATTCACAGAGGCAGTGCTGGTTCCTCACTCTGCTTCTCTCACCCTCTTCACATCGAGTAAACAGAGGTCCATGACCATCTCAGACTGACTCCCAGATCCTGCTTTGCCATGACCCCAGGAGAGAAGTCCTGACACAATCCCCTCTATCATACACGTCTATCATACCAGTCAGCACATTTTTCTTCTCTTCAGCTGGAGAGTGTGGAAGAATCCTTCCAGCTCATGTGCCTCTTCTGAGTCCCTAGCAGCCCAGCTGATACCTCTTGCTGAGGAATCCTATAGCCACCTATTCCTAAGAGTATTTGAAGCCTCAGAAAAGCAGGACAAAAGCCATTCTCCCTACAGACCTGGAGTCTGAAGCCAGAATGCCCCGTTTTCATCATAGAGGGGACCAGTCCACTCAGGACAGCTTCCTATAATGGGAACTTGGGTTATTTGGCTTCTTGGGGAGTTGACAGCAAGCTACCCATAGGGTCCAACAGTAGCTTAGGCAGGTTTCAGTTGTTTGGAACTTGTTTGGTTCCCTGAACTAGGAAAGCTCAGAGCTCCTGTGAGTTTCATAACAGCCCCCCAACTGCACATCTAGCACTAAGGCTCTGATACCTCCCCAATCTCAGAGTAAGATCATTTTTTTTAAGAGTAGGATGATGTGTATTCCCTAGTGGGATAGGTTCAAGCTTTGTTTTGGGTATGAAAGAACTGAAAATATTTCTTAACCACTTGAGAAAATTACTTTGACAAAGAAGCATTCCTCTGAGTGAAGGCAAGTCAGGAAGGCACAGGAAGGTTGGAGATCTAAGACTTCCAGAAAACCCTAAGAAGGTGTGTGCTCTTGAGACTCAGCACCAGGCTGACTGGCACAAGTGGAAGAGATGACATAGAGACAGGAGTTAACAGTTAAACCTCCCCCCCCCATTTAAAAGTGACACAGGAAGAGAACTAAAGGTAGCTATTTAGCTACATGGTTTCCCACCCCACCCCCATTCCCTTTTCCTGGACTTTCAAACTGTAGGAGTTACCCACCATCTCCCTCACCCTTTCTCCTTTTTCTTTTGATTTTTCATGATGAAAATAACCCTCCATCCCCAGAAGAGAATATGACACCCTACCAAGTTTCTAAGCATAGTGTAAAGTTAATCTGTAACTTTCTCTGGCTCATATCCTTTGAGGCAGACACTTTAGACCATTGGCTTCCCATGGCTTCTCACTTAAGTCACCCAGGATAAAAGAGACTGATGGAATCCTTTATCCTTTGAGTCTGTGCTCTTTCTAGCCCCCATGGCTCCAGGTCTGTGCAGCACCTGCATTCATTCACTTTGTCCCCCACCCTGTATTGAGCCTGCAAAAGGGAGTCAGTGCCTGCCATTTTCCAGGAGAACACTGGCTTCTTGGGAATAGCAGCAACATAGGCCTGTAAGTCAGGGAGATACAAGACTCACACAGGCAGTGCTAGTTTCTCACTCTGTCTTTTTCATCCTCTTCACCTCAAGTGACCAGGTGCATTACCATCTCAGATCTGGGACTCCCAGGACATGCTTTGCCATGACCCCAGGAGAGAAGCCAAGAACTAACCTCCTGAGGCAATCCCCTCAATATCACACACCTGCTCCCACCATTCAGCACATTTTTTTCTTCTCTTCAGCTGGAGAGTGTGGAAGAATCCTCCAGGTCAGGTGCTCCTTTGGCTTCCCTAGCAGCCCAGCTGATACCTCTCTTGCTGAGGAATCCTATAGCCACCTATTCCTAAGAGTATTTGAAGCCTCAGAAAAGCAAGACAAAAGCCATTCTCCCTACAGACCTGGAGTCTTTGGCCAGACTAACCCTTTTTCAACATAGAGGGAAGCAGTCCACTCACTAGGAGATCATCCTGTCATGGGAACTTGGGCTCTTTGGCTTCTTGCGGAGTTGACACCAACCTACCCATAGGGTCCAACAGTAGTTACAACAGGTTTGAGCTGTTTGGAAGTTGTTTGGTTCCCTTAACTAGGAAAGCTCAGAGCTCCTGTGAGTTTCATAACAGCCCCCAACTTCACATCTTCACTATCCACACTCAGGCACTGATGCCTCCCCAATCTTAGAGAAAGTTCATTGCTTTGAGGAGGATGGTGTTTTGCCAAGTAGGATAGAGTCAAGCTTTGTTTTAGGTATGGAAGACTTGAAAGGATTTCTTTCCCATTTGAATTAGTTTGATAAAACCACTATTCTGACTGAAGGCAAGTCAGGAAGGCACAGGAAGGTTAGTAACTTTAGACTTCCCGAAAACCCTAAATGGTGTGTGGTCCTAAGACTCAACACCAGGCAGACTGGCACAACTGGAAAGAGACAAGAGTTAACAGTAACCCCTCCATTTAAAAATAACACAGGAAGAGAAGCGAAGGTAGCTATCTAGGTACATGGTTTCCACCTCACCGCCAATTCCCTTTTCCTGCACTCTCAAACTGTATGAAGTTACCCACCACCTCCCTCCCCCTTACACCCTTTCCCCTTTTTCTTTCCCCACAACCTCCCTCCCCCTTGAACCCATTCCCCTTTGTCTTTCCCCACCACCTCCCTCCTCCTTACACCCTTTCCCCTTTTTCTTTTCGTTTCCTACAAGATGACAAGAATTCCCCAACCCCAGAGCAGAACGCGACACTCTAACCAAGTTTCCAGAGCATAGTCAGAGCAGGAAGGGTTTTATAAGCTCTAGAGACTCACGCCCACCGCTGCTCCCATGGCCTAGTCTCTGGTTTCTCATTGGCTCTTGCCAGTTCCTCTCTCCTTCAATCCGTAGCTTTATCCCGCCCCTATACTTGTTAGGTCACCAATAGCAGAAAAGGAAGCTGAGAATCTACAGCCAGGATGGATGGTTGGGTGGGTGGCTCTACCACAATGCCCACCCTCAGACAACTGTTTCCCATATGCAGCCAATCAGTAACTGAAACACAAGCCATCCTAAACTTATCAGTGCCTGTAACTCGTTTATTTCAGTTTTTATATTCTTAAATACCAGCTGGTGTGCTAATAAGCACAGTTTAACAAGGTTTTTCTCTGCGCTTTAGACCTGTGCCTTGGGGAAGTGTTCCAGCACGTGGGATTTAAGCAGCTCCGAACAGGGCCCTCTAAAAAAGCTGTTCCCTTCTAAGAACCTGCTCCTGACAACGTGCTCTGTTTCTCAAGGTTTCTTGTTTGTTCTTTTGTGAGTGGGCTGTCTTCTGACCTCAAATAAACATTAATTCATGGAGAGAGAGATAGAGTTAGAGACAAGTGCCTACTACTTAATTTTAAAACACCTCTTCCCCACCTCCTTAGCGGAATGGCTCTGAGATACAGTAATCATATCCACCATTAGTGCTCTCAGCTGGACCAGCTTAGGAACTTAGGCTTCCATATGGCTTGAAGTCCACGGACATGACAGTGTGTGGGTTAGTTTTCCAGGAGTGTCAGAATTGGGAGGGCAGGTCATAGTGCCAAAGACTTTGAAAATGAAGTGTGTTCGAAGATCGGTGGCAGGTGTACATGACTAGATTCTCCTGCCCTAGGAACAGGTGCTCCAAGGACGAAAAGAACTGAACCTGAAGCATCAGGTGCTTCTGCTTTTCCTGGTAGTAATAGTTGGGTCTGTGAACACAACTTTCTGATTCAAATAACTTCCAACTCACCCCCTGAGCTTCCTTCATTGTCCTGACTGCTGAGCTCCCGCTGCCCTCAAACAAGAATGACGTTTCTCTCCATAAACAATCCAAAGGCAGCTTCCATGGCTGAGATGTGAGATTTTGAGGAAGACAGCATGACTCCACAATGTGCATTAAGTGTCTGTCAAGAACCTTCAGAGGTGGGAGTGATGGGGGCACCTTGAAAGGGCCACATTCTGCTTCTTGCTCTGTCATCAGTAGCTTGTCCTTGGCTCTTCTCCATGCTGGCACCCACTTGATCCTCCAAAAAGCACCTGCCCTATTTAGCTGCCGTCATTTTCATTTCATTTGTCTATGTCATTTTAAATTAAGTTCCTAGAAAAAAATAGAATGACCTCTGTTCAAATCGAATGACACGACCTTCAGCGTGATGTTTCTTTGTTAAAATTTTTACTTAAGATTATATGCCTATGGGTGTTTCATCTGCATGTATGTCGGCATAACACGTGTGTTCTTAGTGCCAGAATGAGCCAGAAGAGTTCATAAGATGCCCTGGACTAGAGTTACAGAAGGTTGTGTACCACAGTGTGAGTGTTGGGAATCAAACCTAGAAGAGCTGCCAGTGCTCTAAACCCATGTCTGAGTCCCAGTGTGTGTATTCTGAATACACAGGTGAGAGATAGGAAAGAAATGGACTTTGCAATGGTTATTCTTGTCAGCTTGGCTGCATCTGGAATTAACTAAATCCCAATTGGCTGGGCACACCTATGAGGGATTGTATTCTTGATTAAATCATTTGAAATGGGAAGACCCACTTGCAATTTAGATCATTGAAGAGGGACGATTCACCTTTAATCTAGATCATCTGAGCTAGGAAGTTCCATCTTTAATCTGGGCTATGTTTTCTGCTGGCAGCCTATACAAACGGCATGGAAGGAGGAAGCTTGCTCTCTACATGCCTGGTCTCATTCTCATCCTCACTAGCAAGTCCATTTCTTCAATGGCATTAGAGCCTACTCTGGGATTCTGGCATGCAATGAAGACCAACTGAGACATCCAGTTTTGTGGACAGATCCAACAACTACTGGATCTTGGACATTGCATTGGCAAATAGCGATTGTTGGACTGGCATGTCCACAACCTGTAAGTCATTCTAATAATCCTCTCTCTATATGTATATACACTATTCTATAAGCTCTGTTCCTCTAGAGAACCCTAACTAATGTAGATTTTTTAAAATCACATTATTCTTCCTTCAGTTTTTATGGTGATGACATTGGAGTAACTTCTAAAAGTTCTAACATTTTGTTTTGTTTTTTTCCAACAGGGTTTCTCTGTTTTAACTCTGTCTGTCCTGGAACTCACTCCATGGACTAGGGTAACCTGGAACTCAGAAATTTGCCTGCTCTGCCTCCTGAGTACTGGAATGAAAGGAGAGTTCCACCACTGTCCTGTAGTTCAGAAATTCTCTAAGCTCTGAAAACTGCTCAGCTTCATTTAGCTGGCTTACAAGGTCACGAAGAGCTAATTGTTGGAGGGTTGAGGGAAACAAATTGTAAAGGGAGAACTAGGCCTGTTCTTCCCTTCCCCAAGCCCTACTCATCAAAGCTGTGAGTCAAGTCTATGATCTTAGGAGGTGGGACAGTTAACTACCTAAAATGCATTGTCTGTCACTAGTCACATGACACTGTGGACTTGGCCATGTCTTGTGATCTCAGTGTGCTTTGATTTCTCTACAGGTATGTGAATTTTATGATTATTAGGCACTCACTACATTTTAATGAGTTTACACACAGAGAACACAGGAATGATGACAATATAGTAAAACTTAAGATGCTGCCATATGATATCTTGGCTAGGTGACACATAATCAGTAAGGCTTAACTGCTAACATGCACTGTCCTGCTTAAATGTTTGTCATCTTGACCCAAGCTAGAGTCATTTTAGAAAAGGCAACCTCAACTGAGAAACTGCCCCCTACCCCAGATTGGCCAGTGTGCAAGCCTGTGTTGCATTTTCTTGCATGCTAATTGTTGTTGAAGGTCCCAGCTCACAGAGTGGGGTGTCACCTATGGTTTCATGGTCGTGGATGCTCTAATGAAGATGGCTGAGCAAGCCATGGAGGAGCAAGCCAGTTAAGAGCATTCCTCCAATGGCTTCTGTCAAAATCCATGAATCCAGGTTCTTGGCTTGAGGTCCTGTCCTGACTTTTCCTATGTGATGGACTATGAGGAGGAATTAAATTGTAAAATGAAATCTTGGCTTTCCTCCCAAGTTGTTTTTGCTCATGGTCTTTATCACATCACCAGAAACCTAACCAATACATGAACTTAGTCCTAAGTGTGCACCTTTTGGTGACTGGGACTTGCTGAGAATTTCAGATTGTGAGGAAGCCTCAACCTGCCCATCTGCTCCCATGAAGAGAAAGATTCCCAAAGATGAGGGGACCTTGTGTATAGCTCTGGTGCAGACACCAGTTGATCTATTTGTGTTTTTTAGATTGGAGGAGATGGGTTCTCTTTCCAGAGAAACACACACTTAATCAGAAAACTAGATATAGCCTTCGAATAGCAATAAGATTGAGTTCACTAACTGAACAGAACTAGAGAAACAGCTAGGGGAGAGCCCCTCCCCTTCCTTTTAGGCAATGGAAACAAGAAATGTCACTCAGCCCACGTGCTGGCCTAAAGTTCAGAACTGGTGAGAGCCAGATGCGCTAAGTCAGGCGAGCTCCAGCCCCTTGATCCACTGCTGAACATGTGATGCAGTTAGGAGACTGGCAGCACACGTGGGCAATGGTTCCTTAGGCAATGTGCCCATCATATAAACCCATCTCCTTGGCTCTTAACCCTAAGCCCAGAAACACGTGAACTTCAGGATTTTCATCCAAGTCCCTATCCTCAGGTTCAGATGTGCTGGGACTAGACAGGGTCTGTCCTTGACCTTCCTTGCTGGGAATTGGAAGTGTCTCCCCTGACTGGCCTGGCTGAGACTTGGATGTGTCTTCCTAACGGGTCTAGCTGGTACTTGGGAGATTCTGCACTATAATTTGGCAACAATGGAGACTTTCTGCTTCCAACCTTCATTGAATGAATGAATGCATAAGTAAAAGGAGACCTTTTCATGTGACATTTTATTCCAGTATGGCAAACTGTAGTGCTTCCTCCTTACTAGTGTGGCACAGGAAGATGAATATAGAGGTAGTGTCAAAGATGGTTGTATTAAAGAAATGCCCCACAAATGCATAGATGACATTTCACAGGGCTGTGGGATAATCACAGCCCAGTGCAGACTCTTAAATAGGCTGGCCTGTCTTCCAGTTACACAACTGCTTAGGTGTAGGACACAGCTGTGGGCCTGATCCGATCTACTGTAGGATTAAACACCTTGGGTGTGATGGGGTTTCTGTCTAAGATATTTTAACATGTGTAATGGCTACTCTTGGCCACCAACTTGACTGTATTTGGAATTATCTGAAACCCTAAACTTGAGGGCATACCTATGAGGGATACCTGTGCTTAGTTTGATGTGGGAACAGACTTCTCATGAGCTATTTTCATAGCTTAGGGGTCAGCTGCTACCCCCACCTTTTTCTAGAATCTCTATGGATTGGGCACTAACCTATCCATTTTGGTTCTAGAGCTTTCCTGACATGTGACTTACACAAACAGACCTGATTTGTGCAACTAACTAGAGAGATCCCTGCCTTCTGCCCACTGCCCTGTGCCACCTGCTCTCTGCCCTCTGCTCTCTGGTCCAAGACAAATGTAGGCTCAAAGGCCTTCCTGGTGCCTCTTGACCAGAGAATAATCAGAGATGATAAGGGACCTGTTTCGTAAGGCTCCCCAGCTGTCTTATCATCTAGTTAATTAACTGAAAATAAGGACATGAGACCTGAAGTATTACTGGTCTTGGAGAAACTTTGAAGCCTCCTGAGTGTGAATGTCAGGGAGATGGGCAGTGCTGGGCTATGGATGGTCAAAAAGCCTTCAGTTAATTATGGCTATTAATCTCCTTTCTTGGGAGTAGTATTTGATTACTGTGGAATAGAATCTGATTTGAATGCTAGGGTCTCCTGTGGAGCACAATTATAGCTGCATTGAACCAGAATTCAGAACAACAATCATTTTAATGAGGTGTCTGAAGAGCATGGCTTGGGAAGGGGAGACCCCCCAGAGTGGAGAAGGAGACTAGTGGGAGGAAGGGGAAGAATGATGCTTATAAAAGGAGAATAGAAATGAGACTTGGGAGAGGGAGGGAGGCAGGGACTGGAGGGGAGAGGAAGGAAGGGATGAGGTAGGGAGAAAGAGAAGCCAGCCAAGTGAGAAACATGAAGAGGGAGGGAGACATAAGCAAGCCAGCCGGTGAGATACATGGAGAAGCAGAGCAGGTTAGAGACAGGCCAGAGAGAAAAAATGGAAAAGTGGTTAGGAGAGAGCAAAAGACCTGTGAGTAACACTCAGTGGTTCCTAGAGTCAGCCAGGCAAATTTTTCAAAGATGGAAAGAAAACAGGTCAAAAAATAGACAGATACTGGACATCTATGGAGAGGTCACATCTTGAGTCTGACATTTCTGTTGTGTCTATCTGGCGACAGAATGGAGGTAGAAGGATGACTGTTGCCATCCAACACACAGGCTTCTGTTCTCAATCCCCTCTCTTTGAGCTGTTTTGCTTTGGACTCCTCTCAAAACTTGTCTCAGCTTGTTTCCTAACATTCCAAAGAAATGTTAAACATGAAAATTCTAAATCACTCTTTAGAATGGAGATTAGCCTGGTGTGTATCACATGGCTAATGAATTACTGATATAAGGAGCGCTCTGAATGTGAGAGACATTACTCTAGTCTAAGAATTCAAGACTAGTTGATAGCAGAATTGATTAGAGATTGTCTGATTTCCATGGCTAGCTACCAAGGAAAGTGTACATCAGAGAGAAATGTCTGGTCTCTACAGACAGACCATCAGCCATGTCCACAGACCTCATAAATTGTGGCTAGTCCTCAGGGGGGAGTCAAGCTACCTTCTACCAACCATGGCAAGAATTGAAGTATCACGTGCAAAACTTTTATAGGTTATCCCTTCTCATTCCCCTCATCTGTGTGTAAAGAGTACAGCCATTCCACAGGTTCATTCCCTTGATGAGCCTTGTAGATTCTTATGTGCCCGAGAACACACATCTAGCTGGAGGACAGTGAGAATGTAGTAGAGGATGTCTGGCTGTGCTGGGACTTCTAGAATCTGCCTATGAAATCATGTAGTCTCTGTGTCTGCTGCTTCAGTCTCTGTGATCCCCTAAGGCTGTTGGTGAGTTGACCCATGAGTCTTGATCTTCTGGTGTCCTTGTCCCCGTTGGTCCCCATGATCCTTCTTGTTTTCTGAAGGGTTCCCCATGCTCTGCACATTGGTTGGACCTGGTCCTCTGTATCTGCGTCCATCAGTTGCTGGAGAAGCCTTTGGGATAATCATCACCTATGAGCAGACCAGGTAGCCATTAGAAATCATCTCTGGGCTGAGCTATCTGGTCTCCAATTCCTGCCCTGCCCTGAGTATCAGACATGGGCTCCTCCCTCATTGGTGTGGGGTTCTGACCTTCCATTGTCCCATCTTATCCTGCAGTCAGGATAGGAAGCCTTGCCTGTTCACAGGAGATGAACTTAAAATTGTCTCTATGTACAAGTTTTGTTTCAGGTCTGTCTTCCAACTCCCTGCTATGACTTACTCTGTCTCTGTAGCTCTCATTGGCTTCATGAAGCCAGATATATAAGTACCCAAAATTTTCTTGTCTCTGAGCTTTCTTTGCTCTCTCTTGGACTTGATCCATCCCTCTGGTCATTTGATTTATTTTTGTAGGCATTCAGATGTCTTTAGGGAATGGATAGTGTCATTTTATGTGGTTCTAATTTATTGAAAAAGTAGCTGTGAGGTTTGGCTATGTTCCACTATCTCATGACATGTGAACATTTATTTAAAGGTTTTCCTCGAATCACAAAGACTCCTGCTTTGATTCCTGGGCTCCCTTCCATCAGTGATGGAGTATGATCTCAGAGTCTTGGAATTGTAACCAGAAATAAACTCTTTCATCCCTAAGTTTCTTTTGGTTTTGGTGTGGATATCACAAGAGTATAAACTCAAACTTAGACAATAGCCATTTTCACAATATCATTCCACCATTCCATAAGCAAGGGAAGTATTTACCTCTTCAGATGTGTTGTTTAATTCCTTTCTTTGGTGCCTTAAAGCTCTTGCTGTTCAAGTATTTATCCTTCATGGTTCACTATCTGCTAAGATTTGTGAGTCTATTGTGAATAGGATTCTTCCCCATATCCAATTCTTCCTATGTTTGTTGTTGGTATATAAGAAGATTCCTGATTTTTTAATATTATTTTGTGTCCTGAAACATTTTGAGAACATGTGTGTCTGTTGTGTGGGCTCTCTTGTGGAGTGTTTTGGGATTTTAATTCATAAAATCTTTATGATTTTATCAAAAATTATTTAATCTGGAAGTTAGGATATTTTGACTTCCTCCTTTCAATTTTGCATCTTTTTTATATCCCCCAGCTGCCTTTTCCATTAGATAACTATTTCAAGCACTCCAAACCTCACAGCATAAGTAAATAATACAGCTCCAATTCATGTAAGAGTTAAGACTGCTATCCTACTGTGAAACCAGCCAGTTTGTTTAAAGAGTCTTTATAATAGAACAATGTAACAACCAGCCTTATTTACCCTGAATTTTCCATGGAACCAATTTTTGTAAACTAAGCTAATGCATAGGTATAACCTTAAATTATCTTTTTTTCTCCAATAAATGCTAAATATGACATGGAGCTACTGCTTGAAAACTAATGGTGTTTGTAAAACTGTCATTTATCTTGGTCAGCTGGGACTATGAAGAGACAGTGACTTAAACTATTGTGCAATCCTGTTAATGGTTTATGTAATGTATCCCATCATTTATTACCCCTGGGAGGCTTTATGCTCTGTTCAATACAAAAAAGAGCAAAGCCTTTTGCTAGGAACACACACAGACATAGGGCCAAGCAAAGGTTCATAACCAGCCTTCAGGGAGGCACAGTTTTAGACATACACAACAGACAGACCTGAGGAGATTGAAGAACATTTAAATCTAGATTTGCACTTGGTCAAATGAGTTCAAAGGGAAATGATTCGTTGATTTCTGTCTTTAATGCACCAATGCATGCTAGGTGACTGAGTTAATTATTAATGTGTTCAAACTGATACTTTTTGGTGCTCCTGTGATGAATTTCTAATGCATTAAATAAATATAATAAAGACATGATATTTTCATAGAAGAGAGTTTGGAGAGAAAGAATGAGCCTGTACAAGTCTGAATATTATGAAATCCTCTATTTAGTATGACATAGTCTTTCCTCACTCACACACACGTATGTCTGGGTGTAAATATGTGAATGTGTATGTGTGCAATTTTCAAAATAAATGGAGAAGAGAAACAACTGGTGAATCTAGACTCACATTTATTACTACCATGAGTTGGTCAATTTGTAATATTGGTTACACAAATTAAACCATGGAATCAATGCTCCCAAATTTTTATAGATCCTGTGAACACTTCCTGAAAACACAATATAATCTCATACATTGCTACTTTGGCACTTTTTTATGTATGCCCACATCTTTGATACAAGACTCTTCTATGCAAGTTTTGTTTAAATTAAAAGATAGACCTGAGCCGTAGAATCTTCCTGGGAACTATGGGAGGCACAATATCTACTGCTCAGACACGTCAGGATATATAAGATGATTCCATAAGAGTGTATTATAGTGTATTATGATTATATACTACATACATAGTAAACAATGTCTAGACTTGAGAACTTCTGAGGTATTCATCTTATATTAAAAGATGCTAAACATCTAAGTTCTTTACTCCAAATTTCAAAACCACGAATTTGGACAGGTTGAGGTGCACACTAAATGACCTAGGATCATGAGACAGTCTGAGAGACAACGTAGCCAAACAGCTTTCATCTCATGCTGTCAATTAAGACCCTGCATAGGGAACCAGCGTTTTCTGCAGATGGGTTCTTGGGACTCCATTCAGGAGGGGAATACGGGTGAAAAGGAAAAGGATGGCAAATGAACAAGATAGTTCATTCTTTATGGTCAGTGAACACAGCAGTCCATTCTTTATGGGAGACAGACATGGCAGCCTTACACGCTTTAAGAAATGACACGCACAATTGCGCTTTAAAAATAAAAACACTGAAGGATTTTGAATAAGAAAACTAAAAAGTGTACACGTCAAGGGGAGAAAGCATAGGAGAGCACACTGCTAGAAATGGAGGCAAGCCATAAGAGAGAGAGTTGCTGCCTGCTGAGGAGTTTAAGGGCCCAGTCATCTCAGCAGGGGCCTCCCTGGTATACAGGTGCAATTCAGGATGGGGTTGGGTCTAGGATGGAGCCAGCATCCTCCTCCTGGTGGCCTGCAAACCTGCAAAACCTGAGGTGATTATAAAGAGCATTTGAAGGGATCATTTGAGCCACCAGTGGCTTGAGGCTCTTGCTGGTGCAGATTCAGTTTTTGGTGTGGTAATATTAAATGCTGTGTCTTCCTGGAGCATTAACACCTGTCCAGGGGCAGTTTGCCAGGGCTTAGGGAAAAATGGGCCTGCAAGGTTTCCAGGTGAAGCAGCTACATTCCTTTCCCAGCCACCAGGGGCAGCTCAGACAGGCCATGTAGACAGTCTCTTTAAAGATGAAAATTTAGCAAGGAAGGGGAGCCATATAACTGATGGACTAATGTTTCCCCAGCTAAAGAATCTGGATCTCTGTGAACAGATTCTATTTAGCATCAAGGATCCTCATAGCCTCCACAAGACCCCAGTGCAATTTGAATAGATTTCACTTGTGCTTTCCCTACAGTTTCTATTAAGGAGCCACCCTAAGTCTTAATGAACATTGCCTGTGAAAGCACGTTGGAGGTTCATGATCAGCCTTGAGGGCTTCACACTGACACTAGAGTTTACATTTGGTTCCTGGTTTTGCTCAGTCTGTGTAGTGTGAAATAGGACAGTCCAGCCTAGAATCTCAGCGCAGTTCTTGACTGCACAGCAGCCCACCTGAAGGCGGCAAGAGGGAAGCCGACCATGTTGTCACTCTTTGTTTGGTGAGAGTCCATATAAAGAGTCAGAAGTGAGTGCATCCTGCCTTTGGATCTCTGCAACTGTGATCTCGCTGGGAGTAGGTGAGTGGAATTTGCTGATCCTTTTCCAGAAGATCCTCAGGAGAGACACTAGGAGACACTGGAGCACGACATTTCCCTTAAGAAAGAGTCTCATAGAAGAGCCAGATGAAGAGATGGCAGATCCTGAGGTAAGTGTGTCTCTGTTCAGTGCCTGTGTCAGTATATTCCACAAAGGTTATATATTTGTGCTGCACACCTTTACTTCTGTGCTTCTCATAGTTTTGCCCAAAGACTGTATTTCTGTCTCTATTTCTGCTTATTATTTCTTCATAAGCATGTCATGATTTAGTCTCTGTATACTGATCATCTAATTCCTACAGCCTTCCCTCCATTCTGCTCTTCCCAGCTCATTGTTTTCAGGTCCTATATTCTTAATAAAATGATGGTTGTTAATGAGTTTTCCACTGGGACAGATGAATTCAGAAGCATCCTGGGACCCAAATTCTCCATAAAGGGCTTCTGTCCTCATAGAAAGAGAGGAAAGGCAAATGTGAGGAATGGAATCCATCTGAGGTCTCTGTCTTCTGCTGGTTCACTGTCTTGTGAAAGTGCACATTCACACACACGGATTGCATTTCCTAACACAACTAACTTATATTTATGAAAAATAAAATTATAAAAGGCATACCCTCCTGCTTCACAAACTTAATACGCAAACTCTTGAGAGTCTAGAAGATGGCAGATGTACATAGTTTGTTTTCCCTCGTGTTTACAGATCTGTTCATATTACACTCTCCTTGGTTTCTTTCCTGGACAGTCGCTGTCACAGCCGTGATGATGTGGCTGTGTGTGGACACCTGCCCTCACTTTATCTGAATGTATGGATGCTGAGTTCATTCACTCGCATTGGCTGCTCTGTGGCCATGTCGACCACTACAGAGGTCGTTATTTTCTCTCTGTGTTCCCAGGTTCTATGTAGTGTCTCATTGTGTCGTCAGGCTGGGCTAGAAGTCACTGAGTTGTGTTCCTCTTGTGTCATCAGTAATACTTATTGCGCAGTATTGCCTGAGTGGTGTGCATAAGGCATCACATCTGATGCAGAAACTGAGCTTTATCGTCATTATTTTGCTTTTTGCCTTTCTTCGGACAAGATGGACTGCTCCACCTTTTCCCAGAGACTGTTGTTTGTGTGTGGAGATATCAGAAAAATGGGTGTGTTTTATAGGTTTAAATATTATCTTTATTTATTTTCCCTTGTAACAATATTAGTAATTCTATAATAGATCCCCATTTTGGTTTCTCCGTACTCTACTACTCCTAGTTATACCCATCTGTGTTCCCATAGAGATCTATCCACAGCATGTGTCTCATTAGGAAAGAAAATGGCTCCTAACTGATAGTAATAAGACCATATGTAGTGTTATATAATACAAAATGATAATATAGTCTAATAAAACAGAAACTAACACATCCTAGTAAGAGAAAATAGACATTCCGAAGGATAACAGCCTCCCCAAAAGCAGAAGAAAAAGATCTAAAAACAGAGACCAACTTTTTCACATCCTCAGAAATCCCAATAGGATCCTTACCTGTAAGAAAAGCATATATATTTCTTCATGTATAATATGTATTTGAATATATTTATACATATAACCTTTAGGAATGTATAATATATCAATATATATGGCCTTTATGGGGAAAATGTAGAAAAAGTTTCATTAAATATAAAAATAAAAGAAAAAGTCTTAAAGCCATGACTCCTCTTGTGATGAAGAACCTCTCCAGATGACAGCAGGTCTGCTGTGGTTGGCTGTTTACTTTCCAGCGTACAGCCTACTTTTAAGAGTAGGTTGTTTCTCAAGCATGACTACCATGGAGAAAATTAAATTTTCGTTTGCAAGTGTTTTTCAGTTGGAGATTTCATCTTGGTTTGGGATTGGGCATGTGTCTCTTTTTCTGTTCTAGGACCCCATGGGGAGCAGACCTGTGTAAGACTTGGAGATGCTGCCTGGTCTCTCTGAGTTATACATCCTCCAATCCTGTTGATCTGAAGGGTCTTGTGTTTTGTTGTACTGCATCCTCTCTGCCTTTACACGTTTGCTGCCTCGTCTCCTCAAGTGTTCCTGAGTCGTGACAGGCGACATTTGATGGAGACATCATGGTTAAGGCTGAGGTTATCATGTCTCTCAATCTCTTCATATTATCTTACTATGGTCTCTATATTTGTTCCCATCTGCTATCGGAGGAACCTTCTCTGAAGACGGTTGTGCAAGGCTCTGATCTATGAGCATAGCAGAGTGATATAGGGGTCATTTTGGCGACAGCCTTTTCCTTTATACAAACAGTAATGTTTGGTTCTTCCTAGTCCCATGGGTTAGCTAGTCTCAGATTTTTGTCCCCCAAGCATTGACAGGTATGTGTTCCATCCTGCGGTATGGGTCTCCTATCAAAGTCAGGAAGTGTTCTATACTCCTAAAAGCTTTGTGCTCTAGCATATCCTGTTAGTAAGGTCTATCGTGTAGACCAGTGGTTTTATGTTTGGCTTCCTGCTTATGTTTCTCCTTTGGTGGTGTTGCAGGGTACCTTCCTCCAACAATGTCACTAGCAGGTTCTGATAGTGGTTCTGTGTGGACAACAGCTGCATTTCTGTTTTCACGGAGTTGTGTACTTGTTGTGTAGTGTTTTGTATGCTTTATTTATAATCTACACTAACAGCATAAACTGGAAATGTATTTTGGATTTCTACAAACTTAAGGACTAGCCATAATTGAGATATCTATACATGCTAGAAATTTTCTATAAAATAAAACAAAGAAATACACAAAACAAACATTTGAAGAACAAGATAGGAAAATAGCCGGTCATAATTCATTGAAGCAACCCTGTCCTTCTAATGTATGTGAGAAATAGAGAAGGCCCTAGACTCATTTTGAAGTGAATTACAATGTTTTGAGGTGTAGATAATATTGTGGTTCATCATTGTTTGAGATCCACATTCATCAGATTTATGTATAAATATTTACATGAAAATTAAGCATTACATCTCTTTTTATGCTATTAGCTTTTGTCCATTCATTTTCTGGAAGAAAAAACAGTGGAAGTTGCTGAGCACTCATATTTGTATACTCAAATACAGGAAAGACATTAAATTTCTTGTTGTTGGCCTCTTGTAGAAAACGCACAGTGCATTCAACCTAAATTCACTCTATTCCATTTTTTTTACTCTGCTGGTCTTCCATCACTTGACCTGTCATATTTCCATAGCACAGTATTCTTAGTATAGACTATAATGAGAGCACATCATATGGAATATTGTTTATGTACAGAACTTGAAGTTCCATATTAACTCATTCATATTTTGTCATATGAAGTAAAGAACTTTGCACATGGGCATATGATCAAACTGTGAATTTTTATAGCAGGGCATCTTAACATTCAAGGATGTGGCCATAGACTTCTCTCAGGAGGAGTGGGAATGCCTGGACTCTGCGCAGAGGGCTTTGTACAAGGATGTCATGTTGGAGAACTACAGCAACCTTGTTTCTGTTGGTGAGATTATTTTTCATTTGTGACTTCTTGTTTATCACAATTGTACCTTTCAGTGTGTTTTCCAGTTGTGTTGGAATCGTCTGTTTGACTGTATCACGATAATTTAATACAAACTTGAAAATTTCTCAAGTTGAACAGATCTTATCTAACATTATAGACACCTGTCATGGGATGGCATGGACCCCCTATCTTTTAGCATATGTTCCTGTTCAGACACTTCATTGATTCTGTTTTAATCTCAATCTTAATGTATTAGCCTGTATCTGAAATAAGATGGAACAGCAATTTGAAAAGAACTCAATGTATTCAAAACCAACAAAATGATTTATGAATATTTTAAAATATCTTGAGATGTCATTTAGAAAATCATATTTGGATTTCTATTTTCCTTCTTATTTAGTTAGTAGTGTTAGAACTAGAAATGCATGTAGATTGCTATTGTCCTCATAAATTATCAAATGTTCTTCTAATACACAGGTCTCCTAGTATCAAAACCAGAGTTGATCATCTCTCTTGAACAAATGAAAGAGCCCTGGAATGTGAACACAGGAGAGGCAGACGGAAATCATGGTAAGTAGGGATAAAAGAGCGATACATATGGGAGGTCTGATGGAGGAAGAATTCAGAGCTACAGTATATCTTGCCAAATCATCTCCATTTCAAATTGCCTGAAGGATTCAGTTTGAATGCTGTACTTAAAATGGTAGATAAGGAGGATAGGAGATGATTTGTCACCACATTGATGAAAAGAAATAGATTAAAAACAAACCTCACATTCAAATAAAAAGTTCACAGTGCATGTGACACTCTTTCTCACAGCATTTCAGGTCTGTTTGTCTGCTCTCATCCCAGGTTTCCAAAGCCTTCATTGTTGTGTAGTGTGAAAATGCAGCACATGTATGATGCACACAGTCAACAATGCCATGGGGAACTGCAAGGGTGGCTCCAGGAATGAAAGGGCATAGTGCCTTTTACCTCAAGCACATTTTTTTCCACGATTATTCTCAGGTGTGATTTTGTGTCATTGTGACACACATTCATTAATGCTATAAGACATTTTAATTCTTGGGGGATAGCAGAGGGTAGCTTCAGAGCAAAATGTGGTGAAAGATATGTTGAATGCTGTCTTGAATTTCAATATGTCCAAGCCTTGCTCTAGTACTTTCCTAGATATGATCTATAGTATGTGCCTGGATATTGTGTATAAATTGGCCAGTCAGGGGAATGGTCTGGCAAAGGGCTATTCTGTTAATATTTAGGATGTGCATACTTTCATTTATTTGCACCTTTTTTGTGATCTCAACACCCTTCCTGGATCACTGTTTTCTGTCCAAAATTTGTATAAAATTGCACAGTAATTGAAGTAAGTTCTTCTCCAGCATTGGTTGGTAGTTCACCTGATTCTTTTAAAGACTTCAAATCCCAGATCTTTTAGACAAGATCTGCAAATGTCATCAAAGTTTGATATTGTAGTATTACATGTAATCACAAAATTGAAATTGTGTATCACTACTCAATTTGAAAGATTGGGCTAGTATTTCTTTGGGTTAGATCCCACAGCATCATAAAGGTAAATTTTAAGCATTTCTGCAAAATTTTTCATTAGAAATTTGTTAAGAATTGTTTTGAATCATTCACATGCGTACCATATTTAAATATTATATACAAATATCTGAATAATAATTTTTTAAGAATGTGTTAATTTGCTCATGACAGTTGTTTATTCTCCTGTTTTCCTAGATTTAAGTTTGTTTGGAAACTGAGTTGCTTTAAAGAAATTATTTTATTTTTAATATTTTATTTATACCTGTATATTTTCTTAAATGTGTTTTGATCATATGCGTCTCTCCAATTCCTCTCATATTCCCTCTCCTTCTACTCATCCAGTTTTGTGTATTTAATTTCCTACTGTTTATACCAATTGAGGCAAAACTATATTGCCCTGTATTGCTGGGTGACTGCCCTACCATGGAGCATAATCGAGCTAACATGGGTCATATTCTAAAACAACAACAACAACAGGAACAATATCAAGAAAAACTGACTCTCTCTCTATGAATAGCTTTCAGATGATTATAGCTCTACAACAATGGCCAGGGTTCCAAATCTTCCAAAGCCTTATATTATGTGATTTTAATCTTGGTTGTCCTTTCACAGGTCTTATGTATGCTATTCCAATCACCTGCACACATATGTGACCGAGTCCATTTGTATTCAGAAAATGTTATTGCGGAGTAGGCAACCATTGCCTCTATCCCTACAGACTTTTACCACTCTTCCCTGAACAAGACCTGATCATTGAAGGGAAGGGGTTTGATAAAGAACTCCTACATAGAGCCAAATATTTCCTTATTTTCCAAACCATGACCTATTGTGGATCTCTCTCTTATTGATCAATATTGTAAGAAGCTTTGCTCATGATCTCTGAGAGGTTCATTAATCTGTGGGTAAAGCATTAAGACAGCAGCCATGAATTTAATACTATGGTCATGTGGCAGAATAATGATGGTGGTAATTTCCAAATATTGAAATTATCCAAGAATGAATAGGTATACGCTTCAATTTATTCTACAAAATAGAAGAAGAAACATTGTCCAATTAGTTCCATGAAGCTAGTGTCCTTGGATCCTAAACCATTTAAAGAACTGAAAAAGAAAGTTAATGAAAGAACAATGTCCTTAAGAACAGAGATGCCATAATTCACAATAAAATACATGTAAACTGTATCGAAGAACCAAGAGAAATAAATCTCACCATGAACTTTTAGTCTACACCATGTGTGACGCAGTGGTCCTTCAACTTATGTAAATGTATAAATGTAATCTACCACATAAACAGCCTGAATGACATGCCCCCTTCAGGATCATCTCAGTAGCAGAAAAGCTATTTATAATAAACTTCCTGGAGAGACTTGGTACACAAAGATAAAGCCTAAAATAATAGATACATTTCTACACCAAGCCCATGGCCCATATCAGACTCAATTGAGAGGAATTTGAAGCAGCGCCACTGAAACAGGGAACAATACAGGGATGCCCACTTTCTCCACACATATTTAATGTGCCACTTGAAATCTTTGCTAGGACAGCCAGACAACCTATGGAGATCAAGTGATGACAAACAGTAAAGGAAGAAATTAAGTTAAATTTATCTGTAGATGTCATGATTTTATACACAACAGATTTTACAAACTCCACTAGAATCCTCCTACAGCTTGTAAAATCTTTCTTTACTCAATGTGACTCAGACACAAACTTAGCTTATACAAATCAGTAGTCTTTCTATATACAAATGATGAAAAAACTTAGACTTCAGGGATAGAAATGTCTTTCACAGTAAACCAAGCAAATTCCTTGGGGGTAACTTTAATGAAACAAGAGACAATCTGTTATGATTTAAGAAAAGCATAGAGGCATTGAGGCATGAAATTAGAAAAAGTATAAGAAGATCAAAAGCTCCTATGCTCATGTTTGCAAATTAATGAGGTATAAATGTCCAACCTATCAAATCAAAGTACACATTCATTTGAATACCATCAAACTTCACAGACAAAGCTTCACAGGTCTTGAAAAACATTTTTAGGAACTTATGGGAAAATTAAAAACAAAAGATTGGTAAAATATTCTTGAAAAACAAAGATTCATTACCATTCCTGATCGCAAATGATACTTCAGAGGTGAAGTAATAAACACAGCATAGTTTTGGCCCTAGAGGAGACATGATCCTCTCTCAATGGAGACAACAATCCGTCTTCCGGGCCCCTTCTGTGCCCAGCATTAGACAGGCATCACCAAAATAGCACAATGGCGTATTTGGTGGGTCTTTGTCATATAATGTTTAGTCTGGGAATTTACGAATAATTATTTTCATTTTTTAACCTTCCAGAGACTTTGTGTATATAAATAGCTTCCAGTTTATTTTCATGCAATTCCTAGGTGCCAAAGTGTATATGTTTGTTTATATATTCTTCTTGTGCTTATGGGGTGCTCTTTTTACTGATTACGTGTTTTATCTTATGTAATTTGTTTGTATATATTTATAGTAATTTAATCTTCTTCTTATTCCTTAGATGATACTGAAGAAGGAATTCAAACTGCTCACAAACCTTACACATGTAAAGAGAGTGGCAAGTCCTTTGTCCAGGTCTCAGAACTTCAGGTTCACCACAGAATCCATAGTGGTGAAAAGTCTTACAAATGTAATGAATGTGACAAGTCCTTTGCTGGGAAATCAAATTTACAACATTACAAGAGAATCCATACTGGTGATAAACCTTACAGATGTAATGACTGTGGCAAGTCCTTTGCCAGGAACTCAAATGTTAAAACTCACCACAGAATCCATTCTGGTGACAAACCTTACAGATGTACAGAATGTGGCAAGTGTTTTACCCAGGTCTCACATCTTCACTCTCACCACAGAATCCATACTGGTGATAAACCTCACATATGTAAAGAATGTGGGAAGTCCTTTGCCTGTAAATCAAATCTACAGCGTCACAAGAGAATCCATACTGGTGAAAAGCCTTACACATGTGATGAATGTGGCAAGTCCTTTACCCACAAATCAAATCTTAATAAACACCACAGAATCCATACTGGCGACAAACCTTACAGATGTAAAGAATGTGGCAACTCCTTTACCTGTAAATCAACTCTACGGGATCACAAGAGAATCCATACTGGTGAAAAGCCTTACACATGTAATGAATGTGGCAAGTCTTTTGCCTGGAATTCAAATCTACATCGTCATAAGAGAATCCATACTGGTGACAAACCGTGCACATGTAATGAATGTGGCAAATCCCATGCCTGTAAATCAACTATGCAAAGACACAAGAGAATCCATACCTGGGAAAAGCCTTACACATGTAATGAATGTGGCAAGTCCTTTGCCCATAAATCAACTCTACAATGTCACAAGAGAATCCATACTGGTGACAAACCTTACAGATATAAAGAATGTGGCAAGAACTTTGCCTAGGACTCACATCTTCCAGCTCATCACAGAATGTACACTCGTAGCAAAGCTTACACAAGTAATGAATATGTTAGGTCCAAGCCCAAGATTCAAATCTCAATGCTCAGCACAGATAGAATCCATTCTGGTGAAAAACTTCATAGATCTATAGAATGTGGCTAGTCCTTTTCGCAGGCCTTGAATCTTGTAGCTTATCATATTATGCACACTGTCCAAAAACCTTACAGGTGTAAAGAATGTGGCTAGTCCTTTACTCTTAAATCAACTCTTAATAGTCACAAGATAATCCATACTGGTGACAAACCTTACCGATGTAAGAATATAGCAATACCTTTGCCCAAATCTCAACTCTTGATGTTCACCACAGAATTCATACTGGGAACAAATGTTACATTTGTAAAGCATGTGGCACGTCCTTTACCAAATGTTCAAATATTACAAAGCATCAGAAAATTCATTTAACTTATCAGCTTCCTAAAATTCCTTAGTGTGTTTCAGAGGCAAATCATGCAGCACTCTCAATTCACAGACCGTTTCCTTACCCTGTGCCACAGCTTTCCATCATCTTCACAGCTTGGTCAATACTCGGAACTCTCTTTAGGAAAGACTACGCTTGTTATAAATTTAGAATCATTCATTTTAGTCAGGGGTTTGCAGTCATAAAATGTTTTTTGGAACATGAACTATTTTTGCAACAATATGGGAGACATAATTACTCAAACCCCAAATATAACAAATAAGAAAAGATTCCTACAAGACATATATTCAGAAGTAACATTTTGCAATCTTATGTCTGGATAATGTGTTAAAGAACCACCCAATGTCAGCAATATTTCAGATACTTTGTATAGTTTAGTTGAATTTTGTTGTTAGTGTAAGATGATTATATTCTATGTAGACATTTTTCCTTGCCATTATTTAAGATTACATTTCTGTTACAGTTAGTTTTTAACTTCAAATATAGTTGTCTTCTTACCCAATTAAAATTTTAGACATTTAGGTCATGTTTGCCTTCATTTTTGTGTCAACGGTCTATTTTTTATTGGTTGGGCATCATTAGTTTCAGATTATCCACGGACAATAATGCCATTGGATAATATGTAATAATATAAATGTAGATCTTGTACAAGTTTATATGATCATGTTTCAGGTCTGTGTGAGGTATATGTTTTCCTCATTAGGAATACCATCTGGACAAGAATAGCTCATAATGTCACAGAGGTATGCATGGACCTATAGTCCGTGAGGAAAACAGGGAGTGGGAGAAGTGGTCTTCCACAACGAGGAGCACACCATTTGGTTATCTCGTACTGAATGACTTGCCATAAACCTACCTCCAAGTAACATTATTAAATGAATACCTCTAAAGTCACAAATGAAGGCTAACACAATATAAATTTGTGACTTCAGTTCCCTACTTTTGCACTTAGACATGTCATCCTGACAAAAAATAAACAGAAATTTTCCAGCTGGCTGATGTTATAAAGAAACTTATCAAGATAGTTCTTCGAAATAATAAACATGAAATGCCTACATGTAACCAAATATGCCAGAGAAAGTCAGGGATAATATGTGGTTGACCAGACCATCACAAGACTGTCTCAGAGACAATGATGAAAGGAAAACGCTTATTTCAGTTCTATGTCCTAGTCCAGAAATGGAATCGTATTGAAAAGTGTGATGGTGAAGCTTTTGCCTTGTAGGAGTTTTGGATATTATTTCTATGTACCTGATTCCTTCCCCAACTTGGCTGTGTTTATCAGTTCCTAGGCACCTTTCTCTGAGATATCCCATGTTCCCTTTGCCACCCATTTCTGGAACCTTCTGATGACCTTAGATATCTCCCTTTCCAAATAGGTTATGAGATGCTTTACTTCTTCAAAAAATGCATGGCTTAGGAATAGATTTGTGCAAGGTATCCTGTTTCCTGAACTATCTTTTCTATCTTTTATGTGTTATTTCTCATCTCATCCTCATGCACCTCCCTATGATGATCTTGGTATTCTACATAGTTTCTATAAGATTGGAGACACGGAAACAGGTAGTTGAAAGTGTAAAGCTAGAGTATCACCTTTGAGGGGCATGTGAGTTTCCAATTGATGGGTTTGAACTGTGGAGTTTGAGACAGGATTGCATAGATGTAGAGCATACATAAGACACAAGTATAATTTAAACCCCCATAATTGTGTTCAGTCTACTCCCAAACAGACTGGAAGAGCTGTGGATGATGATGATGAGACAGTAGGTCCTTTCTTGAGTTACTTTCCTGCTAGAATGCTTTAGAGAGAGGAAAAATTTACTTTTTTGTTTTGCGAACTTACGAATTTCTGAAAGGGTTCTGAGTCCTTTAGCTGAGCCTAGTGTCTGTCATTTTATTTTCTTCCACATGTACTATATTAGTATAGCCCTGTTAATGCCTTCTGCTCATCATTCGTTGATGCTGGAGCCGCCTGAGTCTTCTAATAATTTATTTTGGACAAAATAGCCTCCTTTTTACTATATTTTGCAATTTGTAACAGGGGATTTTACAGTGTAGTAAAACAGAAGTACTGCAGAAACACTGTATCCATGGCTGCCTGAGCTGCCATGTGGCTCCTGGGCTCCTTGGCACAGCTGCCCTTCCCTGTGATCAGCCTGCAGGAGACCTGCGTCTGATGCTATTGAGCAGGCGGGCAGGCAGCTTGGGCAGTGCAAGAAGTGTTGGCTGTGTGCAAGTACCTGTGGGAGATGGGCAGGCAGAAACTCAGACAACTTCATGGAGCTGAGGGGTCTAGGATATTTTGCTCCTGCAAGTATCTTTTTTTCACAGCTTCCTTCTATTCTTCTCTCTTATAGAAAATCCTTTTTTCTAATGACAAAATGTATCTTGATAATCATTTCCTCTCCTTCTTGTTACCTCATTTCCTCCTCTCTTCTCCCGCTTGGTTCTCTTCCTTTCTGTCTCTTAATGGAAAAAAAAATGATATTAGGAAAGAAATCTAAACATATCAAAATAATATACGATAATATATACAAAACTATTATAACATAGTTTGGCAAGACAAGTCAGCAGAAGAAAAATAGCCTGAGAAAAGCAAAGGTGTCTGATACCTACTTCTTTGTTCAGGCAGAAATCCCTAAAAAACACTGAAGTAGAAGCCATAGTACATATGCACAAGACCTGGTGCATGTTCATGTCTACACATCCCATTTTCCAGCTAAAATTTTGATGATAATAGGGCTAATGATGCTGCTCTTCATCAAAATGTATTAATAGCAGCTGCTGTTGCCAATCTGCCCTGGGCTCCTTAGGTCTGAGCTGAGAAGCTGATTCTAGGATGTGGATTTGTGCTTGTCCCATTTTAAGAAAGTAATATTTTCTAGGTATGTCTGGAAGTCCTTTCTTCCATCAGACTGGACCTATGCCTCTGAGGCAGGGGAAAGGAGAAGAAAATAGTCTAGGCTTTTATATACATGGGAAAATAGTTGAATTTGAGCTATCAACTTTCTTAGACTTTTAAAGTAAACTCTTTACCCTTTTGTCATCATCTGTAAAAAGCCACCATTGTCTCTACACTTATGGGCTCTAAAAGTCAATGTTAATAATTACTTATGGAAATCGAACAATTAGCTGCTACGATTTACATTTCTGAGAAAATCAAGAACAGAATATTACTGTTACTGTAGACCAACTCACAGGACACTTTGTTGACTTTAGGGGACGACGTCCATCCCTGTGTGTCCTCAGTTGTCACTGTGCTTTACTGGGTAAAGGAGAGCTCAATGGCTGGCCATGCTTGTCTTCTTATTCCTGTTTATATTTCCTTAGGTGAAGTGATTTTCAATCTGGTTTCACTCAAAACTGTCATGCTGCCTTGTAGTTGTCTATATGCACGAGTTTTGTCTCAGTTCTGTCTTCTCGCTCCCTTCTCAGGCTTACTCAGTCTCTCTCTTCCTCATTGGCTTCATGAAGCCTGAGATATAAATTCCAAAAATGTTCTTGTCTCTGAGCTTTCTTTGTTCTCTCTTGGCCTTGGTTCTTTTCTCCGGTTTTCACTTGATTGACTTTTGTAGGGACCCAGATGTCTTTAGGGTATGGATGGTGTAATTTTATGTGGTTCTAATTTATTGAAAAGGTGGCTGTGTGGTTTATGTCCCACCATTTCAAGACATGTGAATGTTTATTTAAAAGATTCCCTTGAATCTCAACAAATCCTGCCTTGAATTTGTGGACTCCCTTGCATCAGCGAGGGAGTATGATCTCAGAGTCTCAGAATTGTAACCAGAAATAAACTCTTTCCTTCGTAAGTTACATTTTTGGTGGGGGTATCACAACATTATAAACTCAAACTGAGACAGTAGCCATTTTCACAATATTATTTCGACCACTCCAGAATCAAGAGAACAATTTACGTCTTCAGATGTGTTGTTTAATTCCTTTGTTTGGTGCCTTAAAGCTCTTGCTGTACAAGTATTTATCCTTCATGGTTCACTATTATTTAAGATTCGTGAACTCATTATGAGTAGGATTCTTGCCCATATTCCATTCTTCATGTTTGTTGTTGGTATATAGGAAGATTCCTGATTTTTGATATTATTATGAGTGCTGATTCATTCTGTGAACATGTGTACCTGTTGTGTGGGCTTTCTTGTGGAGTGTTTTTGGCTTCTAATTCATAAATTCATTTAATCTGTAGATTAGGATATTTGACTTTCTCCTTTCATTTTTGTATATTTTGTACATCTTCTTTTTCTGCTAGATAACTGTTTCAAGTACTTTGAACCACAGCCCAAGTAAATAATGTATCTCCAGTTCACGTAAGAGTTAAGACTGCTATCCTACTGTGAAGTCAGCCTGCTTGTTTAAAGAGTTTTTATGATAGAACAATGTAACACCAGCCTTACTTGCCTTGGATTTTCCATGGAATCAATACTTGTAAACTAAGCTAATGCGAAGCTCCAAACTTAAATCGTCTTTTCTTCTCCAATCAATGATAAATACAACATGGAGCTACTGCTCGATCACCAATGGCATTTGTAGAAGTGTCATTTACCTTGTTCAGAGCGGCCTCCAGAGAGACAATTACATAACAATTCTGATGTCCTGTTAAAGTGTGTGTAATGTATGTCTTTACTGATTCCCTGTGTGATGCTTTCTGCTCTGTTCCATATGAAAAAGAGGAAAGCCTTTTGCTAGGAGCAGCCACAGACTTAGGGCCAAGGAAAGATTCACAATCAGCCTTCAGGGAGGTTCAGATTTAGACATATACCACAGACAGACATGAGGAGATGGGAGACATGTGGAGAATGAAGTATATTTAAATCTAGGTTTGGACATGGTCAAATGAGTTGAAAGGGAAGTGATTCATTGATCCCTGTCTTTAATGCATGAATGCACTCTAGGTGAGTGAATTTATTATTGATTTGCTCAAACCTGTGATGAATGTCTAATGCATTAAATACATGTAATAAAGAAATGGTATTTTCCTAGAAGAGAATTTGGAGTGAAGGAATCAGCCTGTAGATGGTGTGTGTTGGGATCCAGGTTACCCAGACTACGGAAGCTTCAGCTTGACAAGGCTCCTGGACATCTGCTGTTGGGAACTGGATTTCCTTAACTGCCTTGCCCCTTTGTTATGTTTACTGTATGGTGACATGCATTTCCTCATCAATAATAAGGTCTGCATAAGCCTAATAGTAATATCCAAATTAATCCCTGAGCTTGCCACTGTGGGCTGAAATGAAACACAGCCATGCTATTCAGAAGGAAATTGTAATCACATCCGGACTTCCAAGTCCTAGAACGTAAGAGCAACCCAGGTTTATTGCAGGTACATCATAAAGCTATTCCTGGAGTAAATGCTGATCTTCCCAGGAAGAGATAAGCCTTAATAGATCGAAGCCAGAGAGCTTAGTTAGAAAGTTAGTGCACCTGGAAAGACAAGCAGACAATTAGTCCTTCACTACCAAAGAATACAGCAAGCCTGCACCAACTTAAAAGTAAACATTCCCAGGACTTAAAGAGATAAATAGCCTTCAACCTAGCCAGGCCACCAGATAAGACTAGAAATTTAGAGCTTTTGACCCAGAAGAATAATATACATACCAAAGAACTAAAAAACCATAAAACCCTCCCTTGGCGCCTTCATGGCACCCTGAACTATCTGTGCAAGGCAAATGGCAATATAATCCAATCAGCAGTGACATCCCTACCTTCCACTAATTCATCATTGTATCATTTACTCTTTGGTGATAACTGAGTAACCTTGAAGCCTGCAGCTGTAAAGAGAAAAGACACCTTCGCATCGGTTCCTGTTTGAGATATGCCTGACACCTGCAACCCTTTCATAAGCCTTCCTGCAGTGCTACTTAAGGGACAGAACACGTCTTGGAGGAGGACGGATGACGAGAGATGACGAGGACGAGGACGAGGACAACGGACATAGAATTGGATTGCTAGCTGAGAGAAACTTTGTTTTATTCCCTTAAGGTGCACATTGTTATTTTCTTTGATTTTATTCTTTGTTTTTCTTTATCTTTCTTTATTTTACTATTAAAGAAGCGCTCTGGCGTGTCAGAATCACCACAAGGCCTATTGTATCTGTCTTATTAAAGAGCATTAAGCTTGCCAACTAACGGTCCCATAGAAGAGTGAGGTACTGCACTCACTTGTCATAGTTTACATTGTTTATCCTCCTTTCTGGAAGCTGAGGAACCCATCGTGGGTACTGGAGCTGGACTCAGGCCCCTTCAGGTGTGAACGTTATGAAACCCTCTATTTAGTATGACATAGTCTTTCTCACACACACACACACACACACATGCATGACTGGGTGTAAATATGTGAATGTGTATGTGTGCAATTTTCAAAATAAACGGAGAACAGAAATAACTGATGACTCTAGATTCACATTTGCTACTACCATGAGTCAATCAATTTGTGATATTGGTTACACAAATTAAACCATGGCAACGTTTCTCCCAAATTTGCATAGATACTTTGAACACTTCCTAAAAACACAGTATAATCTCATACATGGCTATCTACTGCTCAGACATGTCAGAATATAAAAGAAGATTCCATAAGAGTGTATTATAATGTATTATGATTATATACTACATACATAGTTAACAATGTCTAGAGTTGATAACCTCTGAGATATTCATCTTATATTAAAAGATGCTAAACATCTAAGTTCTTTACTCCAAATTCCAAACCACAAATTTGGACAGGTTGAGGTGCACACTAAATGACCTAGGATCATGAGGCAGTCTGAGAGACAACGTAGCCAAACAGCTTTCATCTCATTTTGTCAATTAAGACCCTGCATAGGGAACCAGCGTTTTCTGCAGATGGGTTCTTGGGACTCCATTCAGGAGGGGAATACGGGTGACAAGGAAAAGGATGGCAAATGAACAAGATAGTTCATTCTTTATGGTCAGTGAACACAGTAGTTCCTTCTTTATGGGAGACAGACATGGCAGCCTTACACGCTTTAAGAAATGACACGCACAATTGCACTTTAAAAATAAAAACACAAAATTGTTTTTAATATGGAAATTGAACAGTGTACATGTCAAGGGCAGAAAGAGTAGGAGAGAACACTGCTAGAAATGGAGGCAAGCCAAGAGAGAGACAGAGTTGCTGCCTGCTGAGGAATTTAAGGGCCAGTCATCACAGCAGGGGTCTTTCTGGTATACAGGTGCTTTCCAGGATGGGGCTAGGTCTAGGATGGAGCCAGCATCCTCCTCCTGGTGGCCTGCAAACCTGCAAAAACCTGAGGTGATTAGAAAGACCCTTTGAAAGGAACATCTGAGCCACCAATGGCTTTGAGGCTCTTGGTGGTGTGGATTCAGTTTTTGGTGTGCTAATATTAAATGCTATCTCTTCCTGGAGCATTAACACCTGTCCTGGGGCAGTTTGCCAGGGCTTAGGGAAAAAAGGGCCTGCAAGGTTTCCAGGTGAAGTGGCTACTTTCCTTTCCCAGCTACCAACGGCTGCTCAGACAGGCCATATAGACATTCTCTTTAAAGATGAATATTTAGGGGAGCAATGTAACTGATGGACTAATATTCCCCCAGCTAAAGAATCTGGGTCTCTGTCAGACAGATTCTATTTAGCATCAAGGATCCTCACAGCCCTCTACAAGGCCACAGAGAAATTTGAATGGATTTCACTTGTGTTTTCCCCACAGCTTCTATCTATTAATTTAAGGAGCCACTCTACGGCTTAATGAACATTGCCTGTGAAAGCATGTTGGAGGTTCATGATCAGCCTTGAGGGCTTCACACTGACACTAGAGTTTACATTTGGTTCCTGGTTCTGCTCACTCTGTGTAGTGTAAAACAGGATAGACCAGCCTAAAATCTCAGCGCAGTTCTTGACTGCACAGCAGCCCACCTGAAGGCAGCCAGAGGGAACCCGACCATGTTGTCACTCTTTGTTTGGAGAGAGTCCATATAAAGAGTCAGTAGTGAGTGCATCCTGCCTTTGGATCTCTGCAGACTGTGATCTCGCTGGGAGTAGGTGAGTGGTATTTGCTGATCCTTTTCCAGGAGATCCTCAGGAGAGATACTAGGAGACACTGGAGCACGACATTTCCCTTAAGAAAGACTATCATAGAAGAGCCAGACGAAGAGATGGCAGATCCTGAGGTAAGTGTGTCTCTGTTCAGTGCCTGTGTCAGTATATTCCACAAAGGTTATATATTTGTGCTGCACACCTTTACTTCTGTGCTTCTCATAGTTTTGCCCAAAGAGTATATTTCTGTCTCTGTCTATTTCTGCTAATTATTTCTCCATAAGCGTGTCATGATTTAGTCTCTGTATACTTATCATCTAATTCCTACAGCCTTCCCTCCATTCTGCTCTTCCCAGCTCATTGTTTTCGGGTCATATATTCTTAATAAAATGATGGTCGTTAATGATTTTTCCACTGGGACAGATGTATTCAGAAGCATCCTGGGACCCAAATTCCCTAGCAAAGGGCTTCTGTCCTCATAGAAAGAGAGGAAAGGCAAATGTGAGGAATGGAATCCATCTGAGGTCTCTGTCATCTGCTGGTTCACCGTCTTATGAAAGTGCACACTCACACACATGGTTTGCATTTCTAACACAACTAACTTATATTCATGAAAAATAAAATTATAAAAGGCTTACCCTCCTGCTTCACAAAACTTAATATGCAAACTCTTGAGAGTCTAGAAGATGGCAGATATACGTAGTTTGTTTTCCTCGTGTTTACACACTTGTTCATATTTCCCTTTCCTTGGTTTCTTTCCTGGACAGTCGCTGTCACAGCCGTGATGATGTGGCTGTGTGTGGACACCTGCCCTCACTTTATCTGAATGTATGGATGCTGAGTTCATTCACTCGCAGTGGCTGCTCTGTGGCCATGTCGACCACTACAGAGGTCGTTATTTTCTCTCTGTGTTCCCAGGTTCTATATAGTGTCTCATTGTGTCGTCAGGCTGGGTAGAAGTCACTGAGTTGTGTTCCGTTTGTGTCATCAGTAATACTTATTGCGCAGTATTGCCTGAGTGGTGTGCATGAGGCATCACATCTGATGCAGAAACTGAGCTTTATCGTCATTATTTTGCTTTTCGCCTTTCTTTGGACAAGATGGACTGCTCCACCCTTTCCCAGAGACTGTTGTTTGTGTGTTAAGATATCAGAAAAATGGGTGTGTTTTATAGGTTTAAATATTATCTTTATTTATTTTCCCTTCTATTAATATTAGTAATTCTATAATAGATCCCCATTTTCATTTCTCCGTACTCTACTACTCCTCGTTACTCCCATCTGTGTTCCCATAGAGATCTATCCACAGCATGTCTCTCATTAGGAAAGAAAATGGCTCTTAATTGATAGCAATAAGCCCTTCTATAGTGTTATATAATACAAAATGATAATATAGTCTGATAAAACACAACTAACACATCCTAGTGAGAGAAAATAGACATTCCGAAGGATAACAGCCTCCCCAAAAGCAGAAGAAAAAGATCTAAAAACAAAGACCAACTTTTTCACACCCTCAGAAATCCCAGTAGGTCCCTTACCTGTAAGAAAAGTATATATATTTCTTCATGTATAATATGTATTTGAATATATTTATACATATAACCTTTAGGAATGTATAATATATAAATATATATGACCTTTATGGGGGAAAATGTAGAAAAAGTTTCATTAAATAAAAAAATACAAGAAAAAGTCTTAAAGCCATGACTCCTCATGTGATGAAGAACCTCTCCAGATGACAGCAGGTCTGCTGTGGTTGGCTGTTTACTTTCCAGCGTACAGCCTACTTTTAAGAGTAGGTTGTTTCACAAGCATGAATACCATGGAGAAAATTAAATTTTCGTTTGCAAGTGTTTTTCAGTTGGAGATTTCATCTTGGTTTGGGATTGGGCATGTGTCTCCTTTTTCAGTTCTAGGACCCCATGGGGAGCAGACCTGTGTAAGACTTGGAGATGCTGCCTGGTCTCTCTGAGTTATACATCCTCCAATCCTGTTGATCTGAAGGGTCTTGTGTTTTTGTTGTACTGCATCCTCTCTGCCTTTACACGTTTGCTGCCTCGTCTCCTCAAGTGTTCCTGAGTCGTGACAGGCGACATTTGATGGAGACATCATGGTTAAGGCTGAGGTTATCATGTCTCTCAGTCTCTTCATATTATCTTACTATGGTCTCTATATTTGTTCCCATCTGCTATCGGAGGAACCTTCTCTGAAGACGGTTGTGCAAGGCTCAGATCTATGAGTATAGCAGAGTGATATAGGGGTCATTTTGGCGACAGCCTTTTCCTTTATACAAACAGTAATGTTTGGTTCTTCCTAGTCCCATGGGTTAGCTAGTCTCAGATTTTTGTCCCCCAAGCAGTGACAGGTATGTGTTCCATCCTGCGGTATGGGTCTCCTATCAAAGTCAGGAAGTGTTCTATACTCCTCAAAGCTTTGTGCTCTAACATATCCCGTGAGTAAGGTCTATCGTGTAGACCAGTGGTTTTATGTTTGCTTCCTGCTTATGTTTCTCCTTTGGTGGTGTTGCAGAGTACCTTCCTCTAACAATGTCACTAGCAGGTTCTGGTAGTGGTTCTGTGTGGACAACAGCTGCATTTCTGTTCTCACAGAGTTGTGTACTTGTTGTGTAGTGTTTTGTATGCTTTATTTATGATCTACACTAACAGCATAAACTGGAAATGTATTTTGGATTTCTACAAACTTAAGGAGTAGTCATTATTGAGATATCTATACACGCTAGAAATTTTCTATAACATAAAACAAAGAAATACACAAAACAAACATTTGAAGAACAAGATAGGAAAATAGCAGGTCATACATTCATCGAAGCAACCCTGTCCTTCTAATGTATGTGAGAAATAGAGAAGGCCCTAGACTCATTTTGAAGTGAATTACAATGTTTTGAGGTGTAGATAATGTTCTGGTTCACATTGTTTCAGATCCACATTCATCAGATTTATGTATAAATATTTACATGAAAATTAAGCATTACATCTCTTTTTATGCTATTGGCTTTTGTCCATTCATTTTCTGGAAGAAAAAACAGTGGAAGTTGCTGAGCACTCGTATTTGTATACTCAAATACAGGAAAGACATTAAATTTCTTATTGTTGGCCTCTTGTAGAAAACGCATAGTGCATTCAACCTAAATTCACTCTATTCCATTTTTTTTACTCTGCTGGTCCTCCATCACTTGACCTGTCATATTTCCATAGCACAGTATTCTTAGCATAGACTATAATGAGAGCACATCACATGGAATATTGTTTATGTACAGAACTTGAAGTTCCATATTAACTCATTCATATTTCCTTAGATGACGTAAAGGACTTTGCACATGGGCATATGATCAAACTGTGAGTTTTTATAGCAGGGTATCTTAACATTCAAGGATGTGGCCATAGACTTCTCTCAGGAGGAGTGGGAATGCCTGGACTCTGCGCAGAGGGCTTTGTACAAGGATGTCATGTTGGAGAACTACAGCAACCTTGTTTCTGTTGGTGAGATTATTTTTCATTTGTGACTTCTTGTTTATCACAATTGTACCTTTCGGTGTGTTTTCCAGTTGTGGTGGGATTGTCTGTTTGACTTTCTCATGATAATTTAATACAAACTTGGAATTTTCTCATGTTGAACAGATTTTATCTGACATTATAGGCACCTATCGTGGGATGACATGGACCCCCTATCTTTTAGTATATGTTCCTGTTCAGACACTTCATTGATTCTGTTTTAATCTCAATCTTAATATATTAGCCTGTATCTGAAATAAGATGGAACAGCAATTTGGAAAGAACTCAACATATTCAAAACCAACAAAATGATTTATGAATATTTTAAAATATCTTGAGATGTCATTTAGAAAATCATATTTGGATTTCTATTTTCCTTCTTATTTCGTTAGTACTGTTAGAACTAGAAATGCATGTAGATTGCTATTGTCCTCATAAATTATCAAATGTTCTTCTAAAACCCAGGTCTCCTAGTGTCAAAACCAGAGTTGATCATCTCTCTTGAACAAATGAAAGAGCCCTGGAATGTGAACACAGGAGAGGCAGATGGAAAACATGGTAAGTAGGGATAAAAGAGCGATACATATGGGAGGTCTGATGGAGGAAGAATTCAGAGCTACAGTATATCTTGCCAAATCATCTCCATTTCAAATTGCCTGAAGGATTCAGTTTGAATGCTGTACTTAAAATGGTAGATAAAGAGGATAGGAGATGATTTGTCACCACATTCATGGAAAGAAAGAGATTGAAAACAAACCTCACATTCAAATAAATCTTTCACAGTGTATGTGACACTCTTTCTCTGCAGCATTTCAGGTCTGTTTGTCTGCTCTCATCCCAGGATTCCATGGCCTTCATTGTTGTGTAGTGTTAGAATACAGCAAATGTATGATGCACACAGTGAACAATGCCATGGGGAACTGCAAGGGTGGCTCCAGGAATGAAAGGGCAGAGTGCCTTTTACCTCAAGCACATTTTCTTTCCATGATTATTCTCAGTGTGATTTTGTGTCATTGTCACACACATTCATTAATGCTATAAGACATATTAATTCTTGGGGGATAGCAGAGGGTAGCTTGAGTGCAAAATGTGGTGAAAGATATGTTGAATGCTGCCTTGAATTTCAATATGTCCAAGCCTTGCTCTTGTACTTTCCTAGATATGATCTATAGTATGTGCCTGGATATTGTGTGAAAATTGGCCAGTCAGGGGAATGATCTGGCAAAGGGCTACTCTGTTAATATTTAGTATGTGTTTACTTTCATTTATTTGCACCTCCTTTCTGATCTCAACACGCTTCCTGGATCACTGTTTTCTGTCCAAAATTTGTATAAAATTGCACAGTAATTGAAGTAAGTTCTTCTCCAGCATTGGTTGGTAGTTCACCTGATTCTTTTAAAGACTTCAAATCCCAGATCTTTTAGACAAGATCTGCATATGTCATCAAAGCTTGATAATGTAGAATTACATGTAATCATGAAATAGAAATTTTGTATCACTACTCAATTTGAAAGATTGGGCTAGTATTTATTTGGTTAGATCCCACAGCATCGTAAAGTAAATTTTAAGCATTTATGCAATATATTTCATTAGAAATTTGGGAAGAATTATTTTGAATCATACACATGCTTGCCGTATTTAAATATTACATACCAATCTCTGAATAATCATATTTCAGAATGTGTTAATTTGCTCATGACAGTTGTTTATTCTCTTGTTTTCCTAGATTTGACTTTGTTTGGAAACTGAATTGCTGTATAGAAATCATTTTATTTTTAATATTTTATTTATACCTGTATAGTATCTTAAATGTATTTTGATCATATGCGACTCTCCAATTCCTCTCATATTCCCTCTCCTTCATACTCATCCAGCTTTGTGTATTTAATTTTCTAATGTTTATACCAATTGAGTCAAACATATATTACATAGTATTGCTGGGTGACTGTCCTAACATGGAGCATAATCGTACTACCATGGGTCATATTCTAAAATATCAACAACAACAACCACAGGAACAACATCAACAAAAACTGACTCTGTCTCTATGAATAGATTTCAGATGATCATCGCTCTACAACAATGGCCAGGGTTCCAAATCTTCCCAAACCTTATATTCTGTACTTTCACAGGTCTTATGTATGCTATTCCAATCACCTGCACACATATGTGACAGTGTCCATTTGTATTCAGAAAATGTTATTGCGAAGGAGTCAACCATTACCTCTACCCCTACCGTCTTTTATCACTCTGCCCTGAAAAAGCCCTGATCATTGAAGGGAAGGAGTTTGATAAAGAACTCCCACATACAGCCAAACATTTCCTTATTGTCCACACCATGACCTATTGTGGATCTCTCTCTTATTGATCAATATTGTAAGAAGCTTTGCTCATGATTCCTGAGAGGTTCATTAATCTGTGGATAAAGCATTAAGACAGCAACCATAAATTTAATACTATGCTCATGTGGCAGAATAATGATAGTGGGTGGTAATTTCCAAATATTGAAATTATCCAAGAATGAATAGGTATACTCTTCAATTTATTCTACAAAATAGAAGAAGAAACATTGTCCAATTAGTTCAATGAAGCTAGTGTCCTTAATCCTAAACCATTTAAAGAACTGAAAAAGAAAGTTAATGAAAGAACAATGTCCTTAAGAACAGAGATGCCATAATTCACAAAAAAATACATGTAAACTGTATCGAAGAACCAAGAGTAATAAAACTCACCATGAACTTTTAGTCTACACCACGTGTGATGCAGTGCTCCTTCAACTTATGTAAATGTATAAATGTAATCTACCACATAAACAGCCTGAATGACATGCCCCCTTCAGGATCATCTCAGTAGCAGAAAAGCAATTGACAAAATTCAATATCTATTTAAAATAAACTTCATTGAGAGACTTGGTACACAAAGATAAAGCCTAAAATAATAGATACATTTTTACACCAAGCCCATGGCCCATATCAGACTCAATTGAGAGGAACTTGAAGCAGTGCCACTGAAACAGGGAACAATACAGGGATGCCCACTTTCTCCACACATATTTAATGTGCCACTTGAAATCTTTGCTAGGACAGCCAGACAACCTATGGAGATCAAGTGATGACAAACAGTAAAGGAAGAAATCCATTAAATTTATCTGTAGATGTCATGATTTTATATCCAACAGATTTTAAAAACTCCACTAGAATACTCCTACAGCTTGTAAAACCTTCTTTACTCAATGTGACTCAGACACAAACTTAGCTTATACAAATCAGTAGTCTTTCTATATACAAATGATGAAAAAACTTAGACTTCAGGGATAGAAATGTCTTTCACAGTAAACCAAGCAAATTCCTTGGGGGTAACTTTAATGAAACAAGAGACAATCTGTTATGATTTAAGAAAAGCATAGAGGCATTGAGGCATGAAATTAGAAAAAGTATAAGAAGATCAAAAGCTCCTATGCTCATGTTTGCAAATTAATGAGGTATAAATGTCCAACCTATCAAATCAATGTACACATTCATTGGAATCCCATCAAACTTCACAGACAGAGCTTCACAGGTCTTGAAAAACATTTTTAGTAACTTATGGGAGAATTAAAAACAAAAGATTGGTAAAATATTCTTGAAAAACGAGGATATATTACCATTCCCGATCGCAAATGATACTTCAGAGGTAAAGAATAAACACAGCATAGTTTTGGCCCTAGAGGAGACATGATCCTCTCAGTGGAGACAACAAGCACTCTTCAGGGCCGATTCTGTGCCCAGCATTAGACAGCCATCACCAAAATAACACAATGGCGTATTTGGTGGTTATTTGCCCCATAATGTTTAGTCTTGGCGTTTACAAATAATTATTTTCATTTTTTTACCTTCCAGAGACTTTGTGTATATAAATTGCTTCCAGTTTATTTTCATGCAATTCCTAGGTGCCAAAGTGTATATGTTTGTTTCTATATTCTTCTTGTGCTTGTGGGGTGCTCTTTTTCTGATTACGTGTTTTATCTTATGTAATTTGTTTGTATATATTTATAGTAATTTAATCTTCTTCTTATTCCTTAGATGATACTGAAGAAGGAATTCAAACTGCTCACAAACCTTACACATGTAAAGAGAGTGGCAAGTCCTTTGTCCGGGTCTCAAAACTTCAAGTTCACCACAGAATCCGTACTGGTGAAAAGTCTTACAAATGTAATGACTGTGACAAGTCCTTTGCTGGGAAATCAAATTTACAATATCACAAGAGAATCCATACTGGTGATAAACCTTACAGATGTAATGACTGTGGCAAGTCCTTTGCCAGGAAGTCAAATCTCAAAGCTCACCACAGAATCTATTCCAGAGAGAAATATTACAGATGTACAGAATGTGGCAAGTCTTTTAACCAGGTCTCACATCTTCAATCTCACCACAGAATCCATACTGGGGATAAACCTCACATATGTAAAGAATGTGGGAAGTCCTTTGCCCGTAAATCACATCTACAGTGTCACATGAGAATCCATACTGGTGAAAAGCCTTATACATGTAATGAATGTGGCAAGTCTTTTGCCTGTAAATCAACTCTACAATGTCACAAGAGAATCCATACTGGTCAGAGGCCTTACAAATGCTATGAATGTGGCAAGTCCTTTACCCAGAAATCACATCTTAATGAGCACCACAGAATCCATACTGGCGACAAACCGTACAAATGTAAAGAATGTGGCAAGTCCTTTGCCTGTAAATCAACTCTACTGCAGCACAAGAGAATCCATACTGGTGAAAAGCCTTACAAATGTAATGAATGTGACAAGTCCTTTGCCCAGAAATCAAATCTTAATTATCACCACAGGATCCATACTGGCGACAAACCTTACAGATGTAAAGAATGTGGCAACTCCTTTGCCTGTAAATCAACTCTACGGGATCACAAGAGAATCCATACTGGTGAAAAGCCTTACACATGTAATGAATGTGGCAAATCCTTTGCCCGTAAATCAAGTCTACAGCGTCACAAGAGAATCCATACTGGTGACAAACCGTACACATGTAATGAATGTGGCAAATCCCATGCCTGTAAATCAACTCTACGGATTCACAAGAGAGTCCATACTGGTGAAAGGCCTTACACATGTCATGAATGTGGCAAGTCCTTTGCCCGAAAATCAACTCTACAATGTCACAAGAGAATCCATAATTGTGCCAAACCTTACAGATATAAATAATGTGGGAAGACCTTTGCCTAGGACTCACATCTTCCAGCTCATCACAGAATGTACACTCGTAGCAAACCTTACACAAGTAATGAATGTGTTACGTCCTAGCCCAAGAATCAAATGTTAATGCTCAGCACAGATAGAATCCATTCTGGTGAAAAACTTCATAGATCTAAAGAATGTAGCTAGTCCTTTTCGCAGGCCTTGCATCTTCTAGCTTATGTTATGCACACTGTTCAAAAACCTTACAGGTGTAAAGCATGTGGCTAGTCCTTTACTCTTAAATCAACTCTTAATAGTCACAAGAGAATCCATACTGGTGACAAACCTTACCGATGTAAGAATATAGCTAGACCTTTGCTCCAAACTCAACTCTTGATGTTCACCACAGAATTCATACTGGGAAGAAATCTTACATTTGTAAAGCATGTGGCAAGTCCTTTACTAAATGTTCAAATATTACAAAGCATCAGAAAATTCACTTAACTTATCAGCTTCCTAAAATTCCTTAGTGTGTTTCAGAGGCAAATCATGCAGCACTCTCAATTCACAGACCGTTTCCTTACCCTGTGCCACAGCTTTCCATCATCTTCACAGCTTGGTCAATACTCGGAACTCTCTTTAGGAAAGACTGCGCTTGTTATAAATTTAGAATCATTCATTTTAGTCATGGGTTTACAGTTTAAAATGGTTTATGGAACATGAACTATTTTTGCAACAATGTTGGAGACATAATTACTCAAAAATCAAATATAACTAATAAGAAAAGATTCCTACAAGACATATATTCAGAAGTAACATTTTGCAATCTTATGTCTGGATAATGTGTTAAAGAACCACCCAATGTCAACAATATTTCAGATACTTTGTATAGTTTAGTGTAGTGGAATTTTGTTGTTAATGTAAGCTGATTATATTCTATGTAGACATTTTTCCTTGCCATTATTTAAGATTACATTTCTGTTACAGTTAGTTTTTAACTTCAAATATAGTTCTCTTCTTACCCAATTAAAATTTTAGACATTTTGGTCATGTTTGCCTTCATTTTTGTGTCGACGGTCTATTCTTTCTTGGTTGGGCATCATTAGTTTCAGATTATCCACGGACAATAAAGCCAATGAATAATATGTAATAATGTAAATGTAGATCATGTACAAGTTTATATGATCATGTTTCAGATCTGTGTGAGGCATATGTTTTCCTCATTAGGAATACCATCTGGACAAGAATAGCTCATAATGTCACAGAGGTATGCATGGACCTGTAGTCCGTGAAGAAATCAGGGAGTGGGAGAAGTGGTCTTCCACAAAGAAGAGCACATCATTTGGTTATCTAGTACTGAATGACTTGCCATAAACATACCTCCAAGTAACATTATTAAATGAATCCCTCTAAAGTGACAAATTAAGGCTACCGCAATATTAATTCGTAACTTCAGTACCCTACTTTTGCTCATAGACATGTCATCCTGACAAAAATAAAGAGAAATTTTCTAGCTGGCTGATGTTATAAAGCAACTTATCAAGTTAGTTCTTTGAAATAATAAACATGAAATGCCTACATGTAACCAAATATGCCAGAGAAAGTCAGGGATAATATGTGGTTGACCAGACCAACCCACGACTGTCTTAGAGACAATGATGAAGGAAAACACTTATTCCAGTTCTATGTCCTAGTCCAGAAATGGAATCATATTGGACAGTGTGATGGTGAAGCTTGTGCCTTGTAGGAGTTTTGGATGTCATTTCTAGGTACCTGATTCCTTCCCCAACTTGGCTGTGTTTATCAGTTCTTAGGCACCTGTCTCTGAGATATCCCATGTTCTCTTTGCCACCAATTTCTGGAACCTTCTGATGACCTTAGATATCTCCCTTTACAAATAGGTTTTGAGATGCTTTACTTCTTCAAAAAATGCATGGCTTAGGAATAGATTTGTGCAAGGTATCCTGTTACCTGATCTATCTTTTCTATCTTTTATTTGCTGTTTCTCATCTCATATCCATGTACCTCCCTATGATGATCTTGGTATTCTACATAGTTTCTGTAAGACTGGAAACAGGGAAACAGGTAGTTGAAAGTGTAAAGATAGACATCACCTATGAGGGGCATGTGAGTTTCCAATTGATGGGTTTGAACTGTGGAGTTTGATACAGGAGTGCATAGATGTAGAGCACACATAAGACACAAGTAAAATTTAAACCCCATAATTGTGTTCAGTCTTCTTCCAAACACACTGGAAGAGTTGTGGATGATGATGATGAGACAGTATTTCCTTTCTTGAATTACTTTGCTGCTAGAATGCTTCAGAGAGATTCAGAATTTACTTTTTTGTGTTGACAAAGTTAAAAATTTCTGAAAGGGTTCTGACTCATTTAGCTGAGCCTAGTGTCTGTCATTTTATTTTCTTCCACATGTACTATATTAGTATCGCCCTGTTAATGTCTTCTGCTCTTCATTCATGGAAGCTGGAGCCACCTGAGTCTTCTAATAATTTATTTTGGACAAAATAGCCTCCTTTTTACTATATTGTGCAATCTGTAACCGGGGATTTTACAGTGGAGTAAAGCAGAAGTACTGCAGAAACACTGTTGCCATGGCTGCCTGAGCTGCCATGTGGCTCCTGTGTTTTTTGGCACAGCTGCCCTTCGCTGTATCAGCCTGCAGGAGACCTTCATTTGATTCTATTGAGCAGGTGGTTATCATGTTGGGCAGTGCAAGAAGTGTTGGCTTTGTGGAAGTACCTGTGGGAGATGGGCAGGCAGAAACTCAGACAACTTCATGAAGCTGAGAAGTCTAGAATATTCTGCTCCTCCAAGTATCTTTCTTTGTTTTCACACTTTCCTTCTATTCTTCTCTCTTAATGAAAATATTTTTTTTCTAACACAGAATATATCTTGATAATCATTTCCTGTCCTCATTATCTCATTTCCTCCTCTCTTCTCCTCATCTGGTTCCCTTCCTTTTCTACATCTTAGTCAAAAAGAAAATGATATTAGTAAAGAAATCCAAACATATCAAAATAAAATACAGCAAAATATACAAAACTATTATAACTTAGTTGGGCAATACAAGTGAAGAGAAGAAAAATAGCCTGAGAAAAGCAAAGGAATCTGACACCTACTTCTTGTTCAGGCAGGAATCCCTAAAAAACACTGAAGTAGAAGCCATAGTATATATTCAGGAGACCTGGTGCATGTTCATGTCTACACATCCCATTTACCAGCTAAAATTTTGATGATAATAGGGCTAATGATGCTGCTCTTGATTAAAATAAATTAGCAGCAGGTGCTGATGCCAATCTGTCCTGGGCTCCTTAGGTCTGAGCCGAGAAGCTGATTCTGGGATGTGGACTTGTGCTTGTCCCATTTTAATAAAGGAATATTTTCTAGGTATGTCTGGAAGTCCTTTTCTCCATCAGACTTGACCTCTGCCTCTGTGGCAGGGGATAGGAGAAGAACATAGGAAAATAGGTGAATTTGAGCTGGTAACTTTCTTAGAGAGACTTCTAAAGTTACCTCTTTATCCTTTTGTCATCATCTGTAAAAAGCCACCATTGTCTCTACACTTATGGGCTCTAAAAGTCAATATTAATAATTACTTATAGAAATTGAGCAATTAGGTGCTATGATTTACATTTCTGCGACAAACAAGAAAATGATATTTCTCTTACTGTTCCTGTAGACTGAATCACAGGACACTGCTGACTTTAGGAAATGACGTCCATCCCTGTGTGTCCTCAGTTGTCACTGTGCTTTCCTGGGTAAAGGAGAGCTCAATGGCTGGCCATGCTTGTCTTCTTATTCCTGTTTATATTTCCTTAGGTGAAGTGATTTTCTATCTGGAGTCACTCAAAACTGTCATGCTGCCTTGTAGTTGTCTATATGCACGAGTTTTGTCTCAGTTCTGTCTTTCAGCTCCCTTCTGGGGCTTACTCAGTCTCTCTCTTTCTCATTGGCTTCATGAAGCCTGATATATAAGTTCCAAACATGTTCTTGTCTCTGAGCTTTCCTTGTTCTGTCTTGGCCTTGGTTCCTTTCTCTGGTCTTTACTTGATTGATTTTTGTAGTGATCGAGATGTCTTTAGGGTATGGATGGTGTCATTTTATGTGGTTCTGATTTATTGAAAATGTGGCTGTGTGGTTTTTTTATGTCCCACCATTTCAAGACACGTGAATGTGTATTTAAAAGTTTTCCTTGAATCTGAATGAATCGTGCTTTGAATTCCTGGGCAACATTTCATCAGCAAGAGAGTATGAGCTCAGAGTCTCAGAACTTAACCAGAAATAAACTCTCCCCGTAAGTCTCTTTGTTGGTGGGGGTATCATAACAGTATAAACCCAAACTGAGACAGTAGCCATTTTCACAATATCATTTTGACCACTGTAAAAGCAATGGAACAATTTACCTCTTCAGATGTGTTGTTTAATTTCTTTCTTTGGTGCCTTAAAGCTCTTGCTGTACAAATATTTATCTTTCATGGTTCACTATCTGCTAAATTTGTGAAATTATTATGAATAGATTTCTTCCCCGTATTGCATTCTTCCTATGTTTGTTGTTGGTATATAAGAAGATTCCTGATTTTTCAAAGTTATTTTGTGTGCTGAATCATTTTGTGAACATGTGCATCTGTTCTGTGAGCTTTCTTGTGGAGTGTTTTGGGATTTTATTTCATAATTCATTTAATCTAGAGGTTAGGATATTTTGACTTCCTCCTTTCATTTTTGAATATATTTTACATCTTCCAGTTGCCTTTTTCCACTAGAAATTCCACTGGAATCTCACAGCCGAAGTAAATAATCTATCTCTAGTTCACGTAAGAGTTAAGACTGCTATCCTACTGTGAACTCAGCCTGTTTGTTTAAAGAGTCTTTATGATAGAACAATGTAACAGCCAGCCTTACTGCCTTGGATTTTCCACGGAATCAATACTTGTAAACTAAGCTAATGCGAAGCTCCAAACTTAAATCATCTTTTCTTCTCCAATCAATGATAAATACAACATGGAGCTACTGCTTGATCACCAATGGTGTTTGTAGAATTGTCATTTATCTTGTTCAGCGTGGACTGCGGAGAGACAGTGACATAACAGTTCTGTTGTCCTGTTAAAGTGTATGTAATGTTTCTCTTTACTTATTCCCTGTGTGATGCTTTCTGCTGTGTTCAGTGGGAAAAAGAGCAAAACCTTTTGCTAGGAGCAGCCACAGACTTAGGGCCAAGGGAAGATTCACAATCAGCCTTCAGGGAAGTTCAGATTTAGACTATACAACAGACAGACATGAGGATTGGGAGACATGTGGAGAATGAAGAACATTTAAATCTAGATTTGGACTTGGTCAAATGAGTTAAAGGGAAGTGATTCATTGATTCCTGTCTTTAATGCACGAATGCACTCTAGGTGAGTGAATTTATTATTGATGTGTTCAAACTGATACTTTTTGGTGCCTCCTGTAATGAATCTCTAGTGCATTAAATACATGTAATAAAGAAATGGTATCTTCATAGAAGAGAATTTGGAGTGAAGGAATCAGCCTATAAATGGTGTGAATGTTATGAAATCCTCTATTTAGTAGAACATAGTCTTTTTCTCACACAAACACACACACATGCATGAATGGGTGTAAATATGTGAATGGGTATGTGTGCAATTTTCAAATAAATGGAGATCGGAAAAAACTGATGAATCTAGACTCACATTTGCTACTACCATGAGTTGAACAATTTGTAATTTTGGTTATACAAACTAAACCATGGCATCGTTTCTCCCAAATTTTTATAGATCCTGTGAATATTTCATGAAAACACAGTATAATCTCATATTGTTACTTTGGCACTTTTTTATGTATGCCCAAATCTTTGATACAAGACTCTTCTATGCAAGTTTTGTTTAAATTAAAAGATAGACCTGAGCCGTAGAATCTTCCTGGGAATTATGGGAGGCACAATATCTACTGCTCAGCCACGTCAGGATATATAAGAAGATTCCATAAGAGTGTATTATAGTGTATTATGATTATATACTACATACATATAAACAATGTCTAGAGTTGAGAACTTCTGAGGTACTCTTCTTCTATTAAAAGATGCTAAACATCTAAGTTCTTTACTCCAAATTCCAAACCACAAATTTGGATAGGTTGAGGTGCACACTAAATGATCCAAATTTACGAGGCATTCTGAGAGATAATGTAGCCAAACAGCTTTCATCTCATGCTATCAATTAAGACCCTGAGAGGGAACCCGCCTTTTCTGCAGATGGGTTCTTGGGGCTCCTTCAGGAGGGGAATACGGGTGAAAAGGAAAAGTATGGCAAATGAACAACATAGTTCATTCTTTATGGTCAGTGAACACAGCAGTTCATTCTTTATGGGAGACAGACATGGCAGCCTTACATGCTTTAAGAAATGACATGCACAATTGCGCTTTAAAAATAAAAACACTAAAGCATTTTGAATATGAAAATTTAACAGTGTACATGTCAAGGGGAGAAAGGGTAGGAGAGCACAGTGCTAGAAATGGAGGCAAGCCATAAGAGAGAGAGTTGCTGCTTGCCGAGGACTTTAAGGGCCCAGTCATCTCAGAAGGTGTCTTCTTGGTATACAGGTGCAATTCAGGATGGGGCTGGGTCTAGGATGGAGCCAGCATCCTCCTCCTGGTGGCCTGCAAATCTGCAAAACCTGAGGTGATTACAAAGAGCATTAGAAAGGATCATCTGAGCCACCAGTGGCTTGAGGCTCTTGCTGGTGCGGATTCAGTTTTTGGTGTGGTAATATTAAATGCTATCTCTTCCTGGAGCATTAACACCTGTTCAGGGGCAGTTTGCCAGGGCTTAGGGTAAAAAGGGCCTACAAGGTTTCCAGGTGAAGCGGTTACATTCCTTTCCCAGCCACCAGGGGCAGCTCAGACAGGCCATGTAGACAGTCTCTTTAAAGATGAAAATTTAGCAAGGAAGGAGAGACATATAACTGATGGACTAATGTTTCCCCAGCTAAAGAATCTGGGTCTTTGTCAACAGATTCTATTTAGCATCAAGGATCTTCATAGCCTCCACAAGGCCCCAGTGCAATTTGAATAGATTTCACTTGTGCTTTCCCCACAGCTTGTATCTATTAATTTAAGGAGCCACGCTAAGTCTTAATGAACATTGCCTGTGAAAGCACGTTGGAGGTTCATGATCAGCCTTGAGGGCTTCACACTGACAGTTGAGTTTACATTTGGTTCCTGGTTTTGCTCAGTCTGTGTAGTGTGAAACAGGACAGTCCAGCCTAGAATCTCAGCGCAGTTCTTGACTGCACAGCAGCCCACCTGAAGGCAGCCAGAGGGAACCCGACCATGTTGTCAGTCTTTGTTTGGAGAGAGTCCATATAAAGAGTCAGTAGTGAGTGCATCCTGCCTTTGGATTTCTGCAGTCTGTGATCTCGCTGGGAGTAGGTGAGTGGTATTTGCTGATCCTTTTCGAGGAGATCCTCAGGAGAGACACTAGGAGACACTAGAGCACTACATTTCCCCTAAGAAAGACTATCATAGAAGAGCCAGACGAAGAGATGGCAGATCCTGAGGTAAGTGCGTCTCTGTTCAGTGCCTGTGTCAGTATATTCCACCAAGGTTATATATTTGTGCTGCACACCTTTACTTCTGGGTTTCTCATAGTTTTGCCCAAAGACTGTATTTGTGTCTCTGTCTATTTCTGCTTATTATTTCTCCATAAGCGTGTCATGATTTAGTCTCTGTATACTTATCATCTAATTCCTACAGCCTTCCCTCCATTCTGCTCTTCCCAGCTCATTGTTTTCCGTTCCTGTTTTCTTAATAAAATGATGGTTGTTAATGAGTTTTCCACTGGGACAGATGAATTCAGAAGCTTCCTGGACCCAATTCCCCAGAAAAGGGCTTCTGTCCTCATAGAAAGAGAGGAAAGGCAAATGTGAGGAATGGAATCCATCTGAGGTCTCTGTCTTCTGCTGGTTCACCGTCTTATGAAAGTGCACATTCACACACACGGGTTGCATTTCCTAACACAACCAGCTTATATTCATGAAAAATAAAATTATAAAAGGCATACCCTCCTGCTTCACAAAAGTAAACATACAAACTCTTGAGAGTCTGGAAGATGGCAGATGTACGTACTTTGTTTTTCCTTGTGTTTACAGATCTGTTCATATTACCCTTTCCTTGGTTTCTTTCCTGGACAGTCGCTGTCACAGCCGTGATGATGTGGCTGTGTGTGGACACCTGCCCTCACTATCTGAATGTATTGATGCTGAGTTCATTCACTCGCAGTGGCTGCTCTGTGACCATGTCACCACTACAGAGATCGTTATTTTCTCTCTGTGTTCCCAGGTTCTATATAGTGTCTCATTGTGTCGTCAGGCTGGGTAGAAGTCACTGATTTGTGTTCCGTTTGTGTCATCAGTAATACTTATTGCGCAGTATTGCCTGAGTGGTGTGCATAAGGCATCACATCTGAGGCAGAAACTGAGCTTTATCGTCATTATTTTGCTTTTTGCCTTTCTTTGGACAAGATGGACTGCTCCACCTTTTCCCAGAGACTGTTGTTTGTGTGTGGAGTTCAGAAAAATGGGTGTGTTTTAGGGGTTTAAATATTATCTTTATTTATTTTCCCTTCTATTAATATTAGTAATTATAGAATATGTCCACATTTTGGTTTCTCTATACTCTAGTAATCCTCATTACACCCATCTGTGTTCCCAGAGATCTATCCACAGCATATCTCTCATTAGGAAAGAAAATGGCTTCTAAGTGATAGTAATAAGACCTTATGTAGTGTTATATAATACAAAATGATAATATGATCCTATAAAACACAAACTAACACATCCTAGTGAGAGAAAATAGACAATCCGAAGGAAAACAGCCCCCCCCCCAAAGCAGAAGAAACAGATCTAAAAACAGAGACCAACTTCTCCACACACTCAGAAATCCCAATAGGACCCTTTCTATAACAAAGCATATATATTTCTGTATATGGAGTATATTTGAATATATTTATACATATAACCTTTAGGAATGTATAATATATAAATATACATGACCTTTATGGGAAAAAATGGAGAAAAGTTTCATTAAATAAAAAAATACAAGAGAAAGAAATCTTAAAGCCATGACTCCTCATGTGATGAAGAACCTCTCAAGATGACAGCAGGTTTGCTGTGGTTGGCTGTTTATTTTTCAGTGTACAGCCTACTTTAAAAAGTAGGTTGTTTCTCAATCATGACTACCATGGAGAAAATTAAACTTTCATTTGCAAGTGTTTTTCAGTTGGAGATCTCTTCTGGGTTTCAGATTGGGCATGTGTCTCTTTTTCTGTTCTAGGACCCCATGGGGAGCAGAGCTGTGTAAGACTTGGAGATGCTGCCTGGTCTCTCTGAATTTATACATCCTTCAATCCTATTGATCTGAAGGGTCTTGTTTTTTGTTGTACTGCATCCTCTATGCCTTTACACGTTTGGTGCCTCGTCTCCCTCAAGTGTTCCTGACTCGTGATAGGCGACATTTGATGGAGACATCATGGTTAAGGCTGAGGTTATCATGCCTCTCAATCTCTTCATATTATCTTACTATGGTCTCTATATTTGTTCTCATCTGTTATCGGAGGAACCTTCTCTGAAGATGGTTGTGCAAGGCTCTGATCTATGAGTATAGTACTGTAATTAGCAGTCCTTTTTGCAATAGCTTTTTCCTTTATAAAAACAGTAATGTTTGGTTCTTCCTAATTCCATGGGTTAGCTAGTCTCAGATTTTTGTGTCCCAAGTATTGACAGGTATGTGTTCCATCCTGTGATATGGGTCTCATACCAATATCAGGAATTGGTTGTATACTCCCAAAAGCTTTGTGCTCTAGCATATCCTGTGAGTAAATCAACATTGTAGACCAATGATTTATATTTATTAACATGCTTATGTTTCTCCTTTGGTGGTGTTGCAGAGTACCTTCCTCTAACAATGTCACTAGCAGATTCTGAAAGTGGTTCTGTGTGGACAACAGCTGCATTTCTGTTTTCACAGAGTTGTGTACTTGTTGTGTAGTGTTTTGTATGTTTTATTTTTAATCTACACTAACAGCGTGAACTAGAAATGCATTTTGATTTCTAAAAAAGTTAAGGAGTAGTCATTATTGAGATATCTATACATGCTAGATATTTACTATAAAATAAAGCAAAGAAATACACAAAACAAACATTTGAAGAACAAGATAGGAAAATAGCAGCTCATACATTAATTTCAACCATTCCTGTCCTTGTAATGTATGTGAGAAATAGAGAAGGGCCCTAGACTCATTTTGAAGTGAATTACAATGTTTTGAGGTGTAGATAATGTTGTGGTTCACATTGTTTCAGATCCACATTCATCAGATGTATGTATAAATATTTACATGAAAATTAAACATTACATCTCTTTTTATGCTATTGGCTTCTGTCCACTTCTTTTCTGTAATAACAGAAACGAGCTAAGATGCTAAGCATTCACATTTGTACACTCAAATACAGGAAATACATCAAATCTCTTATTGTTGGCCTCTTGTAGAAAATGCACAATGCATTCAACCTAAATTCACTCCATTCGTTTTTTTTTTTTTACTTTCGAAGATATCACCTTTGGACATGGGGCAAGATTGCTTAAGAGAAATTAATGATCCACGAGAATCAATATATCTGCCAGAGTTTTAACACATATATTTAGCTAGATCCACAGTTTTGGTTGTAAGTATTGTGGTGAAAGACATACAGTTGTTACTCATCATACATTTCCAGGCTTAGATATTTTTTGATTCCTCAACAGATTTCAATTTATTTCAATTATAGTTGCAGAGTTAGACACTTCTGTTACAAAATGTTCTCAAGAAATCTGGAAGAGTTTTAATCCAGGGAGAGAAAGTAGAACTTGGAAAAGTATATGCACTGAAATACATATAATTCGGTAACGTATTTTATATGTAAATGAATTAAATCGTCCTTTAACCATTTAAAAAAATAGTCAAACTCTAAGAAAACCATATCTAAGCAATTATCTGTGGAGAAAGACACGTAGAAATATGTGCATATTCCAATCTCTGGGAGAGCTGTGTTACGTGGTAGATTCATTTTTAGCTTTTTGATAGTTCTCCACACAAATTTCGACAGTGGCTCCACCAGATTTTGACATAAGCAAGAGTGAATGGTGGATGCCTCACTGTCCCACACATCTCTCCAACATTTGCCATCAGTTGGTTTGCCATTCTGACTGAGAGGAGATCAAAATCATTATCAATGGATACCTTTCCATTTTCTCATGACATGCTCCATCTCTTTCTTTAGATGTTTAGAGATTGCTTTATAGAGTTCTTCCACTTCCTTGGTTATCTGTTATTCCATTGTGAGTGTGAATGTGTCCACGTTCTCTGTCTTTTACTCTTTGTCATTGGTGTTGGGAAACTCATTTGTGTAAGCTGATTCTGCACATTGCTGAGTATGTTCACTGCTTATAGAAAATTCCTGTTTTATCATTGTTGACTTGCCTGTCAGCATTATATCATCTCCAGTTAAAGACAATTTGACTTTTTCCTTCCCTGTTGATGTCTATTTTGTTCTCATGCCTTATTGCTTTAGTTAGTTCTTAATAGCAATGTTGAAAGGCAGTCAGAGCAGTGGACCCTCTTGTCTCATTCCTTACCACAGTGAGATTATTGCAAGATATTCTCCATTAGGACAATGTTGGCTCTGGAGTTCTCATGTATAGTTTAACTACACTGTGATATGATACCTCAGGAAATACATTCTTAATGAGTTTTAATTTAAAACCCCTTTGTCAAAGACGTTTACTGCATCTATTGATATGCTCATATGCTTTTTGTTTCTTAAACCCATCAGTGTTGTTTATTGTATTTATTGGATTGCACATATTGAACCATCCCTGCCTTTCAGGAATAAAATCAAGGTGATAATGGTGCATATTGTTTTTGATAGATGTCTGCATTTGTTACAGATATTTTATTGAGCACTTTGGAGGCTATGTTCTTCATGGTTTTAGCCTTTAATTTCCTCTTGTTGTTGAATCTGTGTCTGGTATTCATTTTCGAGTTCTTTAGGCTTCATTTAAGCTCTTTGGGAGTGCTATGTCTTATTCTTATTCTTTAAAAAGTATTTTTAAAATTTTTGTCTATAGATATTGTTCAAAATCTGGTAGATTGCTCTGTATGTTCAGCCAATCCTGTCCTTCATTCCTTTCTTCCTTTTAAAAATTTATTAGAAACCTATTAGTTTTAGTCCCTTATTTCTTTCTGTTAATTACTTGGGTAAAGTGTCAGTCTTCCTTGATTTCCCAAAATAATCATCTCTCAGATCAAGAGTTTCTCATATTGTTCTACGTGTATTTGACTGATCTTCTCTGATTATTAATATTTCTGTATGTAAAGTGGCACATAATTATGTTCATTCTTGACTTTTGAAATTTTTCCTTTCATCGCTAGCCAATTATTTGTGCTCTTTCTAATATTTTTATGTATGCTCTTAGAGCTTCAAATTTCCCTGATAGGAAGCTTTCAACTCTTTCAAGTAGTTTTTACTTCTGTATTTGTGTTTTTGTTTTCAGTTAGTTTTAGGAAGAGTTTTGTTTGTCTCCTGATTTCTCTTTTGATTTTTTCATTTTTCAGTAAAGAGTCTTTTGATCTCGATGAGTTTGTGCATGAAGAGACTTTGTCCTGTTTGCTTTTAATATAAGTTTCATTGCATTGCAGTCACAGGCAACACTGTGAGTTATTTCACAATTTAGATTTCATTAAGAATTGTTTTCCAGCCCAGGAGGTGGTCTAGACAATCTGATCTGCGCTGTTGAGTAGATTATGTATTCTTTGGCATCTTGGTGAGATATTCTGTACTTATCTGCTAAGGAAATTGGCTATCTGATGTCAATTAATTCTAATATTTCTGTATTCTGTGTAATCATAATGTGCTTATTAGAGAAAGTGTGGCGTTAGAATCACCTACTATTAATGGCTTGGTGCTTATCTGTGCCTTTAAATCCAGTTCTCCATTGTTATAAAAACGGAAGCAGGTGCATCTGGTTCTTCTATATATATGTGTAGGATAGTAATATTTTCCTCATTTCCCGTTCCCTTGATTAGAATGTATGACCTCTGTCTGTATCTCCTATGATTAGCTTTTGTTTTAGTCTATTTTATAAGATATTCCATCAATGACTTCTGCTTGCTTCTGCTTCCATTTAGTTTGATATTTTACCCCTTCTTTTATACTGGGTGGATGTTCATCTTAAAGCTAAGATATATTTCTTGTAGACAATGATAGATGGATGTTGTTTCTAGATTTATTCAATCACTTTGTGCTTGTGTAGAAACTTGATTCCATTGTTATTAAGAGTTCTTATGGAAGCGTGTGTGTTAATCATTGTCATCGTATTGTGGGTTTTCATTATATTAATTTTTGTGTTGTGATTGAGTTTCAAATAAATGTGTCTTTGTTTACCTTTCCACAGTTTCTCTGATATGCTCATTTCTTTCTTGAGGCAGAAATATGGATTCCTATAATAAATTTGGAGTGTTGGAAATAAAATACTTTAAGCTAATTACATCTTGGAATTTTTTCTCTATGTCATCTGTGGCATACAATGTCACTGAGTATGTTAGCGTATGCTGTGAATTATAGGCATTGGAGTCGTTTGCTCCAGTCTATTAGGTTTCAAAGTTTCCATTTCTGAATGAGCTGAGTTTATATTGATAGGTTTTTCCTTTATAATGATTTGCATGCTTTTTTAAATGCACAATAAGGGCAAAGTCTTAATTTTGTATACTCACAGTTTTAACGGCTATATTCCATGGAAATTTTCTATTCTAGTCTTCACTGTTTCATGTTCTATGTGCTTTTTAAGTATTACTTGTATCTACACAGCAAGCTACAGAACGCCAGGGTATAACAGGGAAACTTGCCTTGTGAAACAAACAGATAAAAAAATACTAAATGTATGAATGCCTACAACACGAGAAGAGACCAGAAAATGGAAAGGAGGTAGAGAAGGGATACTGGAGGAATGAAAGGTAACGAAAATGTATTTTACACTTAAAAAACAGGAGACAATGGTGCATTATGGGAACACACACAAAAACCATACATACTGATTGAGCAATAAAACAAAACAATAATGAAAGAAAGTAATTCAGATATATTTGTGTAAAAGTGAAGGTGTTGAAGAATAAAAAAAGAGAAAGACAACATGGAACAGTACTACAAGTAGAGTAATCATACTCTCAACCAAGGGTTGCAATTGGGGTTGTTTTTACTTCCTTCTTTACCCATGATCCTTCATGCAGCAAACTGTGCTCAAGGGCAACGTGCTGACTGTGACCCCAGCTTGAACCTGTGACACTAGTGTTGCTAGATACAAGTCCACAGCGCAGTTTACACTTCACACCCACACACATTGTTTGCTGTGTTCTTGATACAATTGTGTGGAATTAAGTAGTGTGCTTTGCTTCTTATTCTCTTCCTGTGTTCTTGAAGGAATGATAGAAACCCTAAGGTTCAGGCAACATCAATTTTAGATGCCCATTGTAAGGGTCAGCTGCTCAATAGACTGACTACACTTGAGCTTTTACTTTCTACACACACCATACACAAAACTTATGTTAGAAGGCAGTGTTTCTCCAGATTTCCCACCGCTGGTGTCATTTTAGATCCTAGGAGTCAGCCCATCCATGATCATTCCCCTTGATACCATGGAGTCTGCCTGTTCCACCACATCGTACTGTGAGCAGTGTATCAAGATAGGGTTGAATTGCTATAGCTCATATTTCTTTAGGTACCAGTTCCTACAGCAGTGTGCAGTGAAGAATGGAATCCTGACTTGTGATTCATAAGCACTTTACCTGGAACTGCGCATGAAGAGGATCTGTGGCTCACTCACACCTTCTATTGCAGCATGTGGATCTATAGTCTGTGCTGGTCCTGCATCACTTGACCTGTCATATTTCTATAACACAGTACTCCTAATATAGACTTTGCATATGGGCATATGATCAAACTGAATTTTTATAACAGGGCATCTTAACATTCAAGGATGTGGCCATAGAATTCTCTGAGGAGGAGTGGGAATGCCTGGACTCGGCTCAGAGGGCTTTGTACAAGGATGTCATGTTGGAGAACTACAACAACCTTGTTTCTGTTGGTGAGATTATTTTTCATTTGTGATTTCTTGTTTATCATAATTGTACCATTCATTGTGTTTTCCAATTGTGTTGGAATTGTCTGCTTGACTTTCTCATGATAATTTAATACAAACTTGGAATTTTCTCACGTTGAACAGATTTTATCTGACATTATAGGCACCTATTTTGGGTGACATGGACCCTCTATTTTTAGTATATGTTCCTGTTCAGACACTTCATTGATTCTGTTTTAATCTCAATCTTAATGTATTAGCCTGTATCTGAAATTAGATGGAACAGTAATTAGAAATGAAGTCAACGTATTCAATACCAACAAAATGATTTATGAATATTTTAAAATTTCTTGAGATGTCATTTAGAAAATCATATTTGGATTTCTATATTATATTCCTTCGTATTTAGTTAGTACTGTTAGAATTAGAAATACATGTAGTTTGCTATTGTCTTCATAAATTATCAAATGTTCTTCTAATACACAGGTCTCCTAGTGTCAAAACCAGGGTTGATCATCTCTCTTGAACAAATGAAAGAGCCCTGGAATGTGAATATAGGAGAGGCAGATGGAAAACATGGTAAGTGGGGATAAAAGAGTGATACACATAGGAGGCCCGATCAAGGAAGAATTCAGACCTGCAGTGCACCTTTCCAAATCTTCTTCACTTGAAATTACCTGAAGGATTCACTTTGCATGCTGTACTTAAAATGGTAGATACAGAGGATGGGAGATGATTTGGCATCATATTCATGAAAAGAAAGAGACTGAAAACAAACCTCACATTCAAATAAATGTTTCACAGTGTATGTGATCCTCTTTCTCTGCAGCATTTCAGGTCTGTTTGTCTGCTCTCATCCCAGGATTCCATGGCCTTCATTGTCGTGTAGTGTTAGAATGCAGCAAATGTATGTTGCACACAGAGAACAATGCCATGGGGAACTGCAAGGGTGGCTCCAGGAATGAAAGGGCAGAGTGCCTTTTACCTCAAGCACATTTCCCGCCACCATTATTCTCCAGTGTGATTTTATGTCATTGTGACACACATTCATTAATGCTATAAGACATATTAATTCTTGGGGGATAGAAGAGGGTAGCATCAGAGCAAAATGTGGTCAAAGATATGTTCAATGCTGCCTTGAATTTAATATGTCCAAGCCTTGCTCTAGTACTCTCCTAGATATGATCTATAGTATGTGCCCTGATATTGTGTATAAATTGGCCAGTCAGGGGAATGGTCTGGCAAAGGGCTACTCTGTTAATATTTAGTATGTGCTTACTTTCATTTCTTTGCACCTTTTTTCTGATCTCAACACCCTTCCTGGATCACTGTTTTCTGTCCAAAATTTGTATAAAATTGCACAGTAATTGAAGTAAGTTCATCTACAGCATTGGATGTTAGTTCACCTGATTCTTTTAAAGACTTCAAATCCCAGATCTTTTAGACAAGATCTGCATATGTCATCAAAGTTTGATAATGTAGTATTACATGTAATCAGGAAATAGACATTTTGTATCAGTACGCAATTTGAAAGATTGGGCTAGTATTTCTTTGGGGTAGATCCCACAGCATCGTAAAGGTGAATTTTAAGCATTTATGCAATATATTTCATTAGAAATTTTGGAAGAATTATTTTGAATCATACACATGCTTGCCATATTTATATATTACATACCAATCTCTGAATAATCATTTTTAAGAATGTGTTAATTTGCTCATGACAGTTGTTTATTCTCTTGTTTTCCTAGATTTGACTTTGTTTGGAAACTGAATTGCTATATAGAAATCATTTTATTTTTAATATTTTATTTATACCTGTATATTTTCTTAAATGTATTTTGATCATATGTGACTCTCCAATTCCTCTCATATTCCCTCTCCTTCATACTTATCCAGCTTTGTGTATTTAATTTTCTACTGTTTATACCAATTGAGTCAAACCTATAATGCATAGTATTGCTGGGTGACTGCCCTACCATGGAGCATTATCGAACTACGATGCGTCGTATTCTAAAATAACAACAAAACCAACAGGAACAACATCAACAAAAACTGACTCTCACTCTATGAATAGCTTTCAGATGATCATAGCTCTACAACAATGGCCAGGGTTTCAAATCTTCCAAAACCTTATAATGTGTCCTTTCACAGGTCTTATGTATGCTATTCCAATCACCTGCACACATATGTGACACTGTCCATTTGTATTCAGAAAATGTTATTGCGAAGGAGTCAACCATTACCACTACCCCTACCATCTTTTATCACTCTGCCCTGAAAACGCCCTGATCATTGAAGGGAAGGGGTTTGATAAGAACTCCCACATAGAGCCAGACATTTCCTTATTGTCCACAGCATGACCTGTTGTGGATCTCTTATTTGTCAATATTGTAAGAAGCTTTTCTCATGATTCCTGAGAGGTTCATTAATCTGTGCGTAAAGCATTAAGACAGCAGCCATGAATTTAGTACTAAGCTCATGTGGCAGAATAATGATAGTGGGTGGTAGTTTCCAAATTTTCAAATTATCCAAGAATGAATAGGTATACTCTTCAACTTATTCTACAAAATGGAAGAAGAGACATTGTCCAATTAGATCCATGAAGCTAGTGTCCTAAGATGCTAAACCACTTAAAGAACTGAAAAAGAAAGTTGATGAAAGAACAATGTCCTTAAGAACAGAGTTGCCATAATTCACAAAAAATACATATAAACTGTGTCGAAGAACCCAGAGAAATAAAACTCACTATGAACTTTTATTCTACACCACGTGTGATACAGTGCCCATTCAACTTATGTAAATGTATAAATGTAATCTACCATATAAACAGCCTGAATGACATGTCCTCTACAGGATCATCTCCATAGCAGAAAATCAGTTGACAAGATTCAATATCTGTACATAATAAACTTTCTGAAGAGTCTTGGTACACAAAGACAGAAGTTAAAATAATAGATATATTTTTACACCAAGCCCATGGCCCATATCAGACTCAATTCAGAGGATCTTGAAGCAGCTCCACTGAGACAGGAAACTATACAGGGATGCCCACTTACTCCACACATATTTAATGTGCCACTTGAAATCTTCGCTAGGACAGCAAGACAACCTAGTGAGATCAAGTGATGACACTCAGTAAAGGAAGAAATCACATTAAATTTATCTGTAGATGTCATGATTTTATACACAACAGATTATAAAAACTCCTCTAGAAAACTCCTACAGCTTGTAAAAACTTTCTTTACTCAAAGTTACTCAGACACAAACTTAACTCACACAAATCAGTAATCTGTCTATGTACAAATGATGAAAAAACTTAGACATCAGGGATAGAAATGTCCTTCACAATTTACCTCCCAAATTCCTTGGGGGTAACTTTAATGAAAAAAGTGAAAGACCTGTAATGATATAAGAAAAGCATTGAGGCATTGAAGCATGAAATTAGAAAAAGTATAAGAAGATCAAAAGCTCCTATTCTCACGTTTTCAAATTAATGAGGTATAAATGTCCAACCTATCAAATCAATGTACACATTCAGTGGAATCCCATCAAACTTCACAGCAAAGGTTCACAGGTCTTGAAAAACATTTTTAGTAACTTATTTGAAAATTAAAAACAAAAGATTGGTTAATATTCTTGAAAAACAAAAGATGTATTACCATTCCCATTCTCAAATCATCCTACAGAGGAAAAGTAGTAAACACACCATAGTTTTGGCCCTAGAGGAGACATGATCCTCTCAATGGAGACAACAAGCACTCTTCAGGGCCGATTCTGTGCCCAGCATTAGACAGCCATCACCAAAAAACCACAATGGCATATTTGGTGGTTCTTTGTCCCATAATGTTTAGTCTGGGAATTTATGAGGAATAATTTTCATTTTTTTTACCTTCCAGAGACTTTGTGTATATAAAATAGCTTTCAGTTTATTTTCATGCAATTTCTAGGTGCCAAAATGTATATGCTTGTTTATATATTCTTCTTGTGCTTGTGGGGTGCTCTTTTTACTGAATACTTGTTTTATCTTATGTAATTTGTTAGTATATATTTATGGTAATTTAATGATCTTCTTATTCCTTAGATGATACTGAAGAAAGAATTCAAACTGCTCACAAACCTTACACATGTAAAGAAAGTGGCAAGCCCTTTGTCCGGGTCTCTAAACTTCAGGTTCACCACAGAATCCTTACTGGTGAAAAGTCTTACAAATGTAATGAATATCACAAGAGAATCCATACTGGTGATAAACCTTACAGATGTAATGACTGTGGCCAGTCCTTTGCCAGGAACGCAAATCTTAAAGCTCACCACAGAATCCATTCTGGTGACAAACCTTACAGATGTAAAGAATGTGGCAAGTCCTTTGCCCGTAAGTCAACTCTCCAGCAACACAAGAGAATCCATACTGGTGACACACCTTACAGATGCAGTGAATGTGGCAAGCCCTTTACCCAGAAATCAAATCTTAATGATCACCACAGAATCCATACTGGCGACAAACCTTACGAATGTAAGGAATGTGGCAAGTCTTTTGCCTGTAAATCAACTCTACGGAATCACAAGAAAATCCATACTGGTGAAAAGCCTTACACATGTAATGAATGTGGCAAGTCTTTTGCCTGGAATTCAAATCTACAACGTCATAAGAGAATCCATAATGGTGACAAACCATACACATGTAATGAATGTGGCAAATCCCTTGCCTGTAAATCAACGCTACAGATTCACAAGAGAATCCATACTGGTGAAAAGCCTTACAAATGTAATGAATGTGACAAGTCCTTTGCCCAGAAATCAAATCTTAATGATCACCACAGGATCCATACTGGCGACAAACCTTACAGATGTAAAGAATGTGGCAAGTCCTTTACCTGTAGATCAAGTCTACATCACCACAAGAGAATCCATACTGGTGAAAAGCCTTACACCTGTAATGAATGTGGCAAGTCTTTTGCCTGTAATTCAAATCTACATCGTCCTAAGAGAATCCATACTGGTGACTTCATAGATCTAAAGAATGTGGCTAGTCCTTTTCCCAGTCCTTGCATCTTGTAGGTTATCATATTATGCACATTGTTCTAAAACCTTACAGGTGTAAAGAATGCTGCTAGTCCTTTACTCTTAAATCAACTCTTAATAGTCACAAGAGAATCCACACTGGTGACAACCCTTACAGATGTAAAGAATATAACTAGACCTTTTCCCAAAACTCAACTCGATGTTCACCACAGAATTTGTACTGGGAACAAATTTTACATTTGTAAAGTATGTGGCAAGTCCTTTACTAAATGTTCAAATATTACAAAGCATCAGAAAATTCATTTAACTTATCAGCTTCCTAAAATTCCTTATTTTGTTTCAGAGGCAAATCATGCACCATTCTCAATTCACAGACCGTTTCTTTACACTGTGACACGGCTTTCAATCATCTTCACAGCTTAGTCAATACTGGGAAATCCCTTTAGGAAGGACTACGCTTGTTATAAATTTAGAATAAATTATTTGATTCATGGGATTACAGTCACAAAATGTTTTTTGGAACATGAACTATTTTTGCAACAATGTTGGAGACATAATTACTCATACATCAAGAATAACTAATAAGAAAAGCTTCCTACCAGACATATATTCAGAAATATCATTTTGCAATGTCATGTCTTTATAATGTGTTAAAGAACCACCCAATGTCAACAATATTTCAGATCCTTTGTATAGTTTAGTGTAGTGGAATTTTGTTGTTAGTGTAAGATTATTATATTCTATGTAGACATTTTTCCTTGCCATTATTTAAGATTACATTTCTGTTACAGTTAGTTTTTAACTTCAAATATAGTTATTACCCAATTAAAATTTTAGACATTTTGGTCATGTTTGCCTTCATTTTTGTGTTGACGGTGTATTATTTATTGGTTGGGCATCATTAATTTCAGATTATCCCTGGACAATAATGCCATTGGATAATATGTAATAATATAAATGTAGATCATGTACAAGTTTATTTGATCATGTTTCAGATCTGTGTGAGGTATATGTTTTTCTCATTAGGAATACCATCTGGACAAGAAGAGCTCATAATGTCACAGAGCTATGCATAGAACTATAGTCCTTGAGGAAAACAGAAAGTGGGAGAAGTAGTCTTGCACAAAGAAGAGCACACCATTTGGTTATCTAGTACTGAATAACTCACCTTAAAACATACCTCCAAGTAACATTATTAAATGAATACCTCTAAAGTCACAAATTAAGGCTAATTAATTAATTTGTGACTTCAATTCCCTCCTTTTGCACTTAGACATGTCATCCTGACAAAAAATAAACAAATTTTCCAGCTGGCTGATGTTATAAAGCAACTTATCAAGTTAGTTCTTTGAAATAATAAACATGAAATGCCTACATATAACCAAATAAGCCAGAAAAGTCAGGGATAATATGTGGTTGACCAGAGCAACCCAAGACTGTCTCAGAGACAATGATGAAGGAAAACGCTTATTTCAGTTCTATGTCCTAGTCCAGAAATGGAATCGTATTGAGCAGTGTGATGGTGAAGCTTTTGCCTTGTAGGAGTTTTGGATGTCATTTCTATGTACCTGATTCCTTCCCCAACTTGGCTGTGTTTCTCAGTTCTTAGGCACCTGTCTCTGAGATATCCCATGTTCTCTTTGCCACCCAAATCTGGAACCTTCTGATGACCTTAGATATCTCCCTTTCCAAATAGGTTTTGAGATGCTTTACTTCTTAGAAAATGCATGGCTTAGGAATAGATTTGTGCAAGGTACCCTGTTTCCTGATCTATCTTTTCTATCTTTTATGTGTTATTTCTCCTCTCGTCTCCATGCACCTCCCTATGATGATCTTGGTATTCTACATAGTTTCTATAAGATTGGAGACAGGGAAACATGTAGTTGAAAGTGTAAAGATAGAGCATCACCTATGAGTGGCATGTGAGTTTCCAATTGATGGGTTTGAACTGTGGAGTTTGATACAGGATTGCATAGATGTAGAGCATACATAAGACACAAGTATAATTTAAACCCCCATAATTGTGTTCAGTCTACTCCCAAACAGACTGGAAGAGCTGTGGATGATGATGATGAGACAGTAGGTCCTTTCTTGAGTTACTTTCCTGCTAGAATGCTTCAGAGAGAGGAAAAATTTACTTTTTTGTTTTGCAAACTTACAAATTTCTGAAAGGGTTCTGAGTCACATAGCTGAGCCTAATGTCCTTCATTTTATTTTCTTCCACATGTACTATATTAGTATAGCCCTGTAAATGTCTTCTGCTCATCATTCGTTGATGCTGGAGCCGCCTGAGTCTTCTAATAATTTATTTTGGACAAAATAGCCTCCTTTTTACTATATTGTGCAATCTGTAACCGGGGATTTTACAGTGGAGTAAAACAGAAGTACTGCAGAAATACTGTATCCATGGCTGCCTGAGCTGCCATGTGGCTCCTGGGCTCCTTGGCACAGCTGCCCTTCCCTGTGATCAGCCTGCAGGAGACCTGCGTCTGATGCTATTGATCAGGCGGACAGGCAGCTTGGGCAGTGCAAGAAGTGTTGGCTGTGTGCAAGTACCTGTGGGAGATGGGCAGGCAGAAACTCAGACAACTTCATGGAGCTGAGGAGTCTAGGATATTTAGCTCCTCCAAGTATCTTTTTTTCACAGCTTCCTGCTATTCTTCGGTGTCATAGAAAATCCTTTTTTCTAATGACAAAATGTATCTTGATAACCATTTCCTCTCCTTCTCGTTACCTCATTTCCTCCTCTCTTCTCCCGCTTGGTTCCCTTCCTTTCTGTCTCTTAATGGAAAAAAAAATGATATTAGGAAAGAAATCTAAACATATCAAAATAATATACGATAATTTATACAAAACTATTATAACTTAGTTGGGCAAGACAAGTCAGCAGAAGAAAAATAGCCTGAGAAAAGCAAAGGTGTCTGATACCCACTTCTTTGTTCAGGCAGAAATCCCTAAAAAACACTGAAGTAGAAGCCATAGTGTATATGCAGAAGACCTGCTGCATGTTCATGTGTACACATCCCATTTTCCAGCTAAAATTTTGATGACAATAGGGCTAATGATGCTGCTCTTGATTAAAATAAATTAGTAGCAGGTGCTGTTGCCAATCTGTCCTGGGCTCCTTAGGTTTGAGCTGAGAAGCTGACTCTGGGATGTGGATTGGTGCTTGTCCCATTTTAATAAAGGAATCTTTTTAGGTATGTCTGGAAGTCCTCTCCTCCGTCAGGCCTGCCCTCTGCCTCTGTGGCAGGGGAAAGGAGGAGAAAAGAGTCTAGGCTTTTGTATACATGGGAAAAGAGTTGAATTGGAGCTGGTAGCTTTCTTAGAGAGACTTCTCAAGTTAACTCTTTACTGTTTTGTCATCATCTGTAAAAAGCCACCATCGTCTCTACACTTATGGGCTCTAAAAGTTAATGTTAATAATTACTTATGGAAATTGAACAATTAGCTGCTAAGATTTACATTTCTGAGAAAAACAAGAACATAATATTCCTCTTACTGTTACTGTAGACCAACTCACAGGACACTGTTGTCTTTAGGGGACGACTTCCAACCCTGTGTGTCCTCAGTTGCCACTGTGCTTTCCTGGGTAAAGGAGAGCTCAATGGCTGGCCATGCTTGTCTTCTTATTCCTGTTTATATTTCCTTAGGTGAAGTGATTTTCTATCTGGAGTCACTCAAAACTGTCATGCTGCCTTGTAGTTATCTAAATGTACGAGTTTTGTTTCAGTTCTGTCTTTCAGCTCCCTTCGAGGCTTACTCAGTCTCTCTCTTTCTCATTGGCTTCATGAAGCCTGAGATATAAGTTCCAAAAATGTTCTTGTCTCTGAGCTTTCTTTGGCTCTCTTGGCCTTGGTTCCTTTCTCTGGTCTTTACTTGATTGATTTTTGTAGTGATCGAGATGTCTTTAGGGTATGGATGGTGTCATTTTATGTGGTGCTAATTTATTGAAAATGTGGCTGTGTGGTTTGTTTATGTCCCACCATTTCAAGACACGTGAATGTGTATTTAAAAGTTTTCCTTGAATCTGAATGAATCGTGCTTTGAATTCCTGGGCAACATTGCATCAGCAAGGGAGCATGAGCTCAGAGTCTCAGAACTTAACCAGAAATAAACTCTTTCCTCCGTAACTTTCTTTGTTGGTGGGGGTGTCATAACAGTATAAACCCAAACTGAGACAATAACCATTTTCACAATATCATTTTGACCACTGGAAAAGCAATGGAACAATTTACCTCTTCAGATGTGTTGTTTAATTTCTTTCTTTGGTGCCTTAAAGCTCTTGCTGTACAAATATTTATCCTTCATGGTTCACTATCTGCTAAGATTTGTGAAATTATTATGAATAGATTTCTTCCCCGTATTGCATTCTTCCTATGTTTGTTGTTGGTATATAAGAAGATTCCTGATTTTTTAATGTTATTTTGTGTGCTGATTCATTTTGTGAACATGTGCATCTGTTCTGTGAGCTTTCTTGTGGAGTGTTTTGGGATTTTATTTCATAATTCATTTAATCTGGAGGTTAGGACATTTTGACTTCCTCCTTTCATTTTTGAATATATTTTACATCTTCCAGTTGCCTTTTTCCACTAGATAACTATTTCCAGCACTTGGAATCTCACAGCCGAAGTAAATAATGTATCTCCAGTTCACGTAAGAGTTAAGACCGCTGTCCTACTGTGAACTCAGCCTGTTTGTTTAAAGAGTCTTTATGATAGAACAATGTAACAACCAGCTTTATTTGCCTTGGATTTTCCACAGAATCAATATCTGTAAACTAAGCTAATGCGAATCTCCAAACTTCAATCATCATTTCTTCTCCAGTCAATGATACATACAACATGGAGCTACTGCTTGATCACCAATGGTGTTTGTAGAATTGTCATTTATCTTGTTCAGCTTGGACTTCGGAGCGACAGTGACATAATAATTCTGATATACTGTTAAAAGTGTATGTAATGTATCTCTTTACTTATTCCCTGTGTGATGCTTTCTGCTGTGTTCAGTGGGATAAAGAGCAAAGCCTTTTGCTAGGAACTAACACAGACTTAGGGCCAAGGGAAGATTCACAATTAGCCTTCAGGGAGCTTCAGATTTAGAATGTACAACAGACAGACATGAGGATTGGGAGACATGTGGAGAATGAAGAACATTTAAATCTAGATTTGGACTTGGTCCAATGAGTTAAAGGGAAGTGATTCATTGATTCCTGTCTTTAATGCACGAATGCACTCTAGGTGACTGAGTTTATTATTGATGTGTTCAAACTGATACTTTTTGGTGCCTCCTGTAATGAATCTCTAGTGCATTAAATACATGTAATAAAGAAATGGTATTTTCATAGAAGAGAATTTGGAGTGAAGGAATCAGCCTGTAAATGGTGTGAATGTTATGAAGTCCTCTATTTAGTAGTACATAGACTTTTTCTCACACACACACACACATATGCATGAATGGGTGTAAATATGTGAATGGGTATGTGTGCAATTTTCAAAATAAATGGAGATCAGAAAAAACTGATGAATCTAGACTCACATTTGCTAGTACCATGAGTTGAACAATTTGTAATATTGGTTATACAAACTAAACCATGGCATCGTTTCTCCCAAATTTTTATAGATCCTGTGAACATTTCGTGAAAACACAGTATAATCTCATATTGCTACTTTGGCACTTTTTTATGTATGCCCACATCTTTGATACAAGACTCTTCTATGCAAGTTTTGTTTAAATTAAAAGATAGACCTGAGCTGTAGAATCTTCCTGGGAATTATGGGAGGCACAATACCTACTGCTCAGCCACATCAGGATATATAAGAAGATTACATAAGAGTGTATTATAGTGTATTATGATTATATACTACATACATAGTAAACAATGTCTAAAGTTGAGAACTTCTGAGGTACTCTTCTTATATTAAAAGATGCTAAACGTCTAAGTTCTTTACTCCAAATTCTAAATCACAAATTTGGACAGGTTGAGGTGCACACTAAATGATCTAGATTCATGAGGCAGTCTGAGAGATAATGTAGCCAAACAGCTTTCATCTCATGCTGTCAATTAAGACCCTGCATAGGGAACCAGCCTTTTCTGCAGATTGCTTCTTGGAAATCCATTCAGGAGGGGAATACGGGTGAAAAGGAAAAGGATGGCAAATGAACAAGATAGTTCATTCTTTATGGTCAGTGAACACAGTAGTTCATTCTTTATGGGAGACAGACATGGCAGCCTTACACGCTTTATGAAATGACACGCACAATCGCGCTTTAAAAATAAAAACACTAAAGCATTTTGAATAAGAAAATTTAACAGTGTACATGTCAAGGAGAGAAAGGGTAGGAGAGCACAGTGCTAGAAATGGAGGCAAGCCATAAGAGAGAGAGTTGCTGCTTGCCGAGGACTTTAAGGGCCCAGTCATCTCAGAAGGTGTCTTCTTGGTATACAGGTGCAATTCAGGATGGGGCTGGGTCTAGGATGGAGCTAGCATCCTCCTCCTGGTGGCCTGCAAATCTGCAAAACCTGAGGTGATTACAAAGAGCATTAGAAAGGATCATCTGAGCCACCAGTGGCTTGAGTCTCTTGCTGGTGCAGATTCAGTTTTTGGTGTGATAATATTAAATGCAATCTCTTCCTGGAGCATTAACCCCTGTCCAGAGGCAGTTTGCCAGGGCTTAGGGAAAAAAGGGCCTGCAAGGTTTCCAGGTGAAGCATCTACATTCCTTTCCCAGCCACCAGGGGCAGCTCAGACAGGCCATGTAGACATTCTCTTTAAAGATGACAATTTAGCAAGGAAGGGGAGCCATATAACTGATGGACTAATGTTTCCCCAGCTAAAGAATCTGGGTCTCTGTCAGACAGATTCTTTTTAGCATCAAGGCTCCTCATAGTCTTCAACAAGACCCCAGAGCAATTTGAATAGATTTCACTTGTGCTTTCCCCACAGCTTCTCTCTATTAAGGAGCCACTCTAAGTCTTAATGAACATTGCCTGTGAAAGCACGTTGGAGGTTCATGATCAGCCTTGAGGGCTTCAAGCTGACAGTTGAGTTTACATTTGGTTCCTGGTCCTGCTCAGTCTGTGTAGTGTGAAACAGGACAGTCCAGCCTAAAATCTCAGCGCAGTTCTTGATCGCACAGCAGCCACCTCAAGGCAGCCAGATGGAACCCGACCATGTTGTCAGTCTTTGTTTGGAGAGAGTCCATATAAAGAGTCAGTAGTGAGTGCATCCTGCCTTTGGATCTCTGCAAACTGTGATCTCGCTGGGAGTAGGTGAGTGGTATTTGCTGATCCTTTTTCCAGGAGATCCTCAGGAGAGATACTAGCAGACACTAGAGCACATTTCCCTTAAGAAAGACTATCATAGAAGAGCCAGACGAAGAGATGGCAGATCCTGAGGTAAGTGTGTCTCTGTTCAGTGCCTGTGTCAGTATATTCCACAAAGGTTATATATTTGTGCTGCACACCTTTACTTCTGTGCTTCACATAGTTTTGCCCAAAGAGTATTTTTCTGTCTTTGTCTATTTTTGCTTATTATTTCTTCATAAGAGTGTCATGATTTAGTCTTTGTATACTTATCATCTAATTCCTACAGCCTTCCCTCCATTCTGCTCTTCCCAGCTCATTGTTTTCGGGTCATATATTCTTAATAAAATGATGGTCGTTAATGATTTTTCCACTGGGACAGATGTATTCAGAAGCATCCTGGGACCCAAATTCCCCAGAAAAGGGCTTATGTCCTCAAAGAAAGAGAGGAAAGGCAAATGTGAGGAATGGAATCCATCTGAGGTCTCTGTCATCTGGTGGTTCACCGTCTTATGAAATTGCACATTCACACATGGATTGCATTTCCTAACACAACTAACTTATATTCATGAAAAATAAAAATATAAAAGGCATACCCTCCTGCTTCAGAAAACTTAATATGCAAACTCTTGAGAGTCTAGAAGATGGCAGATGTATGTAGTTTGTTTTTCCTCGTGTTTACAGATCTGTTTGTATTACCCTTTCCTTGGTTTCTTTCCTGGACAGTCGCTGTCACAGCCATGATGATGTGGCTGTCTGTGGACACCTGCCCTCACTTTATCTGAGTGTATGGATGCTGAGTTCATTCACTTGCACTGGCTGTTCTGTGACCATGTCTACCACTACAGAGATCGTTATTTTCTCTTTGTGTTCCCAGGTTCTATATAGTGTCTCATTGTGTCATCAGGCTGGGCTAGAAGTCACTGAGTTGTGTTGCTTTCATGTTATCAGTAATACTTATTGCACAGTATTGCCTGAGTGGTGTGCATAAGGCATCACATCTGAGGCAGAAACTGAGCTTTATCGTCATTATTTTGCTTTTTGCCTTTCTTTGGACAAGATGGACTGCTCCACCTTTTCCCAGAGACTGTTGTTTGTGTGTGGAGTTCAGAAAAATGGGTGTGTTTTAGGGGTTTAAATATTATCTTTATTTATTTTCCCTTCTATTAATATTAGTAATTATAGAATATATCCACATTTTGGTTTCTCTATACTCTAGTAATCCTCATTACACCCATCTGTGTTCCCAGAGATCTATCCACAGCATGTGTCTCATTAGGAAAGAAAATGGCTTCTAAGTGATAGTAATAAGCCCTTCTATAGTGTTATATAATACAAAATGATAATATGATCCTATAAAACACAAACTAACACATCCTAGTGAGAGAAAATAGACAATCCGAAGGAAAACAGCCCCCCCCTCAAAGCAGAAGAAACAGATCTAAAAACAGAGACCAACTTCACACACTCAGAAATCCCAATAGGACCCTGTCTATAACAAAGCATATATATTTCTGTATATAGAGTATATTTGAATATATTTATACATATAACCTTTAGGAATGTATAATATATAAATATACATGACCTTTATGGGAAAAAATGGAGAAAAGTTTCATTAAATAAAAAAATACAAGAGAAAGAAATCTTAAAGCCATGACTCCTTATTTGATAAAGAACCTCTCAAGATGACAGCAGGTTTGTTGTGGTTGGCTGTTTATTTTTCAGTGTACAGCCTACTTTAAAAAGTAGGTTGTTTCTCAATCATGACTACCATGGAGAAAATTTAACTTTCATTTGCAAGTGTTTTTCAGTTGGAGATCTCTTCTGGGTTTCAGATTGGGCATGTGTCTCTTTTTCTGTTCTAGGACCCCATGGGGAGCAGAGCTGTGTAAGACTTGGAGATGCTGCCTGGTCTCTCTGAATTTATACATCCTTCAATCCTATTGATCTGAAGGGTCTTGTTTTTTGTTGTACTGCATCCTCTATGCCTTTACACGTTTGGTGCCTCGTCTCCCTCAAGTGTTCCTGACTCGTGATAGGCGACATTTGATGGAGACATCATGGTTAAGGCTGAGGTTATCATGCCTCTCAATCTCTTCATATTATCTTACTATGGTCTCTATATTTGTTCTCATCTGTTATCGGAGGAACCTTCTCTGAAGATGGTTGTGCAAGGCTCTGATCTATGAGTATAGTACTGTAATTAGCAGTCCTTTTTGCAATAGCTTTTTCCTTTATAAAAACAGTAATGTTTGGTTCTTCCTAATTCCATGGGTTAGCTAGTCTCAGATTTTTGTGTCCCAAGTATTGACAGGTATGTGTTCCATCCTGTGATATGGGTCTCATACCAATATCAGGAATTGGTTGTATACTCCCAAAAGCTTTGTGCTCTAGCATATCCTGTGAGTAAATCAACATTGTAGACCAATGATTTATATTTATTAACATGCTTATGTTTCTCCTTTGGTGGTGTTGCAGAGTACCTTCCTCTAACAATGTCACTAGCAGATTCTGAAAGTGGTTCTGTGTGGACAACAGCTGCATTTCTGTTTTCACAGAGTTGTGTACTTGTTGTGTAGTGTTTTGTATGTTTTATTTTTAATCTACACTAACAGCGTGAACTAGAAATGCATTTTGATTTCTAAAAAAGTTAAGGAGTAGTCATTATTGAGATATCTATACATGCTAGATATTTACTATAAAATAAAGCAAAGAAATACACAAAACAAACATTTGAAGAACAAGATAGGAAAATAGCAGCTCATACATTAATTTGAACCATTCCTGTCCTTGTAATGTATGTGAGAAATAGAGAAGGGCCCTAGACTCATTTTGCAGTGAATTGCAATGTTTTGAGGTATAGATAACGTTGTGGTTCACATTGTTTCAGATCCACATTCATCAGATTTATGTATAAATATTTACATGAAAATAACACATTACATCTCTTTTTATGCTATTGGCTTCTGTCCACTTCTTTTCTGGAATAAGAAAAATGGGCTAAGTTGCTAAGCATTCACATTTGTACACTCAAATACAGGAAATACATCAAATTTCTTATTGTTGGCCTCTTGTAGAAAATGCACAATGCATTCAACCTAAATTCATTCCATTCGTTTTTTTTTTTTACTTTCGAAGATATCACCTTTGGACATGTGGCAAGATTGCTTAAGAGAAATTAATGATCCACGAGTATCAATATATCTGCCAGAGTTTTAACACATATATTTAGCTAGATCCACAGTTTTGGTTGTAAGTATTGTGGTGAAAGACATACAGTTGTTACTCATCATACATTTCCAGGCTTAGATACTTTTTGATTCCTCAACAGATTTTAATTTCTTTCAATTTTAGTTGCAGAATTAGACACTTCTGTTACAAAATGTTCTCAAGAAATCTGGAAGAGTTTTAATCCAGGGAGAGAAAGTAGAACTTGGAAAAGTATATGCACTGAAATACATATAATTCGGTAACATATTTTATATGTAAATGAATTAAATCGTCCTTTAACCATTTAAAAAAATAGTCAAACTCTAAGAAAACCATATCTAAGCAATTATCTGTGGAGAAGGACACGTAGTAATATGTGCATATTCCAATCTCTGGAAGAGCTGTGTTACGTGGTAGACTCATTTTTAGCTTTTTGATAGTTCTCCACACAAATTTCGACAGTGGCTCCACCAGATTTTGACATAAGCAAGAGTGAATGGTGGATGCCTCACTGTCCCACAAATCCCTCCAACATTTGCTATCAGTTGGTTTGCCATTCTGACTGAGAGGAGATCAAAATCATTATCAAAGGATACCTTTCCATTTTCTCATGACATGCTCCATCTCTTTCTTTAGATGTTTAGAGATTGCTTTATAGAGTTCTTCCACTTCCTTGGTTATCTGTTATTCCACTGTGAGTGTGAATGTGTCCACATTCTCTGTCTTTTACTCTTTGTCGTTGGTGTGTTGGGAAACTCATTTGTGTAAGCTGATTCTGCACATTGCTGAGTATGTTCACTGCTTATAGAAAATTCCTGTTTTATCATTGTTGACTTGCCCGTCAGCATTATATCATCTCCATTAAAGACAATTTGACTTTTTCCTTCCATGTTGATGTCTATTTTGTTCTCATGCCTTATTGCTTTAGTTAGTTCTTAATAGCAATGTTGAAAGGCAGTCAGAGCAGTGGACCCTCCTGGCTCATTCCTTACCACAGTGAGATTATTGCAAGATATTCTCCATTAGGACAATGTTGGCTCTGGAGTTCTCATGTATAGTTTAACTACACTGTGATATGATACCTCAGGAAATACATTCTTAATGAGTTTTAATTTAAAACCCCTTTGTCAAAGACGTTTACTGCATCTATTGATACTCTCATATGCTTTGTGTGTCGTAAGTCCATCAGTGTTGTTTATTGTATTTATTGGATTGCACATATTGAACCATCCCTGCCTTTCAGGAATAAAATCAAGGTGATAATGATGCATATTGTTTTTGATAGATGTCTGTATTTTGTTACAGATATTTTATTGAGCACTTTGGAGGCTATGTTCTTCATGGTTTTAGCCTTTAATTTCCTCTTGTTGTTGAATCTGTGTCTGGTATTCATTTTAGAGTTCTTTAGGCTTCATTTAAGCTCTTTGGGAGTGCTATGTCTTATTCTTTAAAAAATATTTTTAAATTTTTTGTCTATAGATATTGTTCAAAATCTGGTAGATTGCTCGATATATCCAGCAGGTCCTGTCCTTCATTCCTTTCTTCCTTTTTAAAATTTATTAGAAACCTATTAGTTTTAGTCCCTTATTTCTTTCTGTTGATTACTTGAGTGAAGTGTCAGTCTTTCTTGCTTTCCCAAATAATCATCTCACAGTTCAAGAGTTTCTCATATTGTTCTACGTGTATTTGACTCATCTCCTCTGATTATTAATATTTCTGTATGTAAAGTGGCACATAATTGTGTTCATTCTTGACTTTTGAAATTTTTCCTTTCATCGCTAGGCAGTTATTTGTGCTCTTTCTAATATTTTTATGTATGCACTTAGATCTTCAAATTTCCCTGATAGGAAACTTTCAACTCTTTCAAGTAGTTTTTACTTCTGTATTTGTGTTTTTGTTTTCAGTTAGTTTTAGGAAGAGTTTTGTTTGTCTCCTGATTTCTCTTTTGATTTTTTCATTTTTCAGTAAAGAGTCTTTTGATCTCGATGAGTTTGTGCATGAATGAGACTTTGTCCTGTTTGCTTTTAACATAAGTTTCATTGCATTGCAGTCACAGGCAACACAGTGAGTTATTTCACAATTTAGATTTCATTAAGAATTGTTTTCCAGCCCAGGAGGTGGTCTAGACAATCTGATTCGTGCCGTTGAGTAGATTATGTATTCTTTGGCATCTTGGTGAGATATTCTGTACTTATCTGCTAAGGAAATTGGCTATCTGATGTCAATTAATTCTAATATTGCTGTATTCTGTGTAATCATAATGTGCTTATTAGAGAAAGTGTGGCGTTAGAATCACCTACTATTAATGGCTTGGTGCTTATCTGTGCCTTTAAATCCAGTTCTCCATTGTTATAAAAACGGAAGCAGGTGCATCTGGTTCTTCTATATATATGTGTAGGATAGTAATATTTTCCTCATTTCCTGTTCCCTTGATTAGAATGTATGACCTCTGTCTGTATCTCCTATGATTAGCTTTTGTTTTAGTCTATTTTGTCAGATATTCCATCAATGACTTCTGCTTGCTTCTGTTTTCCCTTTAGTTTGATATTTTATTTCTTCTTTCATACTGAGTGGATATTCATCTTAAAGCTAAGATATATTTCTTGTAGACAATGATAGATGGATATTGTTTCTAGATTCATTCAATCACTTTGTGTTTGTGTAGAAACTTGATTCCATTGTTATTAAGAGTTCTTATGGAAGTGTGTGTGTTAATTATAGTCGTCATATTGTAGCTTTTTGTGATGTTATTTTTTGTGTTGTGAATGAGTTTAAAATGAATGTGTCTTTGTTTACCTTTCCACAGTTTCTCTGATATGCTCATTTCTTTCTTGAGGCAGAAATATGGATTCCTATAATTTTTTTAGATTTGGTGTATTTCACTGAGTGTGTTAGTGTATGCTGTTACCCATTGTCTTATAGGCACTGGGAAGTTTTGCTCCAGTCATTTTGCTGGATGTGTTTGTATAAGAGTGAAGATGTTTAAGAATATGAACAAGAGAAAGACAACATTGACCAGTACTACAAATAGAGTAATCATATTCTCACCCAAGGGGTGCAATCGGGACTGTTTTTACTCTCTTCCTTCCTCATGATACTTCCTGTAGCAAACTGTGCTCAAGAGCAAAGTGCAGACTGTGGCTCCAGCTTAAACCTGTGAATCTAGAGTTGTTAGATACAAGTCCACAGTGAAGTTTAAACAACAGACCCACACACATTTTTTGCTAAGTTCTTCATACAACTATGCGGAATTAAGTAGTATCCTTTATTTCTTAGGCTCCTCATGTGTTCTTGAAGGAGTGATGAAACACTGAAGATTCAGGCCACATCAACTTTGGATATCCATTGCAAGGGTCAGCTGCTCAGTAGACTGTCTGAACTTGACCTTTTCTTTCTACACACACCATACACAAAACTTACCTTAGAAGGCAGTGTTTCTCCAGATTTCCCACCGATGGTGTCATTTTAGATCCTAGGAGTCAGCCCATCCATGATCATTCCCCATGATACCATGGAGTCATGTGAAAGAAGAATCTCTGCAATTCTGCTTCTTCCACCACATCCTACTGTGAGCAGTGTATCAGGATAGGATTGAATTGCCAGGCTCATATCTCTTCAGGCACCAGTTCCTGCAGCATTGTGCAGTTTAGAATGAATTCCTAACTTGTGATTCATAAGCACTTTAACTGGAACTGCACATGAAGAGGAACTGGGGCTCCCTCACACATTCCATTGCAGCATGTGGATATGTAGCCTATGCTGGTCCTTTATCACTTGACCTGTCATATTTCCATAGCACAGTATTCTTAGTATAGACTATAATGAGAGAACATCATATGGAATATTGTTTATTTACAAAAGTTGAAGTTCCATATTAACTCATTCATATTTCCTTAGATGAAGTAAAGAACTTTGCACATGGGCATATGATCAAGCTGTGAATTTTTATAACAGGGCATCTTAACATTCAAGGATGTGGCCATAGACTTCTCTCAGGAGGAGTGGGAATGCCTGGACTCTGCTCAGAGGGCTTTGTACAAGGATGTCATGTTGGAGAACTACAGCAACCTTGTTTCTGTTGGTGAGCTTATTTTTCATTTGTGGCTTCTTTTTTATCATCATTGTACCATTCAGTGTGTTTTCCAATTTTATTGGGATTGTCTGTTTGACTTTTTCATGATAATTTAATACAAACTTGGAAATTTCTCATGTTGAACAGATTTTATCTGACATTACAGGCACCTATCGTGGGGTAGCATGGACCCCCTATCTTTTCGTATATGCTCCTCTTCAGACACTTCATCGATCCTGTTTAATCTCAATCTCAATGTATTAGGCTTATCTGAAATTAGATGGAACAGTAATTTGAAAAGAACTCAATGTATTCAAAACCAACAAAATGATTTATGAATATTTTAAAATATCTTGAGATGTCATTTAGAAAATCATATTTGGATATCTATATTGTATTCCTTCGTATTTATTTAGTACTGTTAGAAATAGAAATGCATGTAGTTTGCTATTGTCCTCATAAATTATCAAATGTTCTTCTAATATACAGGTCTCCTAGTGTCAAAACCAGAGTTGATCATCTCTCTTGAACAAATGAAAGAGCCCTGGAATGTGAACACAGTAGAGGCAGATGGAAAACATGGTAAGTGGGGATAAAAGAGCGATACATATGCGAGGCACAATCAAGGAAGAATTCAGACCTGCAGTGCACCTTTCCAAATCTTCTTCACTTGAAATTACCTGAATGATTGCCTTTGAATGCTGTACTTATAATGGTAGATACAGAGGATGGGAGATGATTTGGCACCACATTCATGAAAAGAAAGAGATTAAAAACAAACCTCACATTCAAATAAATGTTTCACAGTGTATGTGATCCTCTTTCTCTGCAGCATTTCAGGTCTGTTTGTCTGCTCTCATCCCAGGATTCCATGGCCTTCATTGTTGTGTAGTGTTAGAATGCAGCAAATGTATGATGCATACAGTGAACAATGCCATGGGGAACTGCAAGGGTGGCTCCAGGAATGAAAGGGCAGAGTGCATTTTACCTCAAGCACATTTCCCTCCACGATTATTCTTAGGTGTGATTTTGTGTCATTGTGACACACATTCATTAATGCTATAAGACATATTAATACTTGGGGGATATCAGAGGGTAGCTTGAGAGCAAAATGTTTTCAGAGATATGTTGAATGCTGCCTTGAATTTCAGTATGTCCAAGCCTTGCTCTAGTACTGTCCTATATATGATCTATAGTATGTGCCTGGATACTGTGTATAAATTGACCAGTCAGGGCCAATTTAATATGTGCTTACTTTCATATATTTGCACTTTTTTTCTGATCTCAACACCCTTCCTGGATCACTGTTTTCTGTCCAAAATTTGTATAAAATTGCACAGTAACTGAAGTAAGTTCATGTACAGCATTGGTTGGTAGTTCACCTGATTCTTTTAAAGACTTCAAATCCCAGATCTTTTAGACAAGATCTGCATATGTCATCAAAGTTTGATCATGTAGTATTACATGTAATCAGGAAATAGAAATTTTGTATTTCTATTCAATTTGAAAGATTGGACTAGTATTTCTTTGGTTAGATCCCACAGCATTGTAAAGGTAAATTTTAAGCATTTCTGCAACATTTTTCATTAGAAATTTGTTATAATTATTTAGAATCACACATATGCTTGCCACATTTAAATATTACATGCCACTCTCTGAATAATCATTTTTATGTTTACATTTATGTGTTAATTTGCTCATGGCAGTTGTGTATTCTCTTGTTTTCCTAGATGTGAGTTTGTTTGGAAACTGAATTGATATATAGAAATTATTTTACTTTTAATATTTTATTCATACCTGTATGTATTCTTAGATGTATTTTGATCATATGCAACTCTCTAATTCCTGTTACATTCCCTCATCTTCCTCCTCACCGGATTTGTGTATTTAATTTTCTACTGTTTGTATCAGTGGAGTCAAAGGTGTAATGCATAGGATTGCTGGGTGACTGCCCTACCATGGAGCATAATCGAACTACCATGGGTCATATTCTAAAATAACAACAACAAGAACAACATCAACAAAAACTGACTATCAATAGCTTTCAGATGATCATAGCTCTACAACAGTGGCCAGGGTTTCAGATCTTCCAAAACCTTATAATCTGGGATTTTAATCTTGGTTGTCCTTTCACAGGTGTATGTATGCTATTACAATCACCTGCACACATATGTGACACTGTCCACTTGTATTCAGAAAATGTTATTGCGAAGTAGGCAACCATTACCACTATCCTTACCATCTTTTATCACTCTGCCCTGAAAAAGCCATGATCATTGAAGGGTAGGGGTTTGATAAAGAACTCCCACATAGAGCCAAACATTTCCTTATTGTCCACACCATGACCTGTTGTGGATCTCTCTCTTACTTATCAATATTGTAAGAAGCTTTGCTCATAATTCCTGAGAGGTTCATTAATCTGTGGGTAAAGCATTAAGACAGCAGCCATAAATTTAGTACTAAGCTCATGTGGCAGAATAATGATAGTGGGTGGTAATTTCCAAATTTTGAAATTATCCAAGAATGAATAGGTATACTCTTCAATTTATTCTACAAAATAGAAGAAGAAACATTGTCCAATCAGTTCCATGAAGCTAGGGTCCTTGGATCCTAAACTATTTAAAGAACTGAAAAAGAAAGTTAATGAAAGAACAATGTCCTTAAGAACAGAGATGCCATAATTCACAAAAATTACATGTAAACTCAGGAAGGGCAGCTGTGCCAAGGAGCCCAGGAGCATACCGGCAGCTCAGGCAGCCATGGATACAGTGTTTCTGCTGTACTTCTGTTTTACTCCACTGTAAAATCCTCCATTACAGACTGCACAATATAGTAAAAAGGAGGCTTATTTGTCCAAAATAAATTATTAGAAGACTCAGGCAGCTCCAGCTTCCACAAATGAAGAGCAGAAGGCATTAACAGGGCTATACTAATATAGTACATGTGGAAGGAAACAAAATGACGGACACTAGGCTCAGCTAAATGAGTCAGAACCCTTTCAGAAACTTTGAACTTTGTCAACACAAAAAAGTAAACTCTTCCTCTCTCTGAAGCATTCTAGCAGCAAAGTCATTCAAGAAAGGACCTACTGTCTCATCATCATCATCCACAGCTCTTCCAGTCTCTTTGGGAGTAGACTGAACACAATTATGGGGGTTTAAATTTTACTTGTGTCTTATGTATGCTCTACATCTATGCACTCCTGTATCAAATTCCACAGTTCAAACCCATCAATTGGAAACTCACGTGCCCCTCAAAGGTGATGCTCTATCTTTACACTTTCAACTACTTGTTTCCCTGTCTTCAATCTTATAGAAACTATGTAGAATACCAAGATCATCATAGGGAGGTGCATGGAGACGAGAGGAGAAATAATAAATAAAAGATAGAAAAGATAGATCAGGAAACAGGGTACCTTGCACAAATCTATTCCTAAGCCATGCATTTTTTTAAGAAGTAAAATACCTCAAAACCTATTGGGAAAGGGAGATATCTAAGGTCATCAGAAGGTTCCAGATTTGGGTGGCAAAGAGAACATGGGATATCTCAGAGACAGGTGCCTAAGAACTGAGAAACACAGCCAAGTTGGGGAAGAAATCAGGTACGTAGAAATAACATCCTAAATTCCTACAAGGCACAAGCTTCACCATCACACTGCTCAATACGATTCCATTTCTGGACTAGGACATAGAATTGAAATAAGAGTTTTCCTTTCATCATTGTCTCTGAGAGAGTCTTGGGTTTGTGTGGCCACCCACATATTATCCCTGACTCTCTCTGGCATATTTGGTTATATGTAGGCATTTCATGTTTATTATTTCAAAGAACTAACTTGATAAGTTGCTTTATAACATCAGCCAGCTGGAAAATTTCTGTTCATTTTTTGTCAGGATGACATGTCTATGTGCAAATGTAGGGCACTGAAGCCACAAATTAATATTGCGGTAGCCTTCATTTGTGACTTTAGAGGGATTCATTTAATAATGTTACTTGGAGGTAAGTTTTAAGGTGAGTCATTCAGTACTAGATAACCAAATGGTGTGCTCCTCTTTGTGCAAGACCACTTCTCCCACTCTGTTTTCCTCATGGACTATAGGTCCATGCATACCTCTGTGACTATATGAGCTCTTCTTGTTCAGATGGTATTCTTAAGGAGGAAAAAATATACCTCACACAGATCTGAAACATGGTCTTTTAAACTTGTACATGATCTACATTTATATCATTACATAATATCCAATGGCATTATTGTCCCTGGATAATCTGAAACTAATGATGCCCATCCAAAAAAGAATAGACCGTCGACAAAAAAATGAAGACAAACATGACCAAAATGTCTAAAATTTTAATTGGGTAGCAAGACAACTATATTTGAAGTTAAAAACTAACTATAACAAATATGTAATCTTAAATAATGGCAAGGAAAAATGTCTACATAGAATATAATCATCTTACATTAACAACAAAATTCAAGTACACTAAGCTATACAATGTAATTGAGTGGTTCTTTAACACATTATCCAGACATAAGATTGCAAAATGTTATTTCTGAATGTATGTCTTATAGGAATCTTTTCTTATTAGTTATATTTGATGTTTGAGTAATTGTGTCTCCAACGTTGTTGTAAAAATAGTTCATGTTCCAAAAAACATTTTATGACTGCAAACCAATGACTAAAATGAATGATTCTACATTTATAACAAGCGTAGTCTTTCCTAAAGAGATTTCCGAGTATTGACCAAGCTGTGAAGATGATTGAAAGCTGTGGCACAGGGTAAGGAAACGGTCTGTGAATTGAGAGTGCTGCATGATTTGCCTGTGAAACACACTAAGGAATTTTAGGAAGCTGATAAGTTAAATGAATTTTCTGATGCTTTGTAATATTTGATCATTTGGTAAAGGACGTGCCACATGCTTTACAAATGTAACATTTGTTCCCAGCATGAATTCTGTGATGAACATCAAGAGTTGAGTTTTGGGCAAAGGTCTTGTTATATTCTTACATCTGTAAGGTTTGTCACCAGTATGGATTCTCTTGTGACTATTAAGAGTTTATTTAAGAGTAAAGGACTAGCCACATTCTTTATGCATGTAAGGTTTTTGAACAGTGTGCATAACATAAGCTAGAAGATGCAAGGCCTGCGAAAAGGACTAGCCATATTCTTTAGATCTATGAAGTTTTTCACCAGTATGGATTCTATCTGTGCTGAGCTTTAAATTTGATTCTTGGGCAAGGACTTACCACATGCATTACATGTGTCAGCTTTGCTATCAGTGTACATTCTGTGATGAGCGGGAAGATGTGAGTCATAGGCAGATGTCTTGCCACATTCTTTATATCTGAAAGGTTTGTCACCAGTATGGATTCTCTTGTGACATTGTAGAGTTGAATTCCAGGCAAAGGACTTGCCACATTCATTACATGTGTAAGGCTTTTCGCCACTATGGATTCTCTTGTGACATTTTAGAGTTGATTTCTGGGCAAAGGACTTGCCACATTCATTGCATATGTAAGGTTTGTCACCAGTATGGATTCTCTTGTGACATTGTAGAGTTGATTTACGGGCAAAGGACTTGTCACATTCATTACATTTGTACGGCTTTTCACCAGTATGGATTCTCTTGTGTCTTTGTAGAGCTGATTTACAGGCAAGGGATTTGCCACATTCATTACATGTGTAGGGTCTGTCACCAGTATGGATTCTCTTGTGACATTGTAGAGTTGATTTACGGGCAAAGGACTTGCCACATTCGTTACATGTGTAAGGCTTTTCACCAGTATGGATTCTCTTGTGATACTGTAGAGTTGATTTACAGGTAAAGGACTTGCCACAATCATTACATATGTGTGGTTTGTCACCCGTATGGATTCTGTGGTGATAATTAAGATTTGATTTCTGGATAAAGGACTTGCCACATTCATTGCATCTGTAAGGCATGTCACCAGTATGAAATCTCTTGTGACATTTTAGAGTTGATTTACTGGCAAAGGACTTGCCACATTCATTGCATCTGTAAGGTTTGTCACCAGTTTGTATTCTTTGGTGAAATTGAAGATGGGAGACCTGGCTAAAAGACATGCCACATTCTTTACATCTGTAAGGTTTGTCAGCAGTATGCATTCTGTGATGAGATACAAGATGTGGGACCAGAGTAAAAGACATGACGCATTCTTTACATCTGTAAGGTTTGTTACCAGAATGGATTCTGTGGTGAGTTTTAAGATTTGAGTTCCTGGCAAAGGACTTGCCACAGTCATTACCTCTGTAAGGTTTATCACCAATATAGATTCTCTTGTGACATTGTAAATTTGATTTTCCAGCAAAGAACTTGTCACATTCATTACATCTGTAAGACTTTTCACCAGATTGGATTCTGTGGTGAACCTGAAGTTTTGAGACCCGGACAAAGGACTTGCCACTCTCTTTACATGTGTAAGGTTTGTGAGCACTTTCAATTCCTCCTTCAGTATCATCTAAGGAATAAGAAGAAGATTAAATTACCATAAATATATACAAACAAATTTCATAAGATAAAATAAGTAATCAGTAAAAAGAGCACCCCACAAGCACAAGAAGAATATAGAAACAAACATATACACTTTGGCGACTAGGAATTGCATGAAAAATAAACTGGAAGCTATTTTATATACACAAAGTCTCTGGAAGGAAAAAAAATGAAAATAATTATCCATAAATGCCAAGACTAAACATTATGGGACACAGAACCACCAAATATGCCATTGTGTTATTTTGGTGATGGCTGTCTAATGCTGGGCACAGAATCGGCCCTGAAGAGTGCTTGTTGTCTCCATTGAGAGAGGATCATGTCTCCTGTTGGGCCAATACTATGCTGTGTTTACTACTTTTCCTCTGAAGTATCATTTGAGACCGGAAATGGTAATACATCTTTGTTTTTCAAGAATATTTTACCAATCCTTTGTTTTTAATTTTCCCATAAGTTACTCAAAAGTTTTTTCAAGACCTGTGAATCTTTGTGAATTTTGATGGGATTCCAATGAATGTGCACACTGATTTGATATGTTGGACATTTTTACCTCAATCACTGGCAAACATGAGCATACGAGTTTTTTGATCTTCTTATACTTTTTCTAATTTCATGCTTCAATTCCTCAGTGCTTTTTTTAAATCATAACAGGTCTTTCACTTGTTTCATTAAAGTTACCCCCAAGGAATTTTGGAGGTTAATTGTGAAAGATATTTCTATTGCTGATGTCTAAGGTTTTTCTTCATTTGTATATAGAAAGACTACTGATTTGTATAAATTAACATTGTGTCTCAGTAACTTTGAGTAAAGAAAGTTTTTACAAAATGTAGGAATTTTCTAGAAGAGTTTTTAAAACCGGTTGTGTATAAAATCATGACATCTAGGATAAATTTAATTTGATTTCTTCCTTTATTTTTTGTCATCACTTGATCTCCCTAGGTTGTCTTACTCATCCTAGCAAAGATTTCAAGTGGCACATTAAATATGTGTGGAGAAAGTGGGCATCCCTGTATTGTTCGCTGTTTCACTGGAGATGCTTCAAGTTCCTCTCAATTAAGTCTGATATGGGCCATGGGCTTGGTGTAAAAATATATCTATTATATTAGGTTATATCCTTGAATACCAAGTCTCTCCAGGAAGTTTATTATAAATGTATTTTGTCAATTGCTTTTCTGCTACTGAGATGATCATGAAGGGGGCATGTCATTCAGGCTGTTTATGTGGTAGATTACATTTATACATTTACATAAATTGAATGAGCACTGCATCGCACATGGTGTAGACTAAAAGTTCATGGTGAGTTTTATTTCTCTGGCTTCTTCGATACTGTTTACATGTATTTTTTTATGAATTATGGCATCTCTGTTCTTAAGGACATTGTTCTTACATTAACTTTCTTTTTCAGTTCTTTAAATGGTTTAGAATCCAAGGACACTAGCTTCATGGAACTGATTGGACAATGTTTCTTCTTCTATTTTGTAGAATAAATTGAAGAGTATACCTATTCATTCTTGGATAATTTCAAAATTTGGAAATTACCACCCACTATCATTATTCTGCCACATGAGCTTAGTACTAAATTTATGGCTGCTGTCTTAATGCTTTACCCACAGATTAATGAACCTCTCAGGAATTATGAGCAAAGCTTCTTACAATATTGATAAGTAAGAGAGAGATCCACAACAGGTCATGGTGTGGACAATAAGGAAATGTTTGGCTCTATGTGGGAGTTCTTTATCAAACCCCTACCCTTCAATGATCATGGCTTTTTCAGGGAAGAGTGATAAAAGACGGTAAGGATAGTGGTAATGGTTGCCTACTTCGCAATAACATTTTCTGAATACAAGTGGACAGTGTCACATATGTGTCCAGGTGATTGGAACAGCATACATACACCTGTGAAAGGAAAACCAAGATTAAAATCCCAGATTATAAGGTTTTGGAAGATCTGAAACCCTGGCCACTGTTGTAGAGCTATGATCATCTGAAAGCTATTGATAGTCAGTTTTTGTTGATGTTGTTCTTGTTGTTGTTATTTTAGAATATGACCCATGGTAGTTCGATTATACTCCATGGTAGGGCAGTCACCCAGCAATCCTATGCATTACACCTTTGACTCCACTGATACAAACAGTAGAAAATTAAATACACAAATCCGGTGAGTAGGAAGATGAGGGAATGTAACAGGAATTAGAGAGTTGCATATGATCAAAATACATCTAAGAATACATACAGGTATGAATAAAATATTAAAAGTAAAATAATTTCTATATATCAATTCAGTTTCCAAACAAACTCACATCTAGGAAAACAAGAGAATACACAACTGCCATGAGCAAATTAACACATAAATGTAAACATAAAAATGATTATTCAGAGAGTGGCATGTAATATTTAAATGTGGCAAGCATATGTGTGATTCTAAATAATTATAACAAATTTCTAATGAAAAATGTTGCAGAAATGCTTAAAATTTACCTTTACAATGCTGTGGGATCTAACCAAAGAAATACTAGTCCAATCTTTCAAATTGAATAGAAATACAAAATTTCTATTTCCTGATTACATGTAATACTACATGATCAAACTTTGATGACATATGCAGATCTTGTCTAAAAGATCTGGGATTTGAAGTCTTTAAAAGAATCAGGTGAACAACCAACCAATGCTGTACATGAACTTACTTCAGTTACTGTGCAATTTTATACAAATTTTGGACAGAAAACAGTGATCCAGGAAGGGTGTTGAGATCAGAAAAAAAGTGCAAATATATGAAAGTAAGCACATATTAAATTGGCCCTGACTGGTCAATTTATACACAGTATCCAGGCACATACTATAGATCATATCTAGGAAAGTACTAGAGCAAGGCTTGGACATACTGAAATTCAAGGCAGCATTCAACATATCTCTGAAAACATTTTGCTCTCAAGCTACCCTCTGATATCCCCCAAGTATTAATATGTCTTATAGCATTAATGAATGTGTGTCACAATGACACAAAATCACACCTAAGAATAATCGTGGAGGGAAATGTGCTTGAGGTAAAATGCACTCTGCCCTTTCATTCCTGGAGCCACCCTTGCAGTTCCCCATGGCATTGTTCACTGTATGCATCATACATTTGCTGCATTCTAACACTACACAACAATGAAGGCCATGGAATCCTGGGATGAGAGCAGACAAACAGACCTGAAATGCTGCAGAGAAAGAGGATCACATACACTGTAAAACATTTATTTGAATGTGAGGTTTGTTTTTAATCTCTTTCTTTTCATGAATGTGGTGCCAAATCATCTCCCATCCTCTGTATCTACCATTATAAGTACAGCATTCAAAGGCAATCATTCAGGTAATTTCAAGTGAAGAAGATTTGGAAAGGTGCACTGCAGGTCTGAATTCTTCCTTGATTGTGCCTCGCATATGTATCGCTCTTTTATCCCCACTTACCATGTTTTCCATCTGCCTCTACTGTGTTCACATTCCAGGGCTCTTTCATTTGTTCAAGAGAGATGATCAACTCTGGTTTTGACACTAGGAGACCTGTATATTAGAAGAACATTTGATAATTTATGAGGACAATAGCAAACTACATGCATTTCTATTTCTAACAGTACTAAATAAATACGAAGGAATACAATATAGATATCCAAATATGATTTTCTAAATGACATCTCAAGATATTTTAAAATATTCATAAATCATTTTGTTGGTTTTGAATACATTGAGTTCTTTTCAAATTACTGTTCCATCTAATTTCAGATAAGCCTAATACATTGAGATTGAGATTAAACAGGATCGATGAAGTGTCTGAAGAGGAGCATATACGAAAAGATAGGGGGTCCATGCTACCCCACGATAGGTGCCTGTAATGTCAGATAAAATCTGTTCAACATGAGAAATTTCCAAGTTTGTATTAAATTATCATGAAAAAGTCAAACAGACAATCCCATATAAAATTGGAAAACACACTGAATGGTACAATGATGATAAAAAAGAAGCCACAAATGAAAAATAAGCTCACCAACAGAAACAAGGTTGCTGTAGTTCTCCAACATGACATCCTTGTACAAAGCCCTCTGAGCAGAGTCCAGGCATTCCCACTCCTCCTGAGAGAAGTCTATGGCCACATCCTTGAATGTTAAGATGCCCTGTTATAAAAATTCACAGCTTGATCATATGCCCATGTGCAAAGTTCTTTACTTCATCTAAGGAAATATGAATGAGTTAATATGGAACTTCAACTTTTGTAAATAAACAATATTCCATATGATGTTCTCTCATTATAGTCTATACTAAGAATACTGTGCTATGGAAATATGACAGGTCAAGTGATAAAGGACCAGCATAGGCTACATATCCACATGCTGCAATGGAATGTGTGAGGGAGCCCCAGTTCCTCTTCATGTGCAGTTCCAGTTAAAGTGCTTATGAATCACAAGTTAGGAATTCATTCTAAACTGCACAATGCTGCAGGAACTGGTGCCTGAAGAGATATGAGCCTGGCAATTCAATCCTATCCTGATACACTGCTCACAGTAGGATGTGGTGGAAGAAGCAGAATTGCAGAGATTCTTCTTTCACATGACTCCATGGTATCATGGGGAATGATCATGGATGGGCTGACTCCTAGGATCTAAAATGACACCATCGGTGGGAAATCTGGAGAAACACTGCCTTCTAAGGTAAGTTTTGTGTATGGTGTGTGTAGAAAGAAAAGGTCAAGTTCAGACAGTCTACTGAGCAGCTGACCCTTGCAATGGATATCCAAAGTTGATGTGGCCTGAATCTTCAGTGTTTCATCACTCCTTCAAGAACACATGAGGAGCCTAAGAAATAAAGGATACTACTTAATTCCGCATAGTTGTATGAAGAACTTAGCAAAAAATGTGTGTGGGTCTGTTGTTTAAACTTCACTGTGGACTTGTATCTAACAACTCTAGATTCACAGGTTTAAGCTGGAGCCACAGTCTGCACTTTGCTCTTGAGCACAGTTTGCTACAGGAAGTATCATGAGGAAGGAAGAGAGTAAAAACAGTCCCGATTGCACCCCTTGGGTGAGAATATGATTACTCTATTTGTAGTACTGGTCAATGTTGTCTTTCTCTTGTTCATATTCTTAAACATCTTCACTCTTATACAAACACATCCAGCAAAATGACTGGAGCAAAACTTCCCAGTGCCTATAAGACAATGGGTAACAGCATACACTAACACACTCAGTGAAATACACCAAATCTAAAAAAATTATAGGAATCCATATTTCTGCCTCAAGAAAGAAATGAGCATATCAGAGAAACTGTGGAAAGGTAAACAAAGACACATTCATTTTAAACTCATTCACAACACAAAAAATAACATCACAAAAAGCTACAATATGACGACTATAATTAACACACACACTTCCATAAGAACTCTTAATAACAATGGAATCAAGTTTCTACACAAACACAAAGTGATTGAATGAATCTAGAAACAATATCCATCTATCATTGTCTACAAGAAATATATCTTAGCTTTAAGATGAATATCCACTCAGTATGAAAGAAGAAATAAAATATCAAACTAAAGGGAAACAGAAGCAAGCAGAAGTCATTGATGGAATATCTGACAAAATAGACTAAAACAAAAGCTAATCATAGGAGATACAGACAGAGGTCATACATTCTAATCAAGGGAACAGGAAATGAGGAAAATATTACTATCCTACACATATATATAGAAGAACCAGATGCACCTGCTTCCGTTTTTATAACAATGGAGAACTGGATTTAAAGGCACAGATAAGCACCAAGCCATTAATAGTAGGTGATTCTAACGCCACACTTTCTCTAATAAGCACATTATGATTACACAGAATACAGCAATATTAGAATTAATTGACATCAGATAGCCAATTTCCTTAGCAGATAAGTACAGAATATCTCACCAAGATGCCAAAGAATACATAATCTACTCAACAGCACGAATCAGATTGTCTAGACCACCTCCTGGGCTGGAAAACAATTCTTAATGAAATCTAAATTGTGAAATAACTCACTGTGTTGCCTGTGACTGCAATGCAATGAAACTTATGTTAAAAGCAAACAGGACAAAGTCTCATTCATGCACAAACTCATCGAGATCAAAAGACTCTTTACTGAAAAATGAAAAAATCAAAAGAGAAATCAGGAGACAAACAAAACTCTTCCTAAAACTAACTGAAAACAAAAACACAAATACAGAAGTAAAAACTACTTGAAAGAGTTGAAAGTTTCCTATCAGGGAAATTTGAAGATCTAAGTGCATACATAAAAATATTAGAAAGAGCACAAATAACTGCCTAGCGATGAAAGGAAAAATTTCAAAAGTCAAGAATGAACACAATTATGTGCCACTTTACATACAGAAATATTAATAATCAGAGGAGATGAGTCAAATACACGTAGAACAATATGAGAAACTCTTGAACTGTGAGATGATTATTTGGGAAAGCAAGAAAGACTGACACTTCACTCAAGTAATCAACAGAAAGAAATAAGGGACTAAAACTAATAGGTTTCTAATAAATTTTAAAAAGGAAGAAAGGAATGAAGGACAGGACCTGCTGGATATATCGAGCAATCTACCAGATTTTGAACAATATCTATAGACAAAAAATTTAAAAATATTTTTTAAAGAATAAGACATAGCACTCCCAAAGAGCTTAAATGAAGCCTAAAGAACTCTAAAATGAATACCAGACACAGATTCAACAACAAGAGGAAATTAAAGGCTAAAACCATGAAGAACATAGCCTCCAAAGTGCTCAATAAAATATCTGTAACAAAATACAGACATCTATCAAAAACAATATGCATCATTATCACCTTGATTTTATTCCTGAAAGGCAGGGATGGTTCAATATGTGCAATCCAATAAATACAATAAACAACACTGATGGACTTACGACACACAAAGCATATGAGAGTATCAATAGATGCAGTAAACGTCTTTGACAAAGGGGTTTTAAATTAAAACTCATTAAGAATGTATTTCCTGAGGTATCATATCACAGTGTAGTTAAACTATACATGAGAACTCCAGAGCCAACATTGTCCTAATGGAGAATATCTTGCAATAATCTCACTGTGGTAAGGAATGAGCCAGGAGGGTCCACTGCTCTGACTGCCTTTCAACATTGCTATTAAGAACTAACTAAAGCAATAAGGCATGAGAACAAAATAGACATCAACATGGAAGGAAAAAGTCAAATTGTCTTTAATGGAGATGATATAATGCTGACGGGCAAGTCAACAATGATAAAACAGGAATTTTCTATAAGCAGTGAACATACTCAGCAATGTGCAGAATCAGCTTACACAAATGAGTTTCCCAACACACCAACGACAAAGAGTAAAAGACAGAGAATGTGGACACATTCACACTCACAGTGGAATAACAGATAACCAAGGAAGTGGAAGAACTCTATAAAGCAATCTCTAAACATCTAAAGAAAGAGATGGAGCATGTCATGAGAAAATGGAAAGGTATCCTTTGATAATGATTTTGATCTCCTCTCAGTCAGAATGGCAAACCAACTGATAGCAAATGTTGGAGGGATTTGTGGGACAGTGAGGCATCCACCATTCACTCTTGCTTATGTCAAAATCTGGTGGAGCCACTGTCGAAATTTGTGTGGAGAACTATCAAAAAGCTAAAAATGAGTCTACCACGTAACACAGCTCTTCCAGAGATTGGAATATGCACATATTACTACGTGTCCTTCTCCACAGATAATTGCTTAGATATGGTTTTCTTAGAGTTTGACTATTTTTTTAAATGGTTAAAGGACGATTTAATTCATTTACATATAAAATATGTTACCGAATTATATGTATTTCAGTGCATATACTTTTCCAAGTTCTACTTTCTCTCCCTGGATTAAAACTCTTCCAGATTTCTTGAGAACATTTTGTAACAGAAGTGTCTAATTCTGCAACTAAAATTGAAAGAAATTAAAATCTGTTGAGGAATCAAAAAGTATCTAAGCCTGGAAATGTATGATGAGTAACAACTGTATGTCTTTCACCACAATACTTACAACCAAAACTGTGGATCTAGCTAAATATATGTGTTAAAACTCTGGCAGATATATTGATACTCGTGGATCATTAATTTCTCTTAAGCAATCTTGCCACATGTCCAAAGGTGATATCTTCGAAAGTAAAAAAAAAAAACGAATGGAATGAATTTAGGTTGAATGCATTGTGCATTTTCTACAAGAGGCCAACAATAAGAAATTTGATGTATTTCCTGTATTTGAGTGTACAAATGTGAATGCTTAGCAACTTAGCCCATTTTTCTTATTCCAGAAAAGAAGTGGACAGAAGCCAATAGCATAAAAAGAGATGTAATGTGTTATTTTCATGTAAATATTTATACATAAATCTGATGAATGTGGATCTGAAACAATGTGAACCACAACGTTATCTATACCTCAAAACATTGCAATTCACTGCAAAATGAGTCTAGGGCCCTTCTCTATTTCTCACATATATTACAAGGACAGGAATGGTTCAAATTAATGTATGAGCTGCTATTTTCCTATCTTGTTCTTCAAATGTTTGTTTTGTGTATTTCTTTGTTTTATTTTATAGTAAATATCTAGCATGTATAGATATCTCAATAATGACTACTCCTTAACTTTTTTAGAAATCAAAATGCATTTCTAGTTCACGCTGTTAGTATAGATTAAAAATAAAACATACAAAACACTACACAACAAGTACACAACTCTGTGAAAACAGAAATGCAGCTGTTGTCCACTCAGAACCACTTTCAGAATCTGCTAGTGACATTGTTAGAGGAAGGTACTCTGCAACACCACCAAAGGAGAAACATAAGCATGTTAATAAATATAAATCATTGGTCTACAATGTTGACTTACTCACAGGATATGCTAGAGCACAAAGCTTTTGGGAGTATACAACCAATTCCTGATATTGGTATGAGACCCATATCACAGGATGGAACACATACCTGTCAATACTTGGGACACAAAAATCTGAGACTAGCTAACCCATGGAATTAGGAAGAACCAAACATTACTGTTTTTATAAAGGAAAAAGCTATTGCAAAAAGGACTGCTAATTACAGTACTATACTCATAGATCAGAGCCTTGCACAACCATCTTCAGAGAAGGTTCCTCCGATAACAGATGAGAACAAATATAGAGACCATAGTAAGATAATATGAAGAGATTGAGAGGCATGATAACCTCAGCCTTAACCATGATGTCTCCATCAAATGTCGCCTATCACGAGTCAGGAACACTTGAGGGAGACGAGGCACCAAACGTGTAAAGGCATAGAGGATGCAGTACAACAAAAAACAAGACCCTTCAGATCAATAGGATTGAAGGATGTATAAATTCAGAGAGACCAGGCAGCATCTCCAAGTCTTACACAGCTCTGCTCCCCATGGGGTCCTAGAACAGAAAAAGAGACACATGCCCAATCTGAAACCCAGAAGAGATCTCCAACTGAAAAACACTTGCAAATGAAAGTTAAATTTTCTCCATGGTAGTCATGATTGAGAAACAACCTACTTTTTAAAGTAGGCTGTACACTGAAAAATAAACAGCCAACCACAACAAACCTGCTGTCATCTTGAGAGGTTCTTTATCAAATAAGGAGTCATGGCTTTAAGATTTCTTTCTCTTGTATTTTTTTATTTACTGAAACTTTTCTCCATTTTTTCCCATAAAGGTCATGTATATTTATATATTATACATTCCTAAAGGTTATATGTATAAATATATTCAAATATACTCTATATACAGAAATATATATGCTTTGTTATAGACAGGGTCCTATTGCGATTTCTGAGTGTGTGGAGAAGTTGGTCTCTGTTTTTAGATCTGTTTCTTCTGCTTTGAGGGGGTGGCTGTTTTCCTTCGGATTGTCTATTTTCTCTCACTAGGATGTGTTAGTTTGTGTTTTATAGGATCATATTATCATTTTGTATTATATAACACTACATAAGGTCTTATTACTATCACTTAGAAGCCATTTTCTTTCCTAATGAGACACATGCTGTGGATAGATCTCTGGGAACACAGATGGGTGTAATGAGGATTACTAGAGTATAGAGAAACCAAAATGTGGATATATTCTATAATTACTAATATTAATAGAAGGGAAAATAAATAAAGATAATATTTAAACCCCTAAAACACACCCATTTTTCTGAACTCCACACACAAACAACAGTCTCTGGGAAAAGGTGGAGCAGTCCATCTTGTCCAAAGAAAGGCAAAAAGCAAAATAATGACGATAAAGCTCAGTTTCTGCCTCAGATGTGATGCCTTATGCACACCACTCAGGCAATACTGCGCAATAAGTATTACTGATAACACATAAGGAACACAACTCAGTGACTTCTAGCCCAGCCTGATGACACAATGAGACACTATATAGAACCTGGGTACACAGAGAGAAAATAATGATCTCTGTAGTGGTAGACATGGCCACAGAACAGCCAAAGCAAGTGAATGAACTCAGCATCCATACATTCAGATAAAGTGAGGGCAGGTGTCCACAGACAGCCACATCATCACGGCTGTGACAGCGACTGTCCAGGAAAGAAACCAAGGAAAGTGTAATATGAACAGATCTGTAAACATGAGGAAAAACAAACTACGTACATCTGCCATCTTCTAGACTATCAAGAGTTTGCGTATTAAGTTTGTGAAGCAGGAGGATATGCCTTTTATAATTTTATTTTTCATGAATATAAGCTAGTTGTGTTAGGAAATGCAATCTGTGTGTGTGAATGTGCACTTTCATAAGACGGTGAACCAGAAGAAGAAGAGACCTCAGATGGATTCCATTCCTCACATTTGCCTTTCCTCTCTTTCTATGAGGACAGAAGCCCTTTGCTGGAGAATTTGGCTCCCAGGAAGCTTCTGAATTCATCTGTCCCAGTGAAAAATTTGTGATCATTAACAACCATCATTTTATTAAGAATATATGACCTGAAAAAAATGAGCTGAGAAGAGCAGAATGGAGGGAAGGCTGTAGGAATTAGATGATAAGTATACAGAGACTAAATCATGACACTCTTATGAAGAAATAATAAGCAAAAATAGAGACAGAAATACAGTCTTTGGGCAAAACTATGAGAAGCCCAGAAGTAAAGGTGTGCAGCACAAATATATAACCTTTGTGGAATATACTGACACAGGCACTGTACAGAGACACACTTACCTCAGGATCTGCCATCTCTTCGTCTGGCTCCTCTGTTAGATTCTTTCTTAAGGGAAATGTCGTACTCTAGTGTCTCCTAGTGTCTCTCCTGAGGATTTATTTCCTTGAGAAGGATCAGCAAATACCACTCACCTCCTCCCAGCGAGATCACAGTGTGCAGAGATCCAAAGACAGGATGCACTCACTACTGACTCTTTATATGGACTCTCTCCAAACAAAGACTGACAACATGGTCGGGTTTCCCTCTGGCTGCCTTCAGGTGGGCTGCTGTGCGGTCAAGAACTGCGCTGAGATTCTAGGCTGGACTGTCCTGTTTCACACTACACAGACTGAGCAGAACCTAGGAACCAAATGTAAACTCAACTGTCAGCTTGAAGCCCTCAAGGCTGATCATGAACCTCCAACGTGCTTTCACAGGCAATGTTCATTAAGACTTAGAGTGGCTCCTTAAATTAATAGAGAGAAACTGTGGTGAAAGCACAAGTGAAATCTATTCAAATTGCACTGGGGCCTTGTGGAGGGCTATGAGGATCTTTGATGCTAAATAGAATCTGTCTGACAGAGACCCAGATTCTTTAGCTGGGGGAATATTAGTCCATCAGTTATATTGCTCCCATTACTTTCTAAATTTTCATCTTTAAAGAGAATGTCTACGTGGCCTGTCTGAGCAGCCGTTGGTGGCTGGGAAAGGAAAGTAGCCACTTCACCTGAAAACCTTGCAGGCCCTTTTTTCCCTAAGCCCTGGCAAACTGCCCCAGGACAGGTGTTAATGCTCCAGGAAGAGATAGCATTTAATATTAGCACACCAAAAACTGAATCCACACCACCAAGAGCCTCAAAGCCATTGGTGGCTCAGATGTTCCTTTCAAAGGCTCTTTCTAATCACCTCAGGTTTTTGCAGGTTTGCAGGCCACCAGGAGGAGGATGCTGGCTCCATCCTAGACCTAGCCCCATCCTGGATAGCACCTGTATACCAGAAAGACCCCTGCTGTGATGACTGGCCCTTAAATTCCTCAGCAGGCAGCAACTCTGTCTCTCTCTTTGCTTGCCTCCATTTCTAGCAGTGTGCTCTCTCTGCCCTTGACATGTACACTGTTCAATTTCCATATTAAAAACAATTCTGTGTTTTTATTTTTAAAGTGCAATTGTGTGTGTCATTTCTTAAAGCGTGTAAGGCTGCCATGTCTGTCTCCCATAAAGAATGAACTACTGTGTTCACTGACCATAAAGAATGAACTATCTTGTTCATTTGCCATCCTTTTCCTTTTCACCCGTATTCCCTTCCTGAATGGATTTCCAAGAACCCATCTGCAGAAAAGGCTGGTTCCCTCTCAGGGTCTTAATCAACGGCATGAGATGAAAGCTGTTTGGCTACATTATCTCTCAGACGGCCTCATGAATCTAGATCATTTAGTGTGCACCTCAACCTGAACAAATTTGTGGTTTGGAATTTAGAGTAAAGAACTTAGATTTTTAGCATCTTTTAATGTAAGAGGAATACCTCAGAAGTTCTCAAGTCTAGACATTGTTTACTATGTATGTAGTATATGATCATAATGCACTATAATACACTCTTATGGAATCGTCTTATATATCCTGACGTGGCTGAGCAGTAGTTATTGTGCCTCCCAAAGTTCCCAGGAAGATTCTACGGCTCAGGTCTATCTTTTAATTTAAACAAAACTTGCATAGAAGAGTCTTGTATCAAAGATGTGGGCATACATAAAAAAGTGCCAAAGTAGCAATGTATGAGATTATACTGTGTTTTCACGAAATGTTCACAGGATCTATAAAAATTTGGGAGAAACGATGCCATGGTTTAGTTTGTATAACCAAAATTACAAATTGTTCAACTCATGGTAGTAGCAAATGTGAGTCTAGATTCATCAGTTTTTTCTGATCTCCATTTATTTTGAAAATTGCACACATACACATTCACATATTTACACCCATTCATGCATGTGTGTGTGTTTGTGTGAGAAAAAGTCTATGTACTACTAAATAGAGGACTTCATAACATTCACACCATTTATAGGCTGATTCCTTCACTCCAAATTCTCTTCTATGAAAATACCATTTCTTTATTACATGTATTTAATGCACTAGAGATTCATTACAGGAGGCACCAAAAAGTATCAGTTTGAACACATCAATAATAAACTCAGTCACCTAGAGTGCATTCGTGCATTAAAGACAGGAGTCAATGAATCACTTCCCTTTAACCCATTGGACCAAGTCCAAATCTAGATTTAAATGTTCTTCATTCTCCACATGTCTCCCATCTCCTCATGTCTGTCTGTTGTATATGTCGAAATCTGAAGCTCCCTGAAGGCTGATTGTGAATCTTCCCTTGGCCCTAAGTCTGTGGCTGTTCCTAGCAAAAGGCTTTGCTCTTTTTCCCACTGAACACAGCAGAAAGCATCACACAGGGAATAAGTAAAGAGATACATTACATACACTTTTAACAGTATATCAGAATTATTATGTCACTGTCTCTCCGAAGTCCAAGCTGAACAAGATAAATGACAATTCTACAAACACCATTGGTGATCAAGCAGTAGCTCCATGTTGTATGTATCATTGACTGGAGAAGAAATGATGATTGAAGTTTGGAGATTCTCATTAGCTTAGTTTACGGATATTGATTCCGTGGAAAATCCAAGGCAAATAAAGCTGGTTGTTACATTGTTCTATCATAAAGACTCTTTAAACAAACAGGCTGAGTTCACAGTAGGATAGCGGTCTTAACTCTTACGTGAACTGGAGATACATTATTTACTTCGGCTGTGAGATTCCAAGTGCTGGAAATAGTTATCTAGTGGAAAAAGGCAACTGGAAGATGTAAAATATATTCAAAAATGAAAGGAGGAAGTCAAAATATCCTAACCTCCAGATTAAATGAATTATGAAATAAAATCCCAAAACACTCCACAAGAAAGCTCACACAACAGATACACATGTTCACAAAATGAATCAGCACACAAAATAATATCAAAAAATCAGGAATCCTCTTATATATCAACAACAAACATAGGAAGAATGCAATACGGGGAAGAAATCTATTCATAATAATTTCACAAATCTTAGCAGATAGTGAACCATGAAGGATAAATATTTGTACAGCAAGAGCTTTAAGGCACCAAAGAAAGAAATTAACAACACATCTGAAGAGGTAAATTGTTCCATTGCTTTTCCAGTGGTCAAAATGATATTGTGAAAATGGTTATTGTCTCAGTTTGGGTTTATACTGTTATGACACCCCCACCAACAAAGAAACTTACGGGGAGAGTTTATTTCTGGTTAAGTTCTGAGACTCTGAGCTCATGCTCCCTTGCTGATGCAATGTTGCCCAGGAATTCAAAGCACGATTCATTCAGATTCAAGGAAAACTTTTAAATACACATTCACGTGTCTTGAAATGGTGGGACATAAACAAACCACACAGCCACCTTTTCAATAAATTAGCACCACATAAAATGACACCATCCATACCCTAAAGACATCTCGATCACTACAAAAATCAATCAAGTAAAGACCAGAGAAAGGAACCAAGGCCAAGAGAGCCAAAGAAAGCTCAGAGACAAGAACATGTTTGGAACTTATATCTCAGGCTTCATGAAGCCAATGAGAAAGAGAGAGATTGAGTAAGCCCCGAAGGGAGCTGGAAGACAGAACTGAGACAAAACTCGTGCATATAGACAACTATAAAGCAGTATGACAGTTTTGAGTGACTCCAGATAGAAAATCACTTCACCTAAGGAAATATAAACAGGAATAAGAAGACAAGCATGGCCAGCCATTGAGCTCTCCTTTACCTAGGAAAGCACAGTGGCAACTGAGGACACACAGGGTTGGAAGTCCTCCCCTAAAGACAACACAGTGTCCTGTAAGTTGGTCTACAGTAACAGTAAGAGGAATATTATGTTCTTGTTTTTCTCAGAAATGTAAATCTTAGCAGCTAATTGTTCAATTTCTATAAGTAATTATTAACATTGACTTTTAGAGCCCATAAGTGTAGAGACAATGGTGGCTTTTTACAGATGATGACAAAACGGTAAAGAGGTAACTTTAGAAGTCTCTCTAAGAAAGCTACCAGCTCCAATTCAACTCTTTTCCCATGTATATGAAAGCTTAGACTCTTTTCTTCTCCTTTGCCCTGACACAGAGGCAGAGAACAGGCCTGACGGAGGAGAGGACTTCCAGACATACCTAAAAAGATTCCTTTATTAAAATGGGACAAGCACAAATCCACATCCCAGAGTCAGCTTCTCAGCTCAAACCTAAGGAGAACAGGACAGATTGTCAGCAGCAGCTGCTACTAATTTATTTTGATCAACAGCAGCAGTAGCCCTATTATCATCAAAATTTAAGCTGGTAAAACCTGATGTGTAGACAGGAACATGCACCAGGTCTTCTGCATATACACTATGGCTTTTACTTCAGTGTTATTTTGGGATTCCTGCCTGAACAAAGAAGCAGGTGTCAGATTCCTTTGCCTTTCTCGGGAGATTTTCTACTGTTGACATGTCTTGCCCAAATATGTTATAATAGTTTTGTATATATTATCTTGTTTTATTTTGATACGATACGATTTCTTTATTAATATCATTTTGTTTTCTACTAAGAGACAAAAAGGGAAGGGATCCAGATGAGGAGAAGAGAGGAGGAAATGAGATAATGAGGTCAGGAAATGATTATCAAGATATATTCTGTCATAGAAAAAAAATATTTTCATTAAGAGAGAAGTATAGAAGGAAGGTGTGAAAACAAAAAAAGATACTTGGAGGAGCAGAATATTCTGGACTTCTCAGCTTCAGGAAGTTGTCTGAGTTTCTGCCTGACCATCTCCCACAGGAACTTCCACAAAGCCAACACTTCAGGCACTGCCCAAGCTGCCTGCCCACCTGCTCAATAGCATCAGACACAGGACTCCTGCAGGCTGATCACAGGGAAGGGCAGCTGTGCCAAGGAACCCAGGAGCTCACCGGCAGCTCAGGCAGCCATGGCAACAGCTGTACTTCTGTTTTACTCCACTGTAAAATCCCCTGTTACAGATTGCACAATATAGTAAAAAGGAGGCTATTTTGTCCAAAATAAATTATTAGAAGACTCAGGCGGCTCCAGCTTCCACAAATGGAGAGCAAAATGCATTAACAGGGCTATACTAATATAGTACATGTGGAAGGAAATAAAATGACGGACACTAGGCTCAGCTAAATGAGTCAGAACCCTTTCAGAAACTTTGAACTTTGTCAACACAAAAAAGTAAACTCTTCCTCTCTCTGAAGCATTCTAGCAGCAAAGTCATTCAAGAAAGGAGCTACAGTCTCATCATCATCATCCACAGCTCTTCCAGTCTGTTTGGAGAAAACTGAACACAATTATGGGGGTTTAAATTATACTTGTGTCTTATGTATGCTCTACATCTATGCACTCCTGTATCAAACTCCACAGTTCAAACCCATCAATTGGAAAATCACATGCCCCTCATAGGTGATGCTCTATCTTTACACTTTCAACTACATGTTTCCCTGTCTCCAATCTTATAGAAACGATGTAGAATACCAAGATCATCATAGAGAGGTGCATGGAGATGAGAAGAGAAATAGCAAATAAAAGATAGAAAAGATAGATCAGGAAACAGGATACCTTGCACAAATCTATTCCTAAGCCATGCATTTTTTGAAGAAGTAAAGCATCTCAAAACCTATTTGTAAAGGGAGTTATCTAAGGTCATCAGAAGGTTCCAGAAATGGGTGGCAAAGGGAATATGGGATATCTCAGAGATAGGTGCCTAAGAACTGATGAACACAGCCAAGTTGGGGAACGAATCAGGTACATAGAAATAACATCCAAAACTCCTACAAGGCAAAAGCTTCACCATCACACTTTTCAATACGATTACATTTCTGGACTAGGACACAGAACTGAAATAAGAGTTTTCCTTTCATCATTGTCTCTGAGACAGACTTGTGTTGGTCTGGCTACCCACATATTATCCCTGACTTTCTGTGGCTTATTTGGTTATATGTAGGCATTTCATGTTTGTTATTTCAAAGAACTAACTTGATAAGTTGCTTTATAACATCAGCCAGCTGGAAAATTTCTGTTTATTGTTTGTCAGGAAGACATGTCTATGTGTAAAAGTAGGGAACTGAAGTCCCGAATTAATATTGTGGTAGCCTTAATTTGTGACTTTAGAAGTATTCATTTAATAATGTTACTTGGAGGTATGTTTAAGGCAGGTCATTCAGTACTAGATAACCAAATGGTGTGCTCTTCTCTGTGGAAGACCACTTCTCCCACTCCCTGTTTTCCTCACGGACTACAGGTCTATGCATACCTCTGTGACATTATGAGCTATTTTTGTCCAGATGGTATTCCTAATGAGGAAAACATATACCTTATACAGATCAGAAACATGATCATATAAACTTGTACATGATCTACATTTATATTATTACATATTATCCATTGGCATAATTGTCCATGTATAATCTGAAACTAATGATGCCCAACCAAGAAAGAATAGACCGATGACACAAAAATGAAGGCAAACATGACCAAAATGTCTAAAATTTTAATTGGGTAACCAGAGAACTATATTTGAAGTTAAAAACTATCTGTAACATAAATGTAATCTTAAATAATGGCAAGGAAAAATGTCTACATAGAATATAATCATCTTACATTAGCAACAAAAATCAATTATACTAAACTATACAAAGCACTGGAATATTTTTGACATTCAGTGGTTCTTTAACACATTATCCAGACATAAACTTGCAAAATGTTATTTCTGAATATATGTCTTATAGGAATCTTTTCTTATTAGTTATACTTGATGTTTGTGTAATTGTGTCTCCAAAAAGAGTTCATGTTCCAAAAAACATTTTATGACTGCAAACCCATGACTAAAATGAATGATTCTACATTTATAACAAGCGTAGTCTTTCATAAAGTGATTTCTGAGTATTGACCAAGCTGTGAAGATGATGGAAAGCTGTGGCACAGGGTAAGGAAACGGTCTGTGAATTCTGAGTGCTGCATGATTTTCCTCTAAAACACATTAAGGAATTTTAGGAAGCCGATAAGTTAAATGAATTTTCTGATGCTTTGTAATATTTGAACATTTGGTAAAGGACTTGCCACATGCTTCACAAATGTAACATTTGTTCCCAGCATGAATTCTGTGGTGAACATCAAGAGTTGAGTTTGGAGCAAAGGTCTTGTTATATTCTTACATCTGTAAGGGTTGTCACCAGTAAGGATTCTCTTGTGACTATTAAGAGTTGATTTAAGAGTAAAGGACAAGCCACATTCTTTACATCTGTAAGGTTTTTGAACAGTGGGCGTAATATGATAAGCTAGAACATGCAAGGCCTCCAAAAAGGACTAGCCACATTCTTTAGATCTATGAAGCTTTTCACCAATATGGATTCTATCTGTAGTGTGCATTAAGATTTGATTTTTGGGCAAGGACTTACCACATTCATTACTTGTGTGAGGTTTGCTACCAGTGTACATTCTGTTATGAGCTGGAAGATGTGAGTCCTAGGCAAAGGTCTTGCCACATTCTTTATATTTGTAATGTTTGTCACCAGTATGGATTCTCTTGTGACATTGTAGAGTTGAATTCCAGGCAAAAGACTTGCCACATTCATTACACGTATAAGGCTTTTCACCAGTATGGGTTCTCTTGTGACGTTGTAGAGTTGATTTACAGGCAAAGGAGTTGCCACATTCTTTACATCTGTAAGGTTTATCTCCAGTATGGATCCTGTGGTGAACATTAAGATTTGATTTCTGGGCAAAGGACTTGTCACATTCATGACATTTGTAAGGTTTGTCGCCAGTATGGATTCTGTGGTGACCATTAAGATTTGATTTGTGGGTAAAGGACTTGCCACATTCATTGCATTTGTAAGTCCTCTGACCAGTATGGATTCTCTCGTGAGATTTTAGAGTTGATTTATGGGCAAAAGACTTGCCACACTCATTACATGTATAAGGCTTTTCTCCAGTATGGATTCTCTTGTGACGCTGTAGATTTGATTTACGGGCAAATGACTTCCCACATTCTTTACATATGTGAGGTTTATCACCAGTATGGATTCTGTGGTGAGATTGAAGATTTGAGTTCCTGGCAAAGGACTTGCCACAGTCATTACATCTGTAAGGTTTATCACCACTACTGATTCTCTTGGGACGTTGTAAATTTGATTTTCCAGCAAAGGACAGGTCACATTCATTACATTTGTAAGACTTTTCACCAGTACGGATTCTGTGGTGAACTTGAAGTTTTGAGACCCGGACAAAGGATTTGCCACTCTCTTTACATGTGTAAGGTTTGTGAGCAGTTTGAATTCCTTCTTCAGTATCATCTAAGGAATAAGAAGAAGATTAAATTACTATAAATATATACAAACAAATTACATAAGATGAAACATATAATCAGTAAAAAGAGCACCCTACAAGCACAAGAAGAATATAGAAACAAACATATACACTTTGGCACCTAGGAATTGCATGAAAATAAACTGGAAGCAATTTATATACACAAAGTCTCTGGAAGGTAAAAAAATGAAAATAATTATTTGTAAACGCCAAGACTAAACATTATGGGGCAAATAACCACCAAATATGCCATTGTGTTATTTTGGCGATGGCTGTTTAATGCTGGGCACAGAATCGGCCCTGAAGAGTGCTTGTTGTCTCCATTGAGAGGATCATGTCTCCTCTAGCGCCAAAACTATGCTGTGTTCATTCTTTACCTCTGAAGTATCATTTGCGATCGGGAATGGTAATATATCCTTGTTTTTCAAGAATATTTTACCAATCTTTTGTTTTTGATTCTCCCATAAGTTACTAAAAATGTTTTTCAAGACCTGTGAAGCTCTGTCTGTGAAGTTTGATGGGATTCCAATGAATGTGTACATTGATTTGATAGGTTGGACATTTTTACCTCATTAACTTGCAAACATGAGCATAGGAGCTTTTGATCTTCTTATACTTTTTCTAATTTCATGCCTCAATGCCTCAATGCTTTTCTTAAATCATAACAGATTTTCTCTTGTTTCATTAAAGTTACCCCCAAGGAATTTGCTTGGTTTACTGTGAAAGACATTTCTATCCCTGAAGTCTAAGTTTTTTCATCATTTGTATATAGAAAGACTACTGATTTGTATAAGCTAAGTTTGTGTCTGAGTCACATTGAGTAAAGAAAGATTTCACAAGCTGTAGGAGTATTCTAGTGGAGTTTCTAAAATCTGTTGCGTATAAAATCATGACATCTACAGATAAATTTAATTTGATTTCTTCCTTTACTGTTTGTCATCACTTGATCTCACTAGGTTGTCTGGCTGTGCTAGCAAAGATTTCAAGTGGCACATTAAATATGTGTGGAGAAAGTGGGCATCCCTGTATTGTTCCCTGTTTCAGTGGAGCTGCTTCAAGTTCCTCTCAATTGAGTCTGATATGGGCTATGGGCTTGGTGTAAAAATGTATCTATTATTTTAGGCTTTATCTTTGTGTACCAAGTCTCTCCAGAATGTTTATTTTAAATAGTTATTGAATTTTCTCAATTGCTTTTCTGCTACTGAGATTATCCTGAAGGGGGCATGTCATTCAGGCTGTTTATGTGGTAGATTACATTTATACATTTACATAAGTTGAAGGAGCACTGGGTCACAAGTGGTGTAGACTAAAAGTTCATAGTGAGTTTTATTTCTCTGGGTTCTTCATTACAGTTTACATGTATTTTTTTATGAATTATGGCATCTCTGTTCTTAAGGACATTGTTCTTTCATTAATTTTCTTTTTCAGTTCTTTAAATGTTTTAGGTTCCCAGGACACTAGCCTCATGGAACTGATTGGACAATGTTTCTTCTTCTATTTTGTAGAATAAATTGAAGACTATACCTATTCATTCTTGGATACTTTCAATATTTGGAAATTACCACCCAATATCATTATTCTGCCACATGAGCATAGTATTAAATTTATGCTTGCTGTCTTAATGCTTTACCCACAGATTAATGAACCTCTCAGGAATCATGAGCAAAGCTTCTTACAATATTGATCAATAAGAGAGAGATCCACAACAGGTCATGGTGTGGACAATAAGGAAATGTTTGGCTCTATGTGGGAGTTCTTTATGAAACCCCTTCCCTTCAATGATCAGGGCTTGTTCAGGCAAGAGTGATAAAAGACGGTAGGGGTAGAGGCAATGGTTGCACACTCCGCAATAACATTTTCTGAATACAAATGGACTCTGTCATATATGTGTGCAGGTGATTGGAATAGCATACATGAGACCTGTGAAAGGACAACAAAGATTAAAATCACAGAATATAAGGCTTTGGAAGATTTGGAACCCTGGCCATTTTTGTAGAGCTATGATCATTGAAAGCTATTCATAGAGAGAGAGTCAGTTTTTCTTGATATTGTTCCTGTTGTTATTTTAGAATATGACCCATGGTAGATCGATTAGGCTCCATGGTAGGGCAGTCACCCAGCAATACTAGGCATTATAGGTTTGACTCAATTGGTATAAACAGTAGAAAATTAAATACACAAAGCTAGATGAGTAGAAGGAGAGGGTATATGAGAAGAATTGGAGAGACGCATATGATCAAAACACATTGAAGAAAATATACAGGTATAAATAAAATATTAAAAATAAAATATTTTCTATAAAGCAACTCAGTTTCCAAACAAACTGAAATCTAGGAAAACAGGAGAATAAACAACTGTCATGAGCAAATTAACACATTCTTAAAAAATTATTATTCAGAGATTTGTATATAATATTTAAATATGGCAAGCATGTGAATGATGCAAAATAATTCTTAACAAATTTCTAATGAAAAATATTGCAGAATGCTTAAAATTTACCTTTACGATGCTGTGGGATCTAACCCAAAGAAATACTAGCCCAATCTTTCAAATTGCGTACTGATACAAAATGTCTATTTCCTGACTACATGTAATACTACATTATCAAACTTTGATGACATATGCAGATCTTGTCCAAAAGATCTGAGATTTGAAGTCTTTAAAAGAATCAGGTGAACTAACATCCAATGCTGTAGATGAACTTACTTCAATTACTATGCAATTTTATACAAATTTTGGACAGAAAACAGTGATCCAGGAAGTGTGTTGAGATCAGAAAAAAGGTGCAAAGAAACGAAAATAAGCACATACTAAATATTAACAGAGTAGCCCTTTGCCAGATCATTCCCCTGACTAGCCAATTTATACACAATATCCAGGCACAAACTATAGATCATATCTAGGAAAGTACTAGAGCAAGGCTTGGACATATTGAAATCCAAGCAGCATTGAACATATCTTTCACAACATTTTGCACTCAAGCTACCCTCTGATATCCCCCAAGAATTAATATGTCTTATAGAATTAATGAATGTGTGTCACAATGACACAAAATCACACCTGAGAATAATCGTGGAAAGAAAATGTGCTTGAGGTAAAAGGCACTCTGCCCTTTCATTCATGGAGCCACCCTTGCAGTTCCCCATGGCATTGTTCACTGTGTGCAACATACATTTGCTGCATTCTAACACTACACGACAATGAAGGCATTGGAAACCTGGGATGAGAGCAGACAAACAGACCTGAAATGCTGCAGAGAAAGAGTGTCACATGCACTGTGAACTTTTTATTGGAATGTGAGGTTTGTTTTCAATCTCTTTCTTTTCATCAATGTCGTGACAAATCATCTCCTATCCTCCTTATCTACCATTTTAAGTACAGCATTCAAAGTGAATCCTTCAGGCAATTTGAAATGGAGATGATTTGGCAAGATATACTGTAGCTCTGAATTCTTCCTCCATCAGACCTCCCATATGTATCGCACTTTTATCCCCACTTACCATGTTTTCCATCTGCCTCTCCTGTGTTCACATTCCAGGGCTCTTTCATTTGTTCAAGAGAGATGATCAACTCTGGTTTTGACACTAGGAGACCTGGGTTTTAGAAGAACATTTGTTAATTTATGAGGACAATAGCAATCTACATGCATTTCTAGTTCTAACAGTACTAACGAAATAAGAAGGAAAATAGAAATCCAAATATGATTTTCTAAATGACATCTCAAGATATTTTAAAATATTCATAAATCATTTTGTTGGTTTTGAATACGTTGAGTTCTTTTCAAATTGCTGTTCCATCTTATTTCAGATACAGGCTAATACATTAAGATTGAGATTAAAACAGAATCAATGAAGTGTCTGAACAGGAACATATGCTAAAAGATAGGGGGTCCATGTCATCCCACGATAGGTGCCTATAATGTCAGATAAAATCTGTTCAACATGAGAAAATTCCAAGTTTGTATTAAATTATCATGAGAAAGTCAAACAGACAATCCCAACACAACTGGAAAATACACTGAAAGGTACAATTGTGATAAACAAGACGTCACAAATGAAAAACAATCTCACCAACAGAAACAAGGTTGCTGTAGTTCTCCAACATGACATCCTTGTACAAAGCCCTCTGCGCAGAGTCCAGGCATTCCCACTCCTCCTGAGAGAAGTCTATGGCCACATCCTTGAAGGTTAAGATGCCCTGCTATAAAAACTCACAGTTTGATCATATGCCCATGTGCAAAGTTCTTTACGTCATCTAAGGAAATATGAATGAGTTAATATGGAACTTCAAGTTCTGTACATAAACAATATTCCATATGATGTGCTCTCATTATAGTCTATACTAAGAATACTGTGCTATGCAAATATGACAGGTCAAGTGATGGAGGATTGTTTCATCTAATTCCTACGGCCTTCCCTCCATTCTGTTCTTCCCAGCTCATTGTTTTCAGGTCCTATATTCTTAATAAAATGATGGTTGGTAATGATTTTTCCACTGGAACTGATGAATTCAGAAGCATCCTGGGTCCCAAATTCTCCAGCAAAGGGCTTCTGTGGTCATAGAAAGAGAGGAAATGCTAATGTGAGGAATTGAATCCATCTGAGGTCTCTGTCTTCTGCTGGTTCACCGTCTTATGAAAGTGCACATTCACATACACGGATTGCATTTCCTAACACAACTAACTTATATTCATGAACAATAAAAATATAAAAGGCATACCCTCCTGCTTCAGAAAACTTAATATGCAAACTCTTGAGAGTCTAGAAGATGGCAGATGTACGTAGTTTGTTTTCCTCGTGTTTACAGATCCGTGCATATTACACTTTCCTTGGTTTCTTTCCTGGACAGTCGCTGTCACAGCCATGATGATGTGGCTGTGTGTGGACACCTGCCCTCATTTATCTGAATGTATGGATGCTGAGTTCATTCACTTGCATTGGCTGTTCTGTGGCCATGTCTACCACTACATAGATCGTTATTTTCTCTTTGTGTTCCCAGGTTCTATATAGTGTCTCATTGTGTCGTCAGGCTGGGCTAGAAGTCACTGAGTTGTGTTCCTTTTGTGTTATCAGTAATACTTATTGCGCAGTATTGCCTGAGTGGTGTGCATAGGACATCACATCTGATGCAGAAACTGAGCTTTATCATCATTATTCTGCTTTTCGCCTGTCTTTGGTCTAGACAGACTGCTCCACCTTTTCCCAGAGACTGTTGTTTATGTGTGGAGATATCAGAAAAATGGGTGGGTTTTATAGGTTTAAATATTATCCTTATTTTCCCTTGTATTAATATTAGTAATTCTATATTAGATCCACATTTTGGTTTCTCCGTACTCTACTACTCCTAGTTACTCCCATCTGTGTTCCCATAGAGATCTATCCACAGCATGTCTCTCATTAGGAAAGAAAATGTGTCCTAAGTGATAGCAATAAGCCCTTCTATAGTGTTATATAATACAAAATGATAATATAGTCTGATAAAACACAAGCTAACACATCCTAGTGAGAGAAAATAGACACTCCGAAGGATAACAGCCTCCCCAAAAGCAGAAGAAAAAGATCTAAAAACAAAGACCAACTTTTTCACACCCTCAGAAATCCCAATAGGGCCCTTACCTGTAAGAAAAGCATATATATTTCTTCATGTATAATATGTATTTGAATATATTTATACATGTAACCTTTAGGAATGTATAATATATCAATATATATGGCCTTTATGGGGAAAATGTAGAAAAAGTTTCATTAAATATAAAAATACAAGAAAAAATCTTAAAGCCATGACTCCTTATGTGATGAGGAACCTCTCCAGATGACAGCAGGTTTGCTGTCAATGAGGAACCACAATATAATCTATACCTCAAAACATTGTAATTCACTTCAAAATGAGTCTAGGGGCCTTCTCTATTTCTCACATACATTACAAGGACAGGGTTGGTTCAAGGAATGTATGACCTGCTATTTTCCTATCTTGTCCTTCAAATGTTTGTTTTGTGTATTTCTTTGTTTTATGTTATAGTAAACATCTACCATGTATAGATATCTCAATAATGACTACTTCTTAAGTTTGTAGAAATCCAAAATACATTTCCAGTTCATGCTGTTAGTGTAGATTATTAATAAAGCACCAAAACACTACACAACAAGTACACAACTCTGTGAGAACAGAAATGCAGGTGTGGTCCACACAGAGCCACTTTCAGAACCTGCTAGTGGCATTGTTAGAGGAAGGTACTCTGCAACACCACCAAAGGAGAAACATAAGCAGGAAGCAAACATAAAACCACTGGTCTACAGGATAGACCTTACTCACGGGATATGTAGAGCACAAAGCTTTTAGGAGTATAGAACACTTCCTGACTTTGACATGAGACCCATACCGCAGGATGGAACACATACCTGTCACTGCTTGGGGGACAAAAATCTGAGACTAGCTAACCCATGGGACTAGGAAGAACCAAACATTACTGTTTTTATAAAGGAAAAGGCTGTCGCCAAAATGACCCCTATATCACTCTGCTATACTCATAGATCAGAGCCTTGCACAACCGTCTTCAGAGAAGGTTCCTCTGATAGCAGATGGGAACAAATATAGAGACCATAGTAAGATAATATGAAGAGATTGAGAGACATGATAACCTCAGCCTTAACCATGATGTCTCCATCAAATGTCGCCTATCACGACTCAGGAACACTTGAGGGAGATAAGGCAGCAAACGTGTAAAGGGATACAGGATGCAGTATAACAAAAAAACAAGACCCTTCAGATCAATAGGATTGAAGGATGTATAAATTCAGAGAGACCAGGCAGCATCTACAAGTCTTAAACAGGATTGCTCCCAATGGGGTCCTAGAACTGAAAAAGGAGACACATGCCCAATCTCAAACCAAGATGAAATCTCCAACTGAAAAGCACTTGAAAACGAAAATTTAATTTTCTCCATGGTAGTCATGCTTGAGAAACAACCTACTCTTAAAAGTAGGCTGTACACTGAAAAGTAAACAGCCAACCACAGCAAACCTGCTGTCATCTGGAGAGGTTCTTCATCACATAAGAGTCATGGCTTTAAGATTTTTTCTTGTATTTTTATATTTAATGAAACTTTTTCTACATTTTCCCCATAAAGGCCATATATATTGATATATTATACATTCCTAAAGGTTATATGTATAAATATATTCAAATACATATTATACATGAAGAAATATATATGCTTTTCTTACAGGTAAGGGCCCTACTGGGATTTCTGAGGGTGTGAAAAAGTTGGTCTTTGTTTTTAGATCTTTTTCTTCTGCTTTGGGGAGGCTGTTTTCCTTCGGAGTGTCTATTTTCTCTCACTAGGATGCGTTAGCTTGTGATTTATCAGACTATATTATCATTTTGTATTATATAACACTATAGAAGGGCTTATTGCTATCACTTAGGACACATTTTCTTTCCTAATGAGAGACATGCTGTGGATAGATATCTATGGGAACACAGATGGGAGTAACTAGGAGTAGTAGAGTACAGAGAAACAAAAATATGGATCTAATATAGAATTACTAATATTAATACAAGGGAAAATAAATAAAGATAATATTTAAACCCCTAAAACACACCCATTTTTCTGATATCTCCACACATAAACTACAGTCTCTGGGAAAAGGTGGAGCAGTCCATCTTGTCCAAAGAAAGGCAAAAAGCAAATTAATGACATTAAAGCTCAGTTTCTGCATCAGATGTGATGCCTCATGCACACCACTCAGGCAATACTGCGCAATAAGTATTACTGATAACACAAAAGGAACACAACTCAGTGAGTTCTAGCCCAGCCTGACGACACAATGAGACACTATATAGAACCTGGGAACACAGAGAGAAAATAACGACCTCTGTAGTGGTCGACATGGCCACAGAGCAGCCACTGCGAGTGAATGAACTCAGCATCCATACATTCAGATAAAGTGAGGGCAGGTGTCCACAGACAGCCACATCATCACGGCTGTGACAGCGACTGTCCAGGAAAGACACCAAGGAAAGGGTAATACGAACAGATCTGTAAACACGAGGAAAACAAACTATGTAACTCTGCCATCTTCTAGACTGTCAAGAGTTTGTATATTTAGTTTTGTGAAGCAGGAGGGTATGCCTTTTATAATTTTATTTTTCATGAATATATGATGGTTGTGTTAGGAAATGCAATCCGTGTTTGTGAATGTGTACTTTCATAAGACAGTGAACCATCAGAAGACAGAGACCTTAGATGGATTCCATTCCTCACATTTGTCTTGCCTCTATTTCTATGAGGACAGAAGCCCTTTGCTGGAGAATTTGGTTCCAGGATGCTTCTGAATTCATCTGTCTCAGTGGAAAAATTATTAACGATCATCTTTTTATTAAGAATATACGTCTTGAAAACAATGAGCTGGAACGAACAGAATGGAAGGAAGGCTGTTGGAATTAGATGATAAGTATACAAAGACTAAATCATGACACACTTATGAAGAAATAATAAGCAAAAATAGAGATAGAAATACAGTCTTTGGGCCAAACTATAAGAAACCCAGAAGTAAAGGTGTGCAGCACAAATATATAACCTTTGTGGAATATACTGACACAGGCACTGAACAGAGACGCACTTACCTCAGGATCTGCCATCTCTTCGTCTGGCTCCTCTGTTAGATTCTTTCTTAAGGGAAATGTCGTGCTCTAGTGTCTCCTAGAATCTCTCCTGAGGATTTCCTTGAGTAGGATCAGCAAATACCACTCACCCACTCCCAGCAAGATCACAGTGTGCAGAGATCTAAAGGCAGGATGCACTCACTACTGACTCTTTATATGGACTCTCTCCAAACAAAGAGTGACAACATGGTCGGGTTCCCTCTTGCTGCCTTCAGGTGGGCTGCTGTGCGGTCAAGAACTGCGCTGAGATTTTAGGCTGGACTGTCCTGTTTCACACTACACAGACTGAGCAGAACCAGGAACCAAATGTAAACTCAACTGTCAGCTTGAAGCCCTCAAGGCTGATCATGAACCTCCAACGTGCTTTCACAGGCAATGTTCATTAAGACTTAGGGTGGTTCCTTAAATTAATAGAGAGAAGCTGTGGGTAAAGCACAAGTGAAATCTATGCAAATTGCACTGGGGCCTTGTAGAGGGCTATGAGGATCCTTGATGCTAAATAGAATCTGTCTGACAGAGACCCAGATTCTTTAGCTGGGGAAACATTAGTCCATCAGTTATATTGCTCCCATTACTTTCTAACCTTTCATTTTTAAGAGAATGTCTACGTGGCCTGTCTGAGCAGCCGTTGGTGGCTGGGAAAGGAAAGTAGCCACTTCACCTGAAAACCTTGCAGGCCCTTTTTTCCCTAAGCCCTGGCAAACTGCCCCAGGACAGGTGTTAATGCTCCAGGAAGAGATAGCATTTAATATTAGCACACCAAAAACTGAATCCACACCACCAAGAGCCTCAAAGCCATTGGTGGCTCAGATGTTCCTTTCAAAGGCTCTTTCCAATAACCTCAGGTTTTGCATGTTTGCAGGCCACCAGGAGGAGGATGCTGGCTCCATCCTAGACCTAGCCCCATCCTGGATAGCACCTGTATACCAGAAAGACCCCTGCTGTGATGACTGGCCCTTAAATTCCTCAGCAGGCAGCAACTCTGTCTCTCTCTTGGCTTGCCTCCATTTCTAGCAGTGTGCTCTCCTACTCTTTCTGCCCTTGACATGTACACTGTTCAATTTCCATATTAAAAACAATTCTGTGTTTTTATTTTTAAAGCGCAATTGTGCGTGTCATTTCTTAAAGCATGTAAGGCTGCCATGTCTGTCTCCCATAAAGAATGAACTACTGTGTTCACTGACCATAAAGAATGAACTATCTTGTTCATTTGCCATCCTTTTCCTTTTCACCCGTATTCCCCTCCTGAATGGAGTCCCAAGAACCCATCTGCAGAAAACGCTCGATCCCTATGCAGGGTCATAATGACAGCATGAGATGATACCTGTTTGGCTACATTATCTCTCAGACTGCCTCATGATCCTAGGTCATTTAGTGTGCACATCAACCTGTCCAAATTTGTGGTTTGGAATTTGGAGTAAAGAACTTAGATGTTTAGCATCTTTTAATATAAGATGAATATCTCAGAGGTTATCAACTCTAGACATTGTTAACTATGTATGTAGTATATAATCATAATACATTATAATACACTCTTATGGAATCTTCTTTTATATTCTGACATGTCTGAGCAGTAGATAGCCATGTATGAGATTATACTGTGTTTTTAGGAAGTGTTCAAAGTATCTATACAAATTTGGGAGAAACGGTGCCATGGTTTAATTTGTATAACCAATATCACAAATTGATTGACTCATGGTAGTAGCAAATGTGAATCTAGAGTCATCAGTTATTTCTATTCTCCATTTATTTTGAAAATTGTACACATACACATTCACATATTTACACCCAGTCATGCATATGTGTGTGTGTGTGTGTGTGTGTGTGAGAAAGACTATGTCATACTAAATAGAGGGTTTCATAACGTTCACACCTGAAGGGGCCTGAGTCCAGCTCCAGTACCCACGATGGGTTCCTCAGCTTCCACGAAGGAGGATAAACTATGTAAACACTGTGAGAAGTGAGCGCAGCACCTCACTCTTCTATGGGACCGTTAGTTGGCAAGCTTAATGCTCTTTAATAAGACAGATACAATAGGCCTTGTGGTGATTATGACACGCAGGAGCGCTTCTTTAATAGTAAAATAAAGAAAGATAAAGAAAAACAAAGAATAAAATCAAAGATAATAACAATGTGCACCTTAAGGGAATAAAACAAAGTTTCTCTCAGCTAGCAATCCAACTCTATGTCCGTTGTCCTCGTCCTCGTCCTCGTCATCTCTCGTCGTCCGTCCTCCTCCAAGACGTTTTCTGTCCCTTAAGTAGCACTGCAGGAAGGCTTATCATAGGGTTGCAGGTGTCAGGCATATCGCAAACAGGAACCAATGAGAAGTGTCTTTTCTCTTTACAGCTGCAGGCTTCAAGGTTACTCAGTAATCACCAAAGAGTAAACGATACAATGATGAATTAGTGGATGGTAGGGATGTCACTGCTGATTGGATTATATTGCCATTTGCCTTGCACAGATAGTTCAGGGTGCCATGAAGGTGCCAAGGGAGGGTTTTATGGTTTTTTAGTTCTTTGGTATGTATATTATTCTTCTGGGTCAAAAGCTCTAAATTTCTAGTCTTATCTGGTGGCCTGGCTAGGTTGAAGGCTATTTATCTCTTTAAGTCCTGGGAATGTTTACTTTTAAGTTGGTGCAGGCTTGCTGTATTCTTTGGTAGTGAAGGGCTAATTGTCTGCTTGTCTTTCCAGGTGCACTAACTTTCTAACTAAGCTCTCTGGCTTCTATCTATTAAGGCTTATCTCTTCCTGGGAAGATCAGCATTTACTCCAGGAATAGCTTTATGATGTACCTGCAATAAACCTGGGTTGCTCTTACGTTCTAGGACTTGGAAGTCCAGATGTGATTACAATTTCCTTCTGAATAGCATGGCTGCGTTTCATTTCAGCCCACAGTGGCCAGCTCAGGGATTAATTTGGATATTACTATTAGGCTTATGCAGACCTTATTATTGATGAGAAAATGCATGTCACCGTACAGTAAACATAACAAAGGGGCAAGGCAGTTAAGGAAATCCAGTTCCCAACAGCGGATGCCCAGGAGCCTTGTCAAGCTGAAGCTTCCATAGTCTGGGTAACCTGGATCCCAACACACACCATTTACAGGCTGATTCCTTCACTCCAAATTCTCTTCTAGGAAAATACCATTTCTTTATTACATGTATTTAATGCATTAGACATTCATCACAGGTTTGAGTAAATCAATAATAAATTCAGTCACCTAGAGTGCATTCGTGCATGAAACACAGGAATCAATGATTTGCCTTATAGTTGTCTATATGTACGAATTTTGTTTCAGTTCTGTCTTCCAGCTCCCTTCGGGGCTTACTCAGTCTCTCTCTTTCTCATTGGCTTCATGAAGCCTGAGATATAAGTTCCAAAAATGTTCTTGTCTCTGAGCTTTCTTTGTTCTCTCTTGGCCTTGGTTCCTTTCTCTGGTCTTTACTTGATTTATTTTTGTAGTGATCGAGATGTCTTTAGGGTATGGATGGTGTCATTTTATGTGGTGCTAATTTATTGAAAATGTGGCTGTGTGGTTTGTTTGTGTCCCACCATTTCAAGACACGTGAATGTGTATTTAAAAGTTTTCCTTGAATCTGAATGTATCGTGCTTTGAATTCCTGGGCAACATTGCATCAGCAAGGGAGCATGAGCTCAGAGTCTCAGAACTTAACCAGAAATAAACTCTCCCCGTAAGTTTCTTTGTTGGTGGGGGTGTCATAACAGTATAAACCCAAACTGAGACAATAACCATTTTCACAATATCATTTTGACCACTGGAAAAGCAATGGAACAATTTACCTCTTCAGATGTGTTGTTAATTTCTTTCTTTGGTGCCTTAAAGCTCTTGCTGTACAAATATTTATCCTTCATGGTTCACTATCTGCTAAGATTTGTGAAATTATTATGAATAGATTTCTTCCCCGTATTGCATTCTTCCTATGTTTGTTGTTGATATATAAGAGGATTCCTGATTTTTTGATATTATTTTGTGTGCTGATTCATTTTGTGAACATGTGTATCTGTTGTGTGAGCTTTCTTGTGGAGTGTTTTGGGATTTTATTTCATAATTCATTTAATCTGGAGGTTAGGATATTTTGACTTCCTCCTTTCATTTTTGAATATATTTTACATCTTCCAGTTGCCTTTTTCCACTAGAAATTCCACTGGAATCTCACAGCCGAAGTAAATAATCTGTCTCTACTTCACTTAAGAGTTAAGACCGCTATCCTACTGTGAACTCAGCCTGTTTGTTTAAAGAGTCTTTATGATAGAACAATGTAACAACCAGCCTTCTGCCTTGGATTTTCCACGGAATCAATACTTGTAAACTAAGCTAATGCGAAGCTCCAAACTTAAATCATCTTTTCTTCTCCAATCCATGATAAACACAACATGGAGCTACTGCTCGATCACCAATGGTGTTTGTAGAATTGTCATTTATCTTGTTCAGCGAGGACTGCTGAGAGACAGTGACATAACAGTTCTGCTGTCCTGTTAAAGTGTGTGTAATGTTGCTCTTTACTGATTCCCTGTGTGATGCTTTCTGCTGTGTTCAGTGGGAAAAAGAGCAAAGCCTTTTGCTAGGAACAGCCACAGACTTAGGGCCAAGGGAAGATTCACAATCAGCCTTCTGGGCGGTTCAGATTTAGACTGGACAACAGACAGACATGAGGATTGGGAGACATGTGGAGAATGAAGAACATTTAAATGTAGTTTTGGACTTGGTCAAATGAGTTAAAGGGAAGTGTTTCATTGATTCCTGTCTTTAATGCACGAATGCACTCTAGGTGACTGAGTTTATTATTGATGTGTTCAAACTGATACTTTTTGGTGCCTCCTGTAATGAATCTCTAGTGCATTAAATACATGTAATAAAGAAATGGTATTTTCATAGAAGAGAATTTGGAGTGAAGGAATCAGCCTGTAAATGGTGTGAATGTTATGAAGTCCTCTATTTAGTAGTACATAGACTTTTTCTCACACACACACACACATGCATGAATGGGTGTAAATATGTGAATGTGTATGTGTGCAATTTTCAAAATAAATGGAGATCAGAAAAAACTGATGAATCTAGACTCACATTTGCTAGTACCATGAGTTGAACAATTTGTAATATTGGTTATACAAACTAAACCATGGCATCGTTTCTCCCAAATTTTTATAGATCCTGTGAACATTTCGTGAAAACACAGTATAATCTCATATTGCTACTTTGGCACTTTTTTTATGTATGCCCACATCTTTGATACAAGACTCTTCTATGCAAGTTTTGTTTAAATTAAAAGATAGACCTGAGCTGTAGAATCTTCCTGGGAATTATGGGAGGCACAATACCTACTGCTCAGCCACGTCAGGATATATAAGAAGATTCCATAAGAGTGTATTATAGTGTATTATGATTATATACTACATACATAGTAAACAATGTCTAAAGTTGAGAACTTCTGAGGTACTCTTCTTATATTAAAAGATGCTAAATGTCTAAGTTCTTTACTCCAAATTCCAAACCACAAATTTGGACAGGTTGAGGTGCACACTAAATGATCTAGATTCATGAGGTAGTCTGAGAGATAATGTAGCCAAACAGCTTTCATCTCATGCTGTCAATTAAGACCCTGCATAGGGAACCAGCCTTTTCTGCAGATGGCTTCTTGGAAATCCATTCAGGAGGGGAATATGGGTGAAAAGGAAAAGGATGGCAAATGAACAAGATAGTTCATTCTTTATGGTCAGTGAACACAGTAGTTCATTCTTTATGGGAGACAGACATGGCAGCCTTACACGCTTTAAGAAATGACACGCACAATTGCGCTTTAAAAATAAAAACACTAAAGCATTTTGAATAAGAAAATTTAACAGTGTACATGTCAAGGGGAGAAAGGGTAGGAGAGCACAGTGCTAGAAATGGAGGCAAGCCATAAGAGAGAGAGTTGCTGCTTGCCGAGGACTTTAAGGGCCCAGTCATCTCAGAAGGTGTCTTCTTGGTATACAGGTGCAATTCAGGATGGGGCTGGGTCTAGGATGGAGCCAGCATCCTCCTCCTGGTGGCCTGCAATATCTGCAAAACCTGAGGTGATTACAAAGAGCATTAGAAAGGATCATCTGAGCCACCAGTGGCTTGAGTCTCTTGCTGGTGCAGATTCAGTTTTTGGTGTGATAATATTAAATGCAATCTCTTCCTGGAGCATTAACGCCTGTCCAGGGGCAGTTTGCCAGGGCTTAGGGAAAAAAGGGCCTGCAAGGTTTCCAGGTGAAGCGGCTACATTCCTTTCCCAGCCACCAGGGGCAGCTCAGACAGGCCATGTAGACCTTCTCTTTAAAGATGACAATTTAGCATGGAAGGGGAGCCATATAACTGATGGACTAATGTTTCCCCAGCTAAAGAATCTGGGTCTCTGTCAGACAGATTCTTTTTAGCATCCAGGCTCCTCATAGTCTTCAACAAGACCCCAGAGCAATTTGAATAGATTTCACTTGTGCTTTCCCCACAGCTTCTCTCTATTAAGGAGCCACTCTAAGTCTTAATGAACATTGCCTGTGAAAGCACGTTGGAGGTTCATGATCAGCCTTGAGGGCTTCAAACTGACAGTTGAGTTTACATTTGGTTCCTGGTTCTGCTCAGTCTGTGTAGTGTGAAACAGGACAGTCCAGCCTAAAATCTCAGCGCAGTTCTTGATCGCACAGCAGCCACCTCAAGGCAGCCAGATGGAACCCGACCATGTTGTCAGTCTTTGTTTGGAGAGAGTCCATATAAAGAGTCAGTAGTGAGTGCATCCTGCCTTTGGATCTCTGCAAACTGTGATCTCGCTGGGAGTAGGTGAGTGGTATTTGCTGATCCTTTTCCAGGAGATCCTCAGGAGAGATACTAGCAGACACTAGAGCACATTTCCCTTAAGAAAGACTATCATAGAAGAGCAAGACGAAGAGATGGCAGATCCTGAGGTAAGTGTGTCTCTGTTCAGTGCCTGTGTCAGTATATTCCACAAAGGTTATATATTTGTGCTGCACACCTTTACTTCTGTGCTTCACATAGTTTTGCCCAAAGAGTATTTTTCTGTCTTTGTCTATTTTTGCTTATTATTTCTTCATAAGAGTGTCATGATTTAGTCTCTGTATACTTATCATCTAATTCCTACAGCCTTCCCTCCATTCTGCTCTTCCCAGCTCATTGTTTTCGGGTCATATATTCTTAATAAAATGATGGTCGTTAATGATTTTACCACTGGGACAGATGTATTCAGAAGCATCCTGGGACCCAAATTCCCCAGAAAAGGGCTTCTGTACTCAAAGAAAGAGAGGAAAGGCAAATGTGAGGAATGGAATCCATCTGAGGTCTCTGTCATCTGGTGGTTCACCGTCTTATGAAAGTGCACATTCACACACACGGATTGCATTTCCTAACACAACTAACTTATATTCATGAAAAATAAAAATATAAAAGGCATACCCTCCTGCTTCAGAAAACTTAATATGCAAACTCTTGAGAGTCTAGAAGATGGCAGATGTACGTAGTTTGTTTTTCCTCGTGTTTACAGATCTGTTTGTATTACCCTTTCCTTGGTGTCTTTCCTGGACAGTCGCTGTCACAGCCATGATGATGTGGCTGTCTGTGGACACCTGCCCTCACTTTATCTGAATGTATGGATGCTGAGTTCACTCACTCGCAGTGGCTGCTCTGTGGCCATGTCTACCACTACAGAGATCGTTATTTTCTCTTTGTGTTCCCAGGTTCTATATAGTGTCTCATTGTGTCATCAGGCTGGGCTAGAAGTCACTGAGTTGTGTTGCTTTCATGTTATCAGTAATACTTATTGCACAGTATTGCCTGAGTGGTGTGCATAAGGCATCACATCTGAGGCAGAAACTGAGCTTTATCGTCATTATTTTGCTTTTTGCCTTTCTTTGGACAAGATGGACTGCTCCACCTTTTCCCAGAGACTGTTGTTTGTGTGTGGAGTTCAGAAAAATGGGTGTGTTTTAGGGGTTTAAATATTATCTTTATTTATTTTCCCTTCTATTAATATTAGTAATTATAGAATATATCCACATTTTGGTTTTCTCTATACTCTAGTAATCCTCATTACATCCATCTGTGTTCCCAGAGATCTATCCACAGCATGTGTCTCATTAGGAAAGAAAATGGCTTCTAAGTGATAGTAATAAGACCTTATGTAGTGTTATATAATACAAAATGATAATATGATCCTATAAAACACAAACTAACACATCCTAGTGAGAGAAAATAGACAATCCGAAGGAAAACAGCCACCCCCTCAAAGCAGAAGAAACAGATCTAAAAACAGAGACCAACTTCTCCACACACTCAGAAATCGCAATAGGACCCTGTCTATAACAAAGCATATATATTTCTGTATATAGAGTATATTTGAATATATTTATACATATAACCTTTAGGAATGTATAATATATAAATATACATGACCTTTATGGGAAAAAATGGAGAAAAGTTTCAGTAAATAAAAAAATACAAGAGAAAGAAATCTTAAAGCCATGACTCCTTATTTGATAAAGAACCTCTCAAGATGACAGCAGGTTTGTTGTGGTTGGCTGTTTATTTTTCAGTGTACAGCCTACTTTAAAAAGTAGGTTGTTTCTCAATCATGACTACCATGGAGAAAATTTAACTTTCATTTGCAAGTGTTTTTCAGTTGGAGATCTCTTCTGGGTTTCAGATTGGGCATGTGTCTCTTTTTCTGTTCTAGGACCCCATGGGGAGCAGAGCTGTGTAAGACTTGGAGATGCTGCCTGGTCTCTCTGAATTTATACATCCTTCAATCCTATTGATCTGAAGGGTCTTGTTTTTTGTTGTACTGCATCCTCTATGCCTTTACACGTTTGGTGCCTCGTCTCCCTCAAGTGTTCCTGACTCGTGATAGGCGACATTTGATGGAGACATCATGGTTAAGGCTGAGGTTATCATGCCTCTCAATCTCTTCATATTATCTTACTATGGTCTCTATATTTGTTCTCATCTGTTATCGGAGGAACCTTCTCTGAAGATGGTTGTGCAAGGCTCTGATCTATGAGTATAGTACTGTAATTAGCAGTCCTTTTTGCAATAGCTTTTTCCTTTATAAAAACAGTAATGTTTGGTTCTTCCTAATTCCATGGGTTAGCTAGTCTCAGATTTTTGTGTCCCAAGTATTGACAGGTATGTGTTCCATCCTGTGATATGGGTCTCATACCAATATCAGGAATTGGTTGTATACTCCCAAAAGCTTTGTGCTCTAGCATATCCTGTGAGTAAATCAACATTGTAGACCAATGATTTATATTTATTAACATGCTTATGTTTCTCCTTTGGTGGTGTTGCAGAGTACCTTCCTCTAACAATGTCACTAGCAGATTCTGAAAGTGGTTCTGTGTGGACAACAGCTGCATTTCTGTTTTCACAGAGTTGTGTACTTGTTGTGTAGTGTTTTGTATGTTTTATTTTTAATCTACACTAACAGCGTGAACTAGAAATGCATTTTGATTTCTAAAAAAGTTAAGGAGTAGTCATTATTGAGATATCTATACATGCTAGATATTTACTATAAAATAAAGCAAAGAAATACACAAAACAAACATTTGAAGAACAAGATAGGAAAATAGCAGCTCATACATTAATTTGAACCATTCCTGTCCTTGTAATGTATGTGAGAAATAGAGAAGGGCCCCAGACTCATTTTGAAGTGAATTACAATGTTTTGAGGTGTAGATAATGTTGTGGTTCACATTGTTTCAGATCCACATTCATCAGATGTATGTATAAATATTTACATGAAAATTAAACATTACATCTCTTTTTATGCTATTGGCTTCTGTCCACTTCTTTTCTGTAATAACAGAAACGGGCTAAGATGCTAAGCATTCACATTTGTACACTCAAATACAGGAAATACATCAAATCTCTTATTGTTGGCCTCTTGTAGAAAATGCACAATGCATTCAACCTAAATTCACTCCATTCGTTTTTTTTTTTTTCCTTTCGAAGATATCACCTTTGGACATGGGGCAAGATTGCTTAAGAGAAATTAATGATCCACGAGAATCAATATATCTGCCAGAGTTTTAACACATATATTTAGCTAGATCCACAGTTTTGGTTGTAAGTATTGTGGTGAAAGACATACAGTTGTTACTCATCATACATTTCCAGGCTTAGATATTTTTTGATTCCTCAACAGATTTCAATTTATTTCAATTATAGTTGCAGAGTTAGACACTTCTGTTACAAAATGTTCTCAAGAAATCTGGAAGAGTTTTAATCCAGGGAGAGAAAGTAGAACTTGGAAAAGTATATGCACTGAAATACATATAATTCGGTAACGTATTTTATATGTAAATGAATTAAATCGTCCTTTAACCATTTAAAAAAATAGTCAAACTCTAAGAAAACCATATCTAAGCAATTATCTGTGGAGAAAGACACGTAGAAATATGTGCATATTCCAATCTCTGGGAGAGCTGTGTTACATGGTAGATTCATTTTTAGCTTTTTGATAGTTCTCCATACAAATTTCGACAGTGGCTCCACCAGATTTTGACATAAGCAAGAGTGAATGGTGGATGCCTCACTGTCCCACACATCTCTCCAACATTTGCCATCAGTTGGTTTGCCATTCTGACTGAGAGGAGATCAAAATCATTATCAATGGATACCTTTCCATTTTCTCATGACATGCTCCATCTCTTTCTTTAGATGTTTAGAGATTGCTTTATAGAGTTCTTCCACTTCCTTGGTTCTCTGTTATTCCATTGTGAGTGTGAATGTGTCCACATTCTCTGTCTTTTACTCTTTGTCATTGGTGTTGGGAAACTCATTTGTGTAAGCTGATTCTGCACATTGCTGAGTATGTTCACTGCTTATAGAAAATTCCTGTTTTATCATTGTTGACTTGCCTGTCAGCATTATATCATCTCCAGTTAAAGACAATTTGACTTTTTCCTTCCATGTTGATGTCTATTTTGTTCTCATGCCTTATTGCTTTAGTTAGTTCTTAATAGCAATGTTGAAAGGCAGTCAGAGCAGTGGACCCTCTTGTCTCATTCCTTACCACAGTGAGATTATTGCAAGATATTCTCCATTAGGACAATGTTGGCTCTGGAGTTCTCATGTATAGTTTAACTACACTGTGATATGATACCTCAGGAAATACATTCTTAATGAGTTTTAATTTAAAACCCCTTTGTCAAAGACGTTTACTGCATCTATTGATATGCTCATATGCTTTTTGTTTCTTAAACCCATCAGTGTTGTTTATTGTATTTATTGGATTGCACATATTGAACCATCCCTGCCTCTCAGGAATAAAATCAAGGTGATAATGATGCATATTATTTCTGATAGATGTCTGTATTCTGTTACAGATATTTTATTGAGCACTTTGGAGTCTATGTTCTTCATGGTTTTAGCCTTTAATTTCCTCTTGTTGTTGAATCTGTGTCTGGTATTCATTTTAGAGTTCTTTAGGCTTCATTTAAGCTCTTTGGGAGTGCTATGTCTTATTCTTATTCTTTAAAAAATATTTTTAAATTTTTTGTCTATAGATATTGTTCAAAATCTGGTAGATTGCTCGATATATCCAGCAGGTCCTGTCCTTCATTCCTTTCTTCCTTTTTAAAATTTATTAGAAACCTATTAGTTTTAGTCCCTTATTTCTTTCTGTTGATTACTTGAGTGAAGTGTCAGTCTTTCTTGCTTTCCCAAATAATCATCTCACAGTTCAAGAGTTTCTCATATTGTTCTACGTGTATTTGACTCATCTCCTCTGATTATTAATATTTCTGTATGTAAAGTGGCACATAATTGTGTTCATTCTTGACTTTTGAAATTTTTCCTTTCATCGCTAGCCAGTTATTTGTGCTCTTTCTAATACTTTTATGTATGCACTTAGAGCTTCAAATTTCCCTGATAGGAAGCTTTCAACTCTTTCAAGTAGTTTTTACTTCTGTATTTGTGTTTTTGTTTTCAGTTAGTTTTAGGAAGAGTTTTGTTTGTCTCCTGATTTCTCTTTTGATTTTTTCATTTTTCAGTAAAGAGTCTTTTGATCTCGATGAGTTTGTGCATGAATGAGACTTTGTCCTGTTTGCTTTTAACATAAGTTTCATTGCATTGCAGTCACAGGCAACACAGTGAGTTATTTCACAATTTAGATTTCATTAAGAATTGTTTTCCAGCCCAGGAGGTGGTCTAGACGATCTGATCTGCGCTGTTGAGTAGATTATGTATTCTTTGGCATCTTGGTGAGATATTCTGTACTTATCTGCTAAGGAAATTGGCTATCTGATGTCAATTAATTCTAATATTGCTGTATTCTGTGTAATGATAATGTGCTTATTAGAGAAAGTGTGGCGTTAGAATCACCTACTTTTAATGGCTTGGTGCTTATCTGTGCCTTTAAATCCAGTTCTCCATTGTTATAAAAACGGAAGCAGGTGCATCTGGTTCTTCTATATATATGTGTAGGATAGTAATATTTTCCTCATTTCCCGTTCCCTTGATTAGAATGTATGACCTCTGTCTGTATCTCCTATGATTAGCTTTCGTTTTAGTCTATTTTGTCAGATATTCCATCCATGACTTCTGCTTGCTTCTTTTTCCCTTTAGTTTGATATTTTATTTCTTCTTTTATACTGGGTGGATATTCATCTTAAAGCTAAGATATATTTCTTGTAGACAATGATAGATGGATATTGCTTCTAGGTTCATTCTATCACTTTGTGTTTGTGTAGAAACTTGATTCCATTGTTATTAAGAGTTCTTATGGAAGTGTGTGTGTTAATTATAGTCGTCATATTGTAGCTTTTTGTGATGTTATTTTTTCTGTTGTGAATGAGTTTAAAATGAATGTGTCTTTGTTTACCTTTCCACAGTTTCTCTGATATGCTCATTTCTTTCTTGAGGCAGAAATATGGATTCCTATAATTTTTTTAGATTTGGTGTATTTCACTGAGTGTGTTAGTGTATGCTGTTACCCATTGTCTTATAGGCACTGGGAAGTTTTGCTCCAGTCATTTTGCTGGATGTGTTTGTATAAGAGTGAATATGTTTAAGAATATGAACAAGAGAAAGACAATATTGACCAGTACTACAAATAGAGTAATCATATTCTCACCCAAGGGGTGCAATCGGGACTGTTTTTACTCTCTTCCTTCCTCATGATACTTCCTGTAGCAAACTGTGCTCAAGAGCAAAGTGCAGACTGTGGCTCCAGCTTAAACCTGTGAATCTAGAGTTGTTAGATACAAGTCCACAGTGAAGTTTAAACAACAGACCCACACACATTTTTTGCTAAGTTCTTCATACAACTATGCGGAATTAAGTAGTATCCTTTATTTCTTAGGCTCCTCATGTGTTCTTGAAGGAGTGATGAAACACTGAAGATTCAGGCCACATCAACTTTGGATATCCATTGCAAGGGTCAGCTGCTCAGTAGACTGTCTGAACTTGACCTTTTCTTTCTACACACACCATACACAAAACTTACCTTAGAAGGCAGTGTTTCTCCAGATTTCCTACCGATGGTGTCATTTTAGATCCTAGGAGTCAGCCCATCCATGATCATTCCCCATGATACCATGGAGTCATGTGAAAGAAGAATCTCTGCAATTCTGCTTCTTCCACCACATCCTACTGTGAGCAGTGTATCAGGATAGGATTGAATTGCCAGGCTCATATCTCTTCAGGCACCAGTTCCTGCAGCATTGTGCAGTGTAGAATGAATTCCTAACTTGTGATTCATAAGCACTTTAACTGGAACTGCACATGAAGAGGAACTGGGGCTCCCTCACACATTCCATTGCAGCATGTGGATATGTAGCCTATGCTGGTCCTACATCACTTGACCTGTCATATTTCCATAGCACAGTATTCTTAGTATAGGCTATAATGAGAGCACATCATATGGAATATTGTTTATGTACAAAAGTTGAAGTTCCATATTAACTCATTCATATTTCCTTAGATGAAGTAAAGAACTTTGCACATGGGCATATGATCAAGCTGTGAATTTTTATAACAGGGCATCTTAACATTCAAGGATGTGGCCATAGACTTCTCTCAGGAGGAGTGGGAATGCCTGGACTCTGCTCAGAGGGCTTTGTACAGGGACGTCATGTTGGAGAACTACAGCAACCTTGTTTCTGTTGGTGAGATTATTTTTCATTTGTGGCTTCTTTTTTATCATCATTGTACCATTCAGTGTGTTTTCCAATTTTATTGGGATTGTCTGTTTGACTTTCTCATGATAATTTAATACAAACTTGGAAATTTCTCATGTTGAACAGATTTTATCTGACATTACAGGCACCTATCGTGGGATGGCATGGACCCCCTATCTTTTCGTATATGCTCCTCTTCAGACACTTCATTGATCCTGTTTAATCTCAATCTCAATGTATTAGCCTGTATCTGAAATTAGATGGAACAGTAATTTGAAAAGAACTCAACATATTCAAAACCAACAAAATGATTTATGAATATTTTAAAATATCTTGAGATGTCAGTTAGAAAATCATATTTGGATATCTATATTATATTCCTTCGTATTTACGTTAGTACTGTTAGAAATAGAAATGCATGTAGTTTGCTATTGTCCTCATAAATTATCAAATGTTCTTCTAATAAACAGGTCTCCTAGTGTCAAAACCAGAGTTGATCATCTCTCTTGAACAAATGAAATATCCCTGGAATGTGAACACAGGAGAGGCAGATGGAAAACATGGTAAGTGGGGATAAAAGAGCGATACATATGGGAGGCACAATCAAGGAAGAATTCAGACCTGCAGTGCACCTTTCCAAATCTTCTTCACTTGAAATTATCTGAAGGATTCACTTTGAATGCTGTAGTTATAATGGTAGATACAGAGGATGGGAGATGATTTGGCAGCACATTCATGAAAAGAAATAGATTGAAAACAAACCTCACATTCAAATAAATGTTTCATAGTGTATGTGATACTCTTTCTCTGCAGCATTTCAGGTCTGTTTGTCTGCTCTCATCCCAGGATTCCATGGCCTTCATTGTTGTGTAGTGTTAGAATGCAGCAAATGTATGATGCACACAGTAAACAATGCTATGGGGAACTGCAAGGGTGGCTCCAGGAATGAAAGGGCAGAGTGCATTTTACCTCAAGCACATTTCCCTCCACGATTATTCTTAGGTGTGATTTTGTGTCATTGTGACACACATTCATTAATGCTATAAGACATATTAATACTTGGAGGATATCAGAGGGTAGCTTGAGAGCAAAATGTTTTGAGAGATATGTTGAATGCTGCCTTGAATTTCAGTATGTCCAAGCCTTGCTCTAGTACTGTCCTATATATGATCTATAGTATGTGCCTGGATACTGTGTATAAATTGACCAGTCAGGGCCAATTTAATATGTGCTTACTTTCATATATTTGCACCTTTTTTCTGATCTCAACACCCTTCCTGGATCACTGTTTTCTGTCCAAAATTTGTATAAAATTGCACAGTAACTGAAGTAAGTTCATGTACAGCATTGGTTGGTAGTTCACCTGATTCTTTTAAAGACTTCAAATCCCAGATCTTTTAGACAAGATCTGCATATGTCATCAAAGTTTGATCATGTAGTATTACATGTAATCAGGAAATAGAAATTTTGTATCTCTATTCAATTTGAAAGATTGGACTAGTATTTCTTTGGTTAGATCCCACAGCATTGTAAAGGTAAATTTTAAGCATTTCTGCAACATTTTTCATTAGAAATTTGTTATAATTATTTAGAATCACACATATGCTTGCCATATTTAAATATTACATGCCACTCTCTGAATAATCATTTTTATGTTTATGTTTATGTGTTAATTTCCTCATGGCAGTTGTGTACTCTCTTGTTTTCCTAGATGTGAGTTTGTTTGGAAACTGAATTGATATATAGAAATTATTTTACTTTTAATATTTTATTCATACCTGTATGTATTCTTAGATGTATTTTGATCATATGCAACTCTCTAATTCCTGTTACATTCCCTCTCCTTCCTACTCACCGGATTTGTGTATTTAATTTTCTACTGTTTGTATCAGTTGAGTCAAAGGTGTAATGCATAGGATTGCTGGGTGACTGCCCTACCATGGAGCATAATCAAACTACCATGGGTCATATTCTAAAAGAACAACAACAAGAACAACATCAACAAAAACTGACTCTCTATCAATAGCTTTCAGATGATCATAGCTCTACAACAATGGCCAGGGTTTCAAATCTTCCAAAACCTTATAATCTGGGATTTTAATCTTGGTTGTCCTTTCACAGGTGTATGTATGCTATTCCAATCACCTGGACACATATGTGACACTGTCCACTTGTATTCAGAAAATGTTATTGCGAAGTAGTCAACCATTTCCACTACCCTTACCGTCTTTTACCACTCTGCCCTGAAAAAGCCATGATCATTGAAGGGAAGGAGATTGATAAAGAACTCCCACATAGAGCCAGACATTTCCTTATTGTCCACACCATGACCTGTTGTGGATCTCTCTCTTACTTATCAATATCGTAAGAAGCTTTGCTCATAATTCCTGAGAGGTTCATTAATCTGTGGGTAAAGCATTAAGACAGCAGCCATAAATTTAGTACTAAGCTCATGTGGCAGAATAATGATAGCGGGTGGTAATTTCCAAATATTGAAATTACCCAAGAATGAATAGGTATACGCTTCAGTTTATTCTACAAAATAGAAGAAGAAACATTGTCCAATCAGTTCCATGAAGCTAGTGTCCTTGATCCTAAACCATTTAAAGAACTGAAAAAGAAAGTTAATGAAAGAACAATGTCCTTAAGAACAGAGATGCCATAATTCACAAAAAAATACATGTAAACTGTATCGAAGAACCAAGAGAAATAAATCTCACCATGAACTTTTAGTCTACACAACGTGTGACGCAGTGGTCCTTCAACTTATGTAAATGTATAAATGTAATCTACCACATAAACAGCCTGAATGACATGCCCCCTTCAGGATCATCTCAGTAGCAGAAATCAATTGACAAAATTCAATATCTATTTATAATAAACTTCCTGGAGAGACTTGATACACAAAGATATAACCTAAAATCATAGATACATTTTCACACCAAGCCCATGGCCCATATCAGACTCAATTGAGAGGAACTTGAAGCAGCTCCACTGAAACGGGGAACAATACAGGGATGCCCACTTTCTCCACACATATTTAATGTGCCACTTGAAATCTTTGCTAGGACAGCCAGACAACCTATGGAGATCAAGTGATGACAAACAGTAAAGGAAGAAATTAAGTTAAATTTATCTGTAGATGTCATGATTTTATACACAATGGATATTAAAAACACCACTAGAATCCTCCTACAGCTTGTGAAATCTTTCTTTACTCAATGTGACTCAGACACAAACTTAGCTTATACAAATCAGTAGTCTTTCTATATACAAATGATGAAAAAACTTAGACTTCAGGGATAGAAATGTCTTTCACAGTAAACCAAGCAAATTCCTTGGGGGATAACTTTAATGAAACAAGAGGAAATCTGTTATGATTTAAAAAAAGCATTGAGGCATTGAGGCATGAATTTAGAAAAAGTATAAGAAGATCAAAAGCTCCTATGCTCATGTTTGCAAGTTAATGAGGTGTAAATGTCCAACCCTTCAAATCAAAGTACACATTCATTTGAATCCCATCAAACTTCACAGACAAAGCTTCACAGGTCTTGAAAAACACTTTTTAGTAACTTATGGGAAAATTAAAAACAAAAGATTGGTAAATATTCTTGAAAAACAAGGATGTATTACCATTCCCGATTGCAAATGATACTTCAGAGGTAAAGTAATAAACACAGCATAGTTTTGGCCCAAGAGGAGACATGATCCTCTCTCAATGGAGACAACAAGCACTCTTCAGGGCCCATTCTGTGCCCAGCATTAGACAGCCATCACCAAAATAGCACAATGGCGTATTTGGTGGTTCTTTGTCCCATAATGTTTAGACTTGGCATTTACGAATAATTATTTTCATTTTTTTACCTTCCAGAGACTTTGTGTATATAAATAGCTTCCAGGTTATTTTCATGCAATTCCTAGGTGCCAAAGTGTATACGTTTATGTATATATTCTTCTTGTGCCTGTGGGGTGCTCTTTTTACTGATTACTTGTTTTATCTTATGTAATTTGTTTGTATATATTTATAGTAATTTCATCTTCTTCTTATTCCTTAGATGACATTGAAGAAGGAATTCAAACTGCTCACAAACCTTACACATGTAAAGAGAGTGGCAAGTCCTTTGTCCGGGTTTCAAAACTTCAGGTTCACCACAGAATCCATAGTGGTGAAAAGTCTTACAAATGTAATGAATGTGACAAGTCCTTTGCTGGGAAATCAAATTTACAACATTACAAGAGAATCCATACTGGTGATAAACCTTACAGATGTAATGACTGTGGCAAGTCCTTTGCCAGGAACTCAAATCTTAAAACTCACCACAGAATCCATTCTGGTGACAAACCTTATACATGTACAGAATGTGGCAAGTCTTTTAACCAGGTCTCACATCTTCAATCTCACCACAGAATCCATACTGGTGATAAACCTCACATATGTAAAGAATGTGGGAAGTCCTTTGCCCGTAAATCAAATCTACAGCGTCACAAGAGAATGCATACTGGTGAAAAGCCTTACACATGTGATGAATGTGGCAAGTCTTTTGTCCGTAAATCAACTCTACAAAGTCACAAGAGAATCCATACTGGTGATAGGCCTTACAAATGCAATGAATGTGGCAAGTCCTTTACCCACAAATCAAATCTTAATAATCACCACAGAATCCATACTGGCGAAAAACCTTACAAATGTAAAGAATGTGGCAAGTTCTTTGTCTGTAAATCAACTCTACTGCATCACAAGAGAATCCATACTGATGAAAAGCCTTACAAATGTAATGAATGTGACAAGTCCTTTGCCCAGAAATCAAATCTTAATAATCACCACAGAATCCATACTGGCGACAAACCTTACAGATGTAAAGAATGTGGCAACTCCTTTACCTGTGAATCAACTCTACGGGATCACAAGAGAATCCATACTGGTGAAAAGCCTTACACATGTAATGAATGTGGCAAGTGTTTTGCCTGGAATTCAAATCTACATCGTCATAAGAGAATCCATACTGGTGACAAACCGTACACATGTAATGAATGTGGCAAATCCCATCCCTGTAAATCAACTATGCAATGACATAAGAGAATCCATACTGGTGAAAAGCCTTACACATGTAATGAATGTGGCAAGTCCTTTGCCCATAAATCAACTCTACAATGTCACAAGAGAATCCATACTGGTGACAAACCTTACAGATATAAAGAATGTGGCAAGAACTTTGCCTAGGACTCACATCTTCCAGCTCATCACAGAATGTACACTGGTAGCAAACCTTACACAAGTAATGAATGTGATAAGTCCTAGCCCAAGATTCAAATCTCAATGCTCAGCTCAGATAGAATCCACACTGGTGAAAAACTTTATAGATCTAAAGAATGTGGCTAGTCCTTTACTCTTAAGTCAACTCTTAATAGTTACAAGAGAATCCATACTGGTGACAAACCTTACAGATGTAAGAATATAGCAAGACCTTTGCCCCAAATCTCAACTCTTGATGTTCACCACAGAATTCATGCTGGGAACAAATCTTACATTTGTAAAGCATATGGCACGTCCTTTACCATATGTTCAAATATTACAAAGCATCAGAAAATTCATTTAACTTATCAGCTTCCTAAAATTCCTTAGTGTGTTTCAGAGGCAAATCATACAGCACACAAAATCCACAGACCGTTTCCTTACCCTGTGCCACAGCTTTCAATCATCTTCACAGCTTGGTAAATACTCGGAAATCTCTTTAGGAAAGACTACGTTTGTTATAAATTTAGAATCATTCATTTTAGTCAGGGGTTTGCAGTCATAAAATGTTTTTTTGGAACATGAACTATTTTTGTAACAATACGGGAGACATAATTACTCAAACACCAAATATAACTAATAAGAAAAGATTCCTACAAGACATATATTCAGAAGTAACATTTTGCAATCTTATGTCTGGATAATGTGTTAAAGAACCACCCAATGTCAACAATATTTCAGATACTTTGTATAGTTTAGTGTAGTTGAATTTTGTTGTTAGTGTAAGATGATTATATTCTATGTAGACATTTTTCCTTGCCATTATTTAAGATTACATTTCTGTTACAGTTAGTTTTTAACTTCAAATACAGTTGCCTTCTTACCCAATTAAAATTTTAGACATTTTGGTCATGTTTGCCTTCTTTTTTGTGTCAACGGTCTATTCTTTATTGGCTGGGCATCATTAGTTTCAGATTATCCCCGGACAATAATGCCATTGGATAATATGTAATAATATAAATGTAGATCATGTACAAGTTTATATGATCATGTTTCAGATCTGTGTGAGGCATATGTTTTCCTCATTAGGAATACCATCTGGACAAGAATAGCTCATAATGTCACAGAGGTATGCATAGACCTATAGTCCGTGAGGAAATCAGGGAGTGGGAGAAGTGGTCTTCCACAACGAGGAGCACACCATTTGGTTATCTCGTACTGAATGACTTGCCATAAACATACCTCCAAGTAACATTATTAAATGAATACCTCTAAAGTCACAAATTAAGGCTAACACAATATTAATTTGTGACTTCAGTTCCCTACTTTTGCACTTAGACATGTCATCCTGACAAAAAATAAACAAATTTTCCAGCTGGCTGATGTTATAAAGAAACTTATCAAGATAGTTCTTTGAAATAATAAACATGAAATGCTTACATATAACCAAAAAAGCCACAGAAAGCCAGGGATAATATGTGGGTAGCCAGACCATCACAAGACTGTCTCAGAGACAATTATGAAAGGAAAACTCTTATTTCAGTTCTATGTCCTAGTCCAGAAATGTAATCGTATTGAAAAGTGTGATGGTGAAGCTTGTGCCTTGTAGGAGTTTTGGATGTTATTTCTATGCAGGGTTCTTCCTGGTATACAGGTGCAATTCAGGATGGGGCTAGGTCTAGGGTGGAGCCAGATTCATCCTCCTGGAGGCCTGCAAACCTGCAAAACCTGAGGTGATTACAAACAGCATTTGAAAGGATCATTTGAGCCACCAGTGGCTTGCAGGCTCTTCCTGGCTGAAATCAGCTCTTCGGTGCAGATTCATTTTTAGTTGTGCTAATAATAAAGGTTATCTCTTCCTGGAGCATTAACACCTCTACAGGGGCAGTTTGCCAGGGGTTTGGGAAAAAGAGCCTGCAAGGTTTCCACATGAAGAGTTACATTTCTTTCCTAGCCACCAGGGGAAGCTCAAACAGACCATGTAGACATTCTTTTTAAAGATGAAAATTTATCAAGGAAGGGGAGCCATATAACTGATGGACTAATATTCCCCCAGCTAAAGAATCTGGGTCTCTGTCAGACAGACTCTATTTAGCATCAAGGATCCTCATAGCCTCCACAAGGCCCCAGTGCAATTTGAATAGATTTCCCTTGTGCTTTCCCCACAGCTTCTCTCTATTAATTTAAGGAGCCACTCTACGTCTTAATGAACATTGCCAGTGAAAGCACGTTGGAGGTTCATGATCAGTCTTAAGGGCTTCAAACTGACAGTTGAGTTTACATTTGGTTCCTAGGTTCTGCTCACTCTGTGTAGTGTGAAACAGGACAGTCCAGCCTAGAATCTCCGCGCAGTTCTTGACCGCACAGCAGCCCCCCTGAAGGCAGCCACAGGGAAACTCGACCATGTTGTCACTCTTTGTTTGGTGAGAGTCCATTAAAGAGTCAGTAGTGAGTACATCCTGCCTTTGGATCTCTGCAACTGTGATCTCACTGGGAGTAGGTGAGTGGTATTTGCTGATCCTTTTCCAGGAGATCCTCAGGAGAGACACTAGGAGACACTAGAGCACGACATTTCCCTTAAGAAAGACTCTCATAGAAGAGCCAGACGAAGAGTTGGAAGATCCTGAGGTAAGTGCGTCTCTGTTCAGTGCCTGTGTCAGTATATTCCACAAAGGTTATATATTTGTGCTGCACACCTTTACTTCTGGGTTTCTCATAGTTTTGCCCAAAGACTGTATTTCTGTCTCTATTTTTGCTTATTATTTCTTCATAAGTGTGTCATGATTTAGTCTTTGTATACTTATCATCTAATTCCTACAGCCTTCCTTCCATTCTGTTCTTTCCAGCTCATTGTTTTCAAGACGTATATTCTTAATAAAATGATGATCGTTAATAATTTTTCCACTGGGACAGATGAATTCAGAAGTATCCTGGAACCAAATTCTCCAGCAAAGGGCTTCTGTCCTCATAGAAATAGAGGCAAGACAAATGTGAGGAATGGAATCCATCTGAGGTCTCTGTCTTCTGCTGGTTCACTGTCTTATGAAAGTACACACTCACAAACACGGATTGCATTTCCTAACACAACTATCATATATTTATGAAAAATAAAATTATAAAAGGTATACCCTCCTGCTTCACAAAACTAAATATACAAACTCTTGACAGTCTAGAAGATGGCAGAGTTACATAGTTTGTTTTCCTCGTGTTTACAGATCTGTGCATATTACCCTTTCCTTGGTTTCTTTCCTGGACAGTCGCTGTCACAGCCGTGATGATGTGGCTGTCTGTGGACACCTGCCCTCACTTTATCTGAATGTGTGGATGCTGAGTTCATTCACTCGCAGTGGCTGCTCTGTGGCCATGTCGACCACTACAGAGATCATTATTTTCTCTCTGTGTTCCCAGGTTCTATATAGTGTCTCATTGTGTCGTCAGGCTGGGCTAGAACTCACTGAGTTGTGTTCCTTTTGTGTCATCAGTAATACTTATTGCGCAGTATTGCCTGAGTGTTGTGCGTAAGGCATCACATCTGATGCAGAAACTGAGCTTTATCGTCATTATTTTGCTTTTCCCCTTTCTTTGGACAAGATGGACTGCTCCACCTTTTCACAGAGACTGTTGTTAATGTATGGAGAAATCAGAAAAATGGGTGTGTTTTATAGGAGTATATATTTTTCTTTATTTATTTTCTCTTGTATTAATATTAGTAATTCTATAATAGATCCCCATTTTGGTTTCTCCGTATTCTACTACTCCTGCTTACACCCTCTGTGTTCCCATAGAGATCTATCCACAGCATGTCTCTCATTAGGAAAGAAAGTGGCTCCTAACTGATAGTAATAAGACCTTATATAGTGTTATATGATATAAAATGATAATATAGTCTGATAAAACACAAACTAACACATCCTAGTGAGAGAAAATAGACACTCCGAAGGAAAACAGCCCCCCAAAAGCAGAAGAAACAGATCTAAAGATAGAGACCAACTTCTCCACACACTCAGAAATCCCAATAGGATCCTGTCTATAACAAAGCATATATATTTCTGTATATGGAGTATATTTGAATATATTTATACATATAACCTTTAGGAATGTATAATATATAAATATATATGACCTTTATGGGGAAAATGTAGAAAAAGTTTCGTTAAATAAAAAAATACAAGAAAAAACTCTTAAAGCCATGACTCCTTATGTGATGAAGAACCTCTCCAGATGACAGCAGGTCTGCGGTGGTTGGCTGTTTACTTTTCAGCGTACGGCCTACATTTAACAGTAGGTTGTTTCTCAAGCATGACTACCATGGAGAAAATTAAATTTTCGTTTACAAAACAAACATTTGAAGAACAAGATAGGAAAATAGCAGGTCATACATTCATTGAAGCAACCCTGTCCTTCTAATGTATGTGAGAAATAGAGAAGGCCCTAGACTCATTGTGAAGTGAATTACAATGTTTTGAGGTGTAGATAATGTTGTGGTTCATCATTGTTTCAGATCCACATTCATCAGATTTATGTATAAATATTTACATGAAAATTAAACATTACATCTCTTTTTATACTATTGGCTTTTGTCCATTCATTTTCTGGAAGAAAAAACAGCCGAAGAAGCTGAGCACTCATATTTGTATACTCAAATACAGGAAAGACATTAAATTTCTTATTGTTGGCCTCTTGTAGAAAACGCACAATGCATTCAACCTAAATTCACTCTATTCCATATTTTTTACTCTGCTGGTCCTACATCACTTGACCTGTCATATTTCCATAGCACAGTATTCTTAGCATAGACTATAATGAGAGCACATCATATGGAATATTGTTTATGTACAGAACTTGAAGTTCCATATTAACTCATTCATATTTCCTTAGATGATGTAAAGAACTTTGCACATGGGCATATGATCAAACCGTGAATTTTTATAACAGGGCATCTTAACATTCAAGGATGTGGCCATAGACTTCTCTCAGGAGGAGTGGGAATGCCTGGACTCTGCTCAGAGGGCTTTGTACAAGGATGTCATGTTGGAGAACTACAGCAACCTTGTTTCTGTTGGTGAGATTGTTTTTCATTTGTGACTTCTTGGTTTATCTCAATTGTACCTTTCAGTGTGTTTTCCAGTTGTGTTGGAATTGTCTGTTTGACTTTCTCATGATAATTTAATACAAACTTGGAATTTTCTCATGTAGAAGAGATTTTATCTGACTTTATCGTCACCTATCGTGGGAAGACGTGGACCCCGTATCTTTTAGTATATGTTCCTGTTCAGACACTTCATTGATTCTGTTTTAATCTCAATCTTAATATATTAGCCTGTATCTGAAATTAGATGGAACAGTAATTTGAAAAGAACTCAACGTACTCAAAACCAACAAAATGATTTATGAGTATTTTAAAATATCTTGAGATGTCATTTAGAAAATCATATTTGGATTTCTATTTTCCTTCTTATTTCGTTAGTACTGTTAGAACTAGAAATGCATGTAGATTGCTATTGTCCTCATAAATTATCAAATGTTCTTCTAAAACCCAGGTCTCCTAGTGTCAAAACCAGAGTTGATCATCTCTCTTGAACAAATGAAAGAGCCCTGGAATGTGAACACAGGAGAGGCAGATGGAAAACATGGTAAGTGGGGATAAAACAGTGATACATATGGGAGGCCCGATCAAGGAAGACTTCAGACCTGGAGTGCACCTTTCCAAATCTTCTTCATTTCAAATTGCCTGAAGGATTCACTTTGCATCCTGTACTTAAAATGTTAGATAAGGAGGATAGGAGATGATTTGTCACCACATTCATGAAAAGAAAGAGACTGAAAACAAACCTCACATCCAAATAAAAAGTTCAAAGTGTATGTGACACTCTTTCTCTGCAGCATTTCAGGTCTGTTTGTCTGCTCTCATCCCAGGATTCCATGGCCTTCATTGTCGTGTAGTGTTAGAATGCAGCAAATGTATGATGCACACAGTGAACAATGCCATGGGGAACTGCAAGGGTGGCTCCAGGAATGAAAGGGCAGAGTGCCTTTTACCTCAAGCACATTTTCTTTCCACGATTATTCTTAGGTGTGATTTTGTGTCATTGTGACACACATTCATTAATTCTATAAGACATATTAATTCTTGGGGTATATCAGAGGGTAGCTTGAGTGCAAAATGTTGTGAAAGATATGTTGAATGCTGCCTTGAATTTCAATATGTCCAAGCCTTGCTCTTGTACTTTCCTAGATATGATCTATAGTTTGTGCCTGGATATAGTGCATAAATAGGCCAGTCAGGGGAATGATCTGGCAAAGGGCTACTCTGTTAATATTTAGTATGTGCTTACTTTCATTTATTTGCACCTTTTTTCTGATCTCAACACCCTTCCTGGATTAGTTTACTTTCTAAAATTTGTACGAAATTGCACAGTGACTGAAGTAAGTTCATCTACAGAATTGGTTGGTAGTTCACCTGATTCTTTTACAGACTTCAAATCCCAGATCTTTTAGACAAGATCTGCCTATGTCAGTAAAGTTTGGTAATGTAGTATTACATGTAATCACGAAATAGACATTTTGTATCACTAATCAATTTGAAAGAGTAGGCTAGTATTTCTTTGAGTTAGATCCCACAGCATCGTAAAGGTAAATTTTGAGCATTTCTGCAAAATTTTTCATTAGAAATTTGGTAAGAATTATTTTGAATCATTCACATGCGTACCATATTTAAATATTATATACAAATCTCTGAATAATTATTTTTTAAAGATGTGTTAATTTGCTCATGACAGTTGTTTATTCTCCTGTTTTCCTAGATTTCAGTTTGTTTGGAAACTGAGTTGCTTTAGAAATTATTTTATTTTTAATATTTTATTTATACCTTTATATTTTCTTCAATGTGTTTTGATCATATGTGTCTCTCCAATTCCTCTCATATTCCCTCTCCTTCTACTCATCTAGCTTTGTGTATTTAATTTTCTACTGTTTATACCAATTGAGTCAACCCTATAATGCATAGTATTGCTGGGTGACTGCCCTACCATGGAGCATAATCGAAGTACCATGGGTCATATTCTAAAATATCAACAACAACAACAGGAACAACATCAACAAAAACTGACTCTCTCTCTATGAATAGCTTTCAGATGATCATAGCTCTACAACAATGGCCAGGGTTCCAAATCTTCCAAAACCTGATATTCTGTGATTTTAATCTTTGTTGTCCTTTCACAGGTCTCATGTATGCTATTCTAATCACCTGCACACATATGAGACAGTGTCCATTTGTATTCAGAAAATGTTATTGTGGATTAGGCAACCATATATTCTACCCCTACTGTCTTTTATCACTCTGCCCTGAAAAAGCCCTGATCATTGAAGGGCAGGGGTTTGATAAAGAACTCCAACATACAGCCAAACATTTCCTTATTGTCCACACCATGACCTGTTGTGGATCTCTCTCTTATTGATCAATATTGTAAGAAGCTTTGCTTATGAATCCTGGGAGGTTCATTAATCTGTGGGTAAAGCATTAAGACAGCCACCATAAATTTAATACTATGCTCATGTGGCAGAATAGTGATAGTGGGTGGTAATTTCCAAATATTGAAATTACCCAAGAATGAATAGGTATACGCTTCAGTTTATTCTACAAAATAGAAGAAGAAACATTGTCCTATGAGTTCCATGAAGCTAGTGTCCTTGGATCCTAAACCATTTAAAGAACTGAAAAAGAAAGTTAATGAAAGAACAATGTCCTTAAGAACAGAGATGCCATAATTCACAAAAAAAATACATGTAAACTGTATCGAAGAACCCAGAGAAATAAATCTCACCATGAACTTATAGTCTACACCACGTGTGATGCAGTGCTCCTTCAACTTATGTAAATGTATAAATGTAATCTACCACATAAACAGCCTGAATGACATGCCCCCTTCTGTATTATCTCAGTAGTAGAAACGCAATTGACAAAATTCAATATCTACTTAAAATAAACTTCCTGGAGAGACTTGGTACACAAGATATAACCTAAAATAATAGATATATTTTTACACCAAGCCCATGGCCCATATCAGACTCAATTGAGAGGAACTTGAAGCAGCTCCACTGAAACAGGGAACAATACAGGGATGCCCACTTTCTCCACACATATTTAATGTGCCGCTTGAAATCTTTGCTAGCACAGCCAGACAACCTAGTGAGATCAAGTGATGACAAACAGTAAAGGAAGAAATCAAATTAAATTTATCTGTAGATGTCATGATTTTATACGCAACAGATTTTAAAAACTCCACTAGAATACTCCTATAGCTTGTAAAATCTTTCTTTACTCAATGTGACTCAGACACAAACTTAGCTTATACAAATCAGTAGTCTTTCTATATACAAATGATGAAAAAACTTAGACTTCAGGGATAGAAATGTCTTTCACAGTAAACCAAGCAAATTCCTTGGGGGTAACTTTAATGAAACAAGAGACAATCTGTTATGATTTAAGAAAAGCATAGAGGCATTGAGGCATGAAATTAGAAAAAGTATAAGAAGATCAAAAGCTCCTATGCTCATGTTTGCAAGTTAATGAGGTATAAATGTCCATCCTTTCAAATCAACGTACACATTCATTTGAATCCCATCAAACTTCACAGACAAAGCTTCACAGGTCTTGAAAAACATTTTTAGGAACTTATGGGAAAATTAAAGACAAAAGATTGGTAAAATATTCTTGAAAAACAAAGATTCATTACCATTCCCGATCGCAAATGATACTTCAGAGGTGAAGTAATAAACACAGCATAGTTTTGGCCCTAGAGGAGACATGATCCTCTCAATGGAGACAACAAGCACTCTTCAGGGCCGATTCTGTGCCCAGCATTAGACAGCCATCACCAAAATAGCACAATGGCGTATTTGGTGGGTCTTTGTCCCATAATGTTTAGTCTGGGAATTTACGAATAATTATTTTCATTTTTTAACCTTCCAGAGACTTTGTGTATATAAATAGCTTCCAGTTTATTTTCATGCAATTCCTAGGTGACAAAGTGTATATGTTTGTTTATATATTCTACTTGTGCTTGTGGGGTGCTCTCTTTACTGATTATGTGTTTTATCTTATGTAATTTGTTTGTATATATTTATAGTAATTTAATATTCTTCTTATTCCTTAGATGACATTAAAGAAGGAATTAAAACTGCTCACAAACCTAACACATGTAAAGAGAGTGGCAAGTCCTTTGTCCGGGTCTCAAAACTTCAGATTCACCACAGAATTCAATCTGGTGAAAAGTCTTACAAGTGTAATGAATGTGACCTGTCCTTTGCTGGAAAATCAAATTTACAACGTCCCAAGAGAATCTATATTGGTGATAAACCTTACCGATGTAATGACTGTGGCCAGTCCTTTGCCAGGAACTCAAATCTTAAAGCTCACTACAGAATCCATTCTGGTGACAAACCTTACAGATGTACAGAATGTGGCAAGTCTTTTACCCAGGTCTCACATCTTCAGTCTCACCACAGAATCCATACTGGTGATAAATCTCACATATGAAAGAATGTGGGAAGTCCTTTGCCGGTAAATCAAATCTACAGCGTCACAAGAGAATGCATACTGGTGTAAAGCCTTACACATGTAATGAATGTGGCAAGTCTTTTGCCCGTAAATCAACTCTACAAAGTCACAAGAGAATCCATACTGGTCAGAGGCCTTACAAATGCAATGAATGTGGCAAGTCCTTTACCCACAAATCAAATTTTAATGAGCACCACAGAATCCATACTGGTGAAAAACCTTACAAATGTAAAGAATGTGGCAAGTTCTTTGCCTTTGAATCATCTCTACAAAGACACAAGAGAATCCATACTGGTGAAAAGCCTTACAAATGTAATGAATGTGGCAAGCCCTTTACCCAGAAATCAAATCTTAATGATCACCACAGAATCCATACTGGCGACAAACCTTACGAATGTAAGGAATGTGGCAAGTCTTTTGCCTGTAAATCAACTCTACGGAATCACAAGAAAATCCATACTGGTGAAAAGCCTTACACATGAATGTGGCAAGTCTTTTGCCTGGAATTCAAATCTACAACGTCATAAGAGAATCCATAATGGTGACAAACCATACACATGTAATGAATGTGGCAAATCCCTTGCCTGTAAATCAACGCTACAGATTCACAAGAGAATCCATACTGGTGAAAAGCCTTACAAATGTAATGAATGTGACAAGTTCTTTGCCCAGAAATCAAATCTTAATGATCACCACAGGATCCATACTGGCGACAAACCTTACAGATGTAAAGAATGTGGCAAGTCCTTTGCCTGTAAATCAACTCTACGGGATCACAAGAGGTTCCATACTGGTGAAAAGCCTTACACATGTAATGAATGTGGCAAGTCTTTTGCCTGGAATTCAAATCTACAATGTCATAAGAGAATCCATACTGGTGAGAAACCGTACACATGTAATGAATGTGGCAAGTCCCATGCCTGTAAATCAATTATGCAAAGACACAAGAGAATCCATACTGGTGAAAAGCCTTACACATGTAATGAATGTGGCAAATCCCTTGCCTGTAAATCAACGCTACAGATTCACAAGAGAATCCATACTGGTGAAAAGCCTTACAAATGTAATGAATGTGACAAGTTCTTTGCCCAGAAATCAAATCTTAATGATCACCACAGGATCCATACTGGCGACAAACCTTACAGATGTAAAGAATGTGGCAAGTCCTTTGCCTGTAAATCAACTCTACGGGATCACAAGAGGTTCCATACTGGTGAAAAGCCTTACACATGTAATGAATGTGGCAAGTCTTTTGCCTGGAATTCAAATCTACAATGTCATAAGAGAATCCATACTGGTGAGAAACCGTACACATGTAATGAATGTGGCAAGTCCCATGCCTGTAAATCAATTATGCAAAGACACAAGAGAATCCATACTGGTGAAAAGCCTTACACATGTAATGAATGTGGCAAGTCCTTTGCCCATAAATCAACTCTACAATGTCACAAGAGAATCCATACTGGTGACAAACCTTACAGATTTAAAGAATGTGGCAAGAACTTTGCCTAGGACTCACATCTTCCAGCTCATAACAGAATGTACACTGGTAGCACAGCTTACACAAGTAATGAATATGTTAAGGCCTAGCCCAAGATTCAAGTCTCAATGCTCAGCACAGATAGAATCCATACTGGTGAAAAACTTCATAGATCTATAGAATGTGGCTACTCCTTTTCGCAGGCCTTGCATCTTGTAGCTTATCATATTATGCATACTGTCCAAAAACCTTACAGGTGTAAAGAATGTGGCTAGTCCTTTACTCTTAAATCAACTCTTAATAGTCACAAGAGAATCCATACTGGTGACAAACTTACAGATGTAAGAATATAGCAAGACCTTTGCCCCAAACTCAACTCTTGATGTTCACCACAGAATTCATGCTGGGAACAAATGTTACCTTTGTAAAGCATATGGCACGTCCTTTACCAAATGTTCAAATATTACAAAGCATCAGAAAATTCATTTAACTTATCAGCTTCCTAAAATTCCTTAGTGTGTTTCAGAGGCAAATCGTACAGCACACAAAATCCACAGACCGTTTCCTTACCCTGTGCCACAGCTTTCAATCATCTTCACAGCTTGGTCAATACTCGGAAATCTCTTTAGGAAAGACTACGCTTGTTATAAATTTAGAATCATTCATTTTAGTCAGGGGTTTGCAGTCATAAAATGTTTTTTTGGAACATGAACTATTTTTGCAACAATATGGGAGACATAATTACTCAAACACCAAATATAACTAATAAGAAAAGATTTCTACAAGACAAATATTCAGAAGTAACATTTTGCAATCTTATGTCTGGATAATGTGTTAAAGAACCACCCAATGTCAACAATATTTCAGATACTTTGTATAGTTTAGTTGAATTTTGTTGTTAATGTAAGATGATTATATTCTATGTAGACATTTTTCCTTGCCATTATTTAAGATTACATTTATGTTACAGTTAGTTTTTAACTTCAAATATAGTTGTCTTCTTACCCAATTAAAATTTTAGACTTTTAAGTCATGTTTGCCTTCATTTTTGTGTTGACGGTGTATTCTTTATTGGTTGGGCATCATTAGTTTCAGATTATCCACGGACAATAATGCCATTGGATAATATGTAATAATATAAATGTAGATCATGTACAAGTTTATATGATCATGTTTCAGGTCTGTGTGAGGCATATGTTTTCCTCATTAGGAATACCATCTGGACAAGAAGAGCTCATAATGTCACAGAGGTATGCATGGACCTATAGTCCGTGAGGAAAACAGGGAGTGGGAGAAGTGGTCTTCCACAACAAGGAGCACACCATTTGGTTATCTCGTACTGAATGACTTGCCATAAACATACCTCCAAGTAACATTATTAAATGAATACCTCTAAAGTCACAAATGAAGGCTAACACAATATTAATTAGTGATTTCAATTCCCTACTTTTGCACTTAGACATGTCATCCTGACAAAAAATAAACAGAAATTTTCCAGCTGGCTGATGTTATAAAGAAACTTATCAAGATAGTTCTTTGAAATAATAAACATGAAATGCCTACATATAACCAAATATGCCAGAGAAAGTCAGGGATTATATGTGGGTAGCCAGACCATCACAAGACTGTCTCAGAGACAATTATGAAAGGAAAACTCTTATTTCAGTTCTATATCCTAGTCCAGAAATGTAATCGTGTTGAAAAGTGTGATGGTGAAGCTTTTGCCTTGTAGGAGTTTTGGATGTTATTTCTATGTACCTGATTCCTTCCACAACTTGGCTGTGTTTATCAGTTCCTAGGCACCTTTCTCTGAAATAACCCATGTTCCCTTTGCCACCCATTTCTGGAACCTTCTGATGACCTTAGATATCTCCCTTTCCAAATAGGTTATGAGATGCTTTACTTCTTCAAAAAATGCATGGCTTAGGAATAGATTTGTGCAAGGTATCCTGTTTCCTGATTTATCTTTTCTATCTTTTATGTGTTATTTGTCATCTCATCCTCATGCACCTCCCTATGATGATCTTGGTATTCTACATAGTTTCTATAAGATTGGAGACACGGAAACAGGTAGTTGAAAGTGTAAAGCTAGAGTATCACCTTTGAGGGGCATGTGAGTTTCCAATTGATGGGTTTGAACTGTGGAGTTTGATACAGGATTGCATAGATGTAGAGCATACATAAGACACAAGTATAATTTAAACCCCCATAATTGTGTTCAGTCTACTCCCAAACAGACTGGAAGAGCTGTGGATGATGATGATGAGACAGTAGGTCCTTTCTTGAGTTACTTTCCTGCTAGAATGCTTCAGAGAGAGGAAAAATTTACTTTTTTGTTTTGCAAACTTACAAATTTCTGAAAGGGTTCTGAGTCCTTTTGCTGAGCCTAGTGTCCGTCATTTTATTTCCTTCCACATGTACTATATTAGTATAGCCCTGTTAATGTCTTCTGCTCATCATTCGTTGATGCTGGAGCCGCCTTAGTCTTCTAATAATTTACTTTGCACAAAATAGTCTCCTTTTTACTATATTTTGCAATCTGTAACCGGGGATTTTACAGTGGAGTAAAACAGAAGTACTGTGGAAACACTGTATCCATGGCTGCCTGAGCTGCCATGTGGCTCCTGGGTTTCTTGGCAAAGCTGCCCTTCCCTGTGATCAGCCTGCAGGAGACCTGAGTCTGATGCTATTGATCAGGCGGGCAGGCAGCTTGGGCAGTGCAAGAAGTGTTGGCTGTGTGCAAGTACCTGTGGGAGATGGGCAGGCAGAAACTCAGACAACTTCATGGAGCTGAGGAGTCTAGGATATTTAGCTCCTCCAAGTATCTTTTTTTCACAGATTCCTTCTATTCTTCTCTCTTATAGAAAATCTTTTTTTCTAATGACAAAATGTATCTTGATAATCATTTCCTCTCCTTCTTGTTACCTCATTTCCTCCTCTCTTCTCCTCATCTGGTTCCCTTCCTTTTCTATCTCTTAATAGAAATGAAAATGATATTAGTAAAGAAAATCCAAACATATCAAAATAAAATACGATCATATATACAAAACTATTATAACATAGTTGGACAAGACCAGTCAACAGAAGAAAAATAGCCTGAGAAAAGCAAAGGAATCTGACATCCACTTCTTTGTTCAGGCAGGAATCCCTAAAAAACACTGAAGTAGAAGCCATAGTATATATGCAGAAGACCTGCTGCATGTTCATGTGTACACATCCCATTTTCCAGCTAAAATTTTGATGATAATAGGGCTACTGGTGCTGCTCTTCATCAAAAGAAATTAGCAGCAGCTGCTACTGACAATCTTTCCTGGGCTCCTTAGGTTTGAGCTGAGAAGCTGACTCTGGGATGTGGATTTGTGCTTGTCCCATTTTAATAAAGGAATATTTTCTAGGAATGTCTGGAAGTCCTTTCCTCCATCAGACGTGCTCTGTGCCTCTGTGGCAGGGGAAAGGAGAAGAAAATAGTCTAAGCTTTTATATACTAGGGAAAATAGTTGAATTTGAGCTGGTAACTTTCATAGGGACACTTCTAAAATTTTTCCTTTATCCTTTTTTCATCATCTGTAAAAAGAGACCATTGTCTCTACAGTTATGGGCTCTATAAGTCAATGTTAATAATTACTTATAGAAATTGAAGAATTAGCTGCTAAGATTTATATTTCTGAGAAAAACAAGAACATAATATTCCTCTTACTGTTACTGTAGACCAACTCACAGGACACTGTGTTGACTTTAGGAGACGACATCCATCCCTGTGTGTCCTCAGTTGTCACTGTGCTTTCCTGGGTAAAGGAGAGCTCAATGGCTGGCCATGCTTGTCTTCTTATTCCTGTTTATATTTCCTTAGGTGAAGTGATTTTCAATCTGGAGTCACTCAAAACTGTCATGCTGCCTTGTAGTTGTCTATATGTACGAGTTTTGTTTCAGTTCTGTCTTCCAGCTCTCTTCTGAGGCTTACTCAGCCTCTCTCTTCTTCATTGGCTTCATGAAGCCTGATATATAAGTTCAAAGAATGTTCCTGTCTCTGAGCTTTCTTTGTTCTCTTTTGGACTTGGTTCTTTTCTCCGGTCTTCACGACTTTTGTAGGGATTCAGATGTCTTTAGGGTATGGATGGTGTCATTTTATGTGGTTCTAATTCATTGAAAAGTTGGCTGTGTGTTTTGTTTATGTCCCACCATTTCAAGACATGTGAATGTTTATTTAAAAGTTTTCCTTGAATCTCAACAAATCCTGCCTTGAATTTGTGGACTCCCTTGTATCATCGAGGGAGTATGATCTCAGAGTCCCAGAATTGTATCCAGAAATAAACTCATTCCTTCGTAAGTTTCATTTTTGGTGGGGGTATCACAACATTATAAACTCAACCTGAGACAGTAGCCATATTCACAATATTATTTTGACCACTCAAAAGCAAGGGAACAATTTACCTCTTCAGATGTGTTGTTTAATTCCTTTCTTTGGTGCCTTAAAGCTCTTGCTGTGCAAGTATTTATCCTTCATGGTTCACTATTATCTAAGATTCGTGGACTTATTATGAGCAGGATTCTTCCCCATATTCCATTCTTCCTATGTTTGTTGTTGGTATATAAGAAGACTCCTGATTTTTTAATGTCATTTTGTGTGCTGATTCATTTTGTGAATATGTGTATCTCTGTGTGGGCTTTCTTGTGGAGTGTTTTGGGATTTTAATTCATAAATTCATTTAATCTGGAGGTTAGGATATTTTGAATTCCTCCTTTCATTTTTGTATATTTTTTACATCTTCCGTTGCCTTTTTCTACTAGATAACTGTTTCAAGTATTTTAACCACACAGCCCAAGTAAATAATGTATCTCCAGTTCACGTAAGAGTTAAGACTGCTATCCTACTGTGAAGTCAGCCTGTTTGTTTAAAGAGTTTTTATGATAGAACAATGTAACAGCCAGCCTTACTTGCCTTGGATTTTCCACGGAATCAATACTTGTAAACTAAGCTAATGCGATGCTCCAAACTTAAATCGTCTTTTCTTCTCCAATCAATGATACATACAACATGGAGCTACTGCTCGATCACCAATGGCGTTTGTAGAAGTGTCATTTATCTTGTTCAGCGTGGAATCCAGAGAGACAGTGACATAACAGTTCTGATGTCCTGTTAAAGTGTATGCAATGTGTCTCTTTACTGATTCCCTGTGTGATGCTTTCTGCTCTTTTCAATATGAAAAAGAGCAAAGCCTTTTGCCAAGAGCATCCACAGACTTAGGGCCAAGGAAAGATTCCCAATCAGCCTTCAGGTAGGTTAAGATTTAGACATATAAAACAGACAGACATGAGGAGATGGAAGACATGTGGAGAATGAAAAACATTTAATTCTAGATTTGGACTTGGTCAAATGAGTTGAAAGGGAAGTGATTCATTGATCCCTGTCTTTAATGCACGAATGCACTCTAGGTGAGTGAATTTATTATTGATTTGCTGAAACCTGTGATGAATGTCTAATGCATTAAATACATGTAATAAAGAAATGGTATTTTCATAGAATAGAATTTGGAGTGAAGGAATCAGCCTGTAAATGGTGTGTGTTGGGATCCAGGTTACCCAGACTATGGAAGCTTCAGCTTGACAAGGCTCCTGGGCATCCGCTGTTGGGAACTGGAATTCCTCAACTCCCTTGCCCCTTTCTTATGTTTACTGTACGGTGACATGCATTTTCTCGTCAATAATAAGATCTGCATAAGCCTAATAGTAATATCGAAATTAATCCCTGAGCTGGCCACGGTGGGCTGAAATGAAACACAGCCATGCTATTCAGAAGTAAATTGTAATCACACCTGGACTTCCAAGTCCTAGAACTTAAGAGCAACCCAGGTTTATTGCAGGTACATCATAAAGCTATTCCTGGAGTAAATGCTGATCTTCCCAGGAAGAGATAAGGCTTAATAGATAGAAGCCAGAGAGCTTAGTTAGAAAGTTAGTGCACCTGGAAAGACAAGCAGACAATTAGCCCTTCACTAACGAAGAATACAGCAAGCCTGCACCAACTTAATAGTAAACATTCCCAGGACTTAAAGAGAGAAATAGCCTTCAACCTAGCTAGGCCCCCAGATAAGACTAGAAATTTGGAGCTTTTGACCCAGAAGAATAATATACATACCAAAGAGGTAAAAAACCATAAAATCCTCCCTTGGCGACTTCATGGCACCCTGAACTATCTGTGCAAGGCAAATGGCAATATAATCCAATCAGCAGTGACATCCCTACCTTCCACTAATTCATCATTGTATCATTTACTCTTTGGTGATAACTGAGTAACTTTGAAGCCTGCAGCTGTAAAGAGAAAAGACACCTTCGTATTGTTTGCGATATGCCTGACACCTGCAACCCTATGATAAGCCTTCCTGCAGTGCTACTTAAGGGACAGAACATGTCTTGGAGGAGGACGGACGACGAGAGATGACGAGGACGAGGACAACAGACATAGAATTGGATTGCTGGCTGAGAGAAACTTTGTTTTATTCCCTTAAGGTGCACATTGTTATTTTCTTTGATTTTATTCTTTGTTTTTCTTTATCTTTCTTTATTTTACTATTAAAGAAGCTCTCTGGCGTATCAGAATCACCACAAGGCCTATTGTATCTGTCTTATTAAAGAGCATTAAGCTTGCCAACTAAGGGTCCCATAGAAGAGTGAGGTACTGTGCTCACTTCTCACAGTGTTTACGTAGTTTATCCTCCTTCGTGGAAGCTGAGGCACCCATCGTGGGTACTGGAGCTGGACTCAGGCCCCTTCAGGTGTGAATGTTATGAAACCCTCAATTTAGTATGACATAGTCTTTCTCACACACACACACACACACACACACACACACATGCATGACTGGGTGTAAATATGTGAATGTGTATGTGTGCAATTTTCAAAATAAATGGAGAATAGAAATAACTGATGACTCTAGATTCACATTTGCTACTACCATGAGTCAATCAATTTGTGATATTGGTTACACAAATTAAACCATGGCACCGTTTCTCCCAAATTTGTATAGATACTTTGAACACTTCCTAAAAACACAGTATAATCTCATACATGGCTATCTACTGCTCAGACATGTCAGAATATAAAAGAAGATTCCATAAGAGTGTATTATAATGTATTATGATTATATACTACATACATAGTTAACAATGTCTAGAGTTGATAACCTCTGAGATATTCATCTTATATTAAAAGATGCTAAACATCTAAGTTCTTTACTCCAAATTCCAAACCACAAATTTGGACAGGTTGATGTGCACACTAAATGACCTAGGATCATGAGGCAGTCTGAGAGATAATGTAGCCAAACAGGTATCATCTCATGCTGTCATTATGACCCTGCATAGGGATCGAGCGTTTTCTGCAGATGGGTTCTTAGGACTCCATTCAGGAGGGGAATATGGGTGAAAAGGAAAAGGATGGCAAATGAACAAGATAGTTCATTCTTTATGGTCAGTGAACACAGAGGTTCATTCTTTATGGGAGACAGACATGGCAGCCTTACATGCTTTAAGAAATGACACGCACAATTGCGCTTTAAAAATAAAAACACAGAATTGTTTTTAATATGGAAATTGAACAGTGTACATGTCAAGGGCAGAAAGAGTAGGAGAGCACACTGCTAGAAATGGAGGCAAGCCAAGAGAGAGACAGAGTTGCTGCCTGCTGAGGAATTTAAGGGCCAGTCATCACAGCAGGGGTCTTTCTGGTATACAGGTGCTATCCAGGATGGGGCTAGGTCTAGGATGGAGCCAGCATCCTCCTCCTGGTGGCCTGCAAACATGCAAAACCTGAGGTGATTGGAAAGAGCCTTTGAAAGGAACATCTGAGCCACCAATGGCTTTGAGGCTCTTGGTGGTGTGGATTCAGTTTTTGGTGTGCTAATATTAAATGCTATCTCTTCCTGGAGCATTACCACCTGTCCTGGGGCAGTTTGCCAGGGCTTAGGGAAAAAAGGGCCTGCAAGGTTTTCAGGTGAAGTGGCTACTTTCCTTTCCCAGCCACCAACGGCTGCTCAGACAGGCCATGTAGACATTCTCTTTAAAGATGAAAGTTTAGAAAGGAATGGGAGCCATATAACTGATGGACTAATGTTTCCCCAGCTAAAGAATCTGGGTCTCTGTCAGACAGATTCTATTTAGCATCAAGGATCCTCATAGCCCTCTACAAGGCCCCAGTGCAATTTGCATAGATTTCACTTGTGCTTTCCCCACAGCTTCTCTCTATTAATTTAAGGAACCACCCTAAGTCTTAATGAACATTGCCTGTGAAAGCACGTTGGAGGTTCATGATCAGCCTTGAGGGCTTCAAGCTGATAGTTGAGTTTACATTTGGTTCCTGGTTCTGCTCAGTCTGTGTAGTGTGAAACAGGACAGTCCAGCCTAAAATCTCAGCGCAGTTCTTGACCGCACAGCAGCCCACCTGAAGGCAGCAAGAGGGAACCCGACCATGTTGTCACTCTTTGTTTGGAGAGAGTCCATATAAAGAGTCAGTAGTGAGTGCATCCTGCCTTTGGATCTCTGCACACTGTGATCTTGCTGGGAGTGGGTGAGTGGTATTTGCTGATCCTACTCAAGGAAATCCTCAGGAGAGATTCTAGGAGACACTAGAGCACGACATTTCCCTTAAGAAAGAATCTAACAGAGGAGCCAGACGAAGAGATGGCAGATCCTGAGGTAAGTGCGTCTCTGTTCAGTGCCTGTGTCAGTATATTCCACAAAGGTTATATATTTGTGCTGCACACCTTTACTTCTGGGTTTCTTATAGTTTTGCCCAAAGACTGTATTTCTATCTCTATTTTTGCTTATTATTTCTTCATAAGTGTGTCATGATTTAGTCTTTGTATACTTATCATCTAATTCCAACAGCCTTCCTTCCATTCTGTTCGTTCCAGCTCATTGTTTTCAAGACGTATATTCTTAATAAAATGATGATCGTTAATAATTTTTCCACTGAGACAGATGAATTCAGAAGCATCCTGGAACCAAATTCTCCAGCAAAGGGCTTCTGTCCTCATAGAAATAGAGGCAAGACAAATGTGAGGAATGGAATCCATCTAAGGTCTCTGTCTTCTGCTGGTTAACTGTCTTATGAAAGTACACATTCACAAACACGGATTGCATTTCCTAACACAACCATCATATATTTATGCAAAATAAAATTATAAAAGGCATACCCTCCTGCTTCACAAAACTAAATATACAAACTCTTGACAGTCTAGAAGATGGCAGAGTTACATAGTTTGTTTTCCTCGTGTTTACAGATCTGTTCGTATTACCCTTTCCTTGGTGTCTTTCCTGGACAGTCGCTGTCACAGCCGTGATGATGTGGCTGTGTGTGGACACCTGCCCTCACTTTATCTGAATGTATGGATGCTGAGTTCATTCACTCGCAGTGGCTGCTCTGTGGCCATGTCGACCACTACAGAGGTCGTTATTTTCTCTCTGTGTTCCCAGGTTCTATATAGTGTCTCATTGTGTCGTCAGGCTGGGCTAGAACTCACTGAGTTGTGTTCCTTTTGTGTTATCAGTAATACTTATTGCGCAGTATTGCCTGAGTGGTGTGCATGAGGCATCACATCTGATGCAGAAACTGAGCTTTAATGTCATTAATTTGCTTTTTGCCTTTCTTTGGACAAGATGGACTGCTCCACCTTTTCCCAGAGACTGTTGTTTATGTGTGGAGATATCAGAAAAATGGGTGTGTTTTAGGGGTTTAAATATTAACTTTATTTATTTTCCCTTGTATTAATATTAGTAATTCTATATTAGATCCATATTTTTGTTTCTCCGTACTCTACTACTCCTAGTTACTCCCATCTGTGTTCCCATAGAGATCTATCCACAGCATGTCTCTCATTAGGAAAGAAAATGTGTCCTAAGTGATAGCAATAAGCCCTTCTATAGTGTTATATAATACAAAATGATAATATAGTCTGATAAATCACAAGCTAACGCATCCTAGTGAGAGAAAATAGACACTCCGAAGGAAAACAGCCTCCCCAAAGCAGAAGAAAAAGATCTAAAAACAAAGACCAACTTTTTCACACCCTCAGAAATCCCAGTAGGGCCCTTACCTGTAAGAAAAGCATATATATTTCTTCATGTATAATATGTATTTGAATATATTTATACATATAACCTTTAGGAATGTATAATATATCAATATATATGGCCTTTATGGGGAAAATGTAGAAAAAGTTTCATTAAATATAAAAATACAAGAAAAAATCTTAAAGCCATGACTCCTTATGTGATGAAGAACCTCTCCAGATGACAGCAGGTTTGCTGTGGTTGGCTGTTTACTTTTCAGCGTACACCCTACTTTTAAGAGTAGGTTGTTTCACAAGCATGACTACCATGGAGAAAATTAAATTTTCGTTTGCAAGTGTTTTTCAGTTGGAGATTTCATCTCGGTTTGGGATTGGGCATGTGTCTCCTTTTTCGGTTCTAGAACCTCATGGGGAGCAGACATGTGTAAGACTTGTAGATGCTGCCTGGTCTCTCTGAGTTTATACATCCTTCAATCCTATTGATTGAAGGGTCTTGTTTTTTTGTTGTACTGCATCCTCTCTGCCTTTACATGTTTGCTGCCTCATCTCCCTCAAGTGTTCCTGAGTCGTGATAGGCGATATTTGATGGAGACATCATGGTTAAGGCTGAGGTTATCATGTCTCTCAATCTCTTCATATTATCTTACTATGGTCTCTATATTTATTCCCATCTGCTATCGGAGGAACCTTCTGTGAAGACGGTAGTGCAAGGCTCTGATCTATGAGTATAGCAGAGTGATATAGGGGTCATTTTGTCGATAGCCTTTTCCTTTATAAAAACAGTAATGTTTGGTTCTTCCTAGTTCCATGGGTTAGCTAGTCTCAGATATTTGTCCCCCAAGCATTGACAGGTATGTGTTCCATCCTGCGGTATGAGTCTCCTATCAAAGTCAGGAAGTGTTCTGTACTCCTAAAAGCTTTGTGCTCTACATATCCCGTGAGTAAGGTCTATCCTGTAGACCGGTGGTTTTATGTTTGGCTTCCTGCTTATGTTTCTCCTTTGGTGATGTTGCAGAATACCTTCCTCTAGCAAAGACACTAGCAGGTTCTGGTAGTGGTTCTGTGTGGACAACAGCTGCATTTCTGTTTTCACGGAGTTGTGTACTTGTTGTGTAGTGTTTTGTACGCTTTATTTATAATCTACACTAACAGCGTGAACTAGAAATGTATTTTGGAATTCTACAAACTTAAGGAGTAGTCATTATTGAGATATCTATACATGCTAGATATTTAGTATAAAATAAAACAAAGAAATACACAAAACAAACATTTGAAGAACAAGATAGGAAAGGAGCAGGTCATACATTCCTTGAACCAACCCTGTCCTTGTAATGTATGTGAGAAATAGAGAAGGCCCCTAGACTCATTGTGAAGTGAATTACAATGTTTTGAGGTGTAGATAATATTGTGGTTCACATTGTTTCAAATCCACATTCATCAGATTTATGTATAAATATTTACATGAAAATTAAGCATTACATCTCAATTTATGCTATTAGCTTTTGTCCATTCATTTTCAATGAAGAAAAATCAGTCAAAGTAGCTGAGCACTCATATTTGTATACTCAAATACAGGAAATACATTAAGTTTCTTATTGTTGGCCTCTTGTAGAAAACGCACAGTGCATTCAACCTAAATTCACTCTATTCCATTTTTTTTACTCTGCTGGTCCTCCATCACTTGACCTGTCATATTTCCATAGCACAGTATTCTTAGTATAGAGTATAATGAGAGCACATCATATGGAATATTGTTTATGTACAGAACTTGAAGTTCCATATTAACTCATTCATATTTCCTCATATGAAGTAAAGAACTTTGCACATGGGCATATGATCAAACTGTGAGTTTTTATAGCAGGGCATCTTAACATTCAAGGACGTGGCCATAGACTTCTCTCAGGAGGAGTGGGAATGCCTGGACTCTGCTCAGAGGGCTTTGTACAAGGATGTCATGTTGGAGAACTACAGCAACCTTATTTCTGTTGGTGAGATTGTTTTTCATTTGTGACTTCTTGGTTTATCTCAATTGTACCTTTCAGTGTGTTTTCCAGTTGTGTTGGAATTGTCTGTTTGACTTTCTCATGATAATTTAATACAAACTTGGAATTTTCTCATGTTGAACAGATCTTATCTGACATTATAGACACCTATCGTGGTATGGCATGGATCCCCTATCTTTTAGCATATGTTGCTGTTCAGACACTTCATTCATTCTGTTTTAATCTCATCTTAATGTATTAGCCTGTATCTGAAATAAGATGGAACATCAATTTGAAAAGAACTCAACATATTCAAAACCAACAAAATGATTTATGAATATTTTAAAATATCTTGAGATGTCATTTAGAAAATCATATTTGGATTTCTTTTTTCCTTCTTATTTCGTTAATACTGTTAGAACTAGAAATGCATGTAGATTGCTATTGTCCTCATAAATTATCAAATGTTCTTCTAAAACCCAGGTCTCCTAGTGTCAAAACCAGAGTTGATCATCTCTCTTGAACAAATGAAAGAGCCCTGGAATGTGAACACAGGAGAGGCAGATGGAAAACATGGTAAGTGGGGATAAAAGAGCGATACATATGGGAGGTCTGATGGAGGAAGAATTCAGAGCTACAGTATATCTTGCCAAATCATCTCCATTTCAAATTACCTAAAGGATTCAGTTTGAATGCTGTACTTAAAATGGTAGACAAGGAGGATAGGAGGTGATTTGTCACCACATTCATTGAAAGAAAGAGATTGAAAACAAACCTCACATTCAAATAAATCTTTCACAGTGCATGTGACACTCTTTCTCTGCAGCATTTCAGGTCTGTTTGTCTGCTCTCATCTCAGGATTCCATGGCCTTCATTGTTGTGTAGTGTTAGAATGCAGCAAATGTATGATGCACACAGTGAACAATGCCGTGGGGAACTGCAAGGGTGGCTCCAGGAATGAAAGGGCAGAGTGCCTTTTACCTCAAGCACATTTTCTTTCCACAATTATTCTCAGTTGTGATTTTCTATCATTGTGACACACATTCATTAACGCTATAAGACATATTAACACGTGGGGGATATCAGAGGGTAGCTTGAGAGCAAAATGTGGTGAAAGATATGTTGAATGCTGCCTTGAATTTCAATATGTCCAAGCCTTGCTCTAGTACTTTCCTAGATATGATCTATAGTATGTGCCTTGATATTGTGTATAAATTGGCCAGTCAGGGGAATGATCTGGCAAAGGGCTACTCTGTTAATATTTAGTATGTGCTTACTTTCGTTTATTTGCACCTTTTTTCTGATCTCAACACCCTTCCAGGATCACTTTTTTCTGTCCAAAATTTGTATAAAATTGCACAGTAACTGAAGTAAGTTCATCTACAGCATTGGATGTTAGTTCACCTGATTCTTTTAAAGACTTCAAATCCCAGATCTTTTAGACAAGATCTGCAAATGTCATCAAAGTTTGATAATGTAGTAATATGTGTAATCACGAAATAGAAGTTTTGTATCACTACTTAATCTGAAAGAGTGGGCTAGTATTTCTTTGGGTTAGATCCCGCAGCATCGTAAAGGTAAATTTTAAGCATTCTGCAATATTTTTCATTAGAAATTTGTTAAGAATTATTTTGAATCATTCACATGCCTACCATGTTTAAATATTATATACAAATCTCTGAATAATAATTTTTTAAGAATGTGTTAATTTGCTCATGACAGTTGTTTATTCTCTTGTTTTCCTAGATTTCAGTTTGTTTGGAAACTGAGTTGCTATATAGAAATTATTTTATTTTTAATATTTTATTTATACACCTATATTTTCTTAAATGTGTTTTGATCATATGCGTCTCTCCACTTCCTCTCATATACCCTCTCCTTCTACTCATCTAGCTTTGTGTATTTAATTTTCTACTGTTTATACCAATTGAGTGAAACCTATAATGCATAGTATTGCTGGGTGACTGCACTACCATGGAGCATAATCGAACTACCATGGGTCATATTCTAAAATAACAACAACAACAACAGGAACAGTATCAAGAAAAACCAACTCTCTCTCTACCAATAGCTTTCAGATGATCATAGCTCTACAACAATGGCCGGGGTTCCAAATCTTCCAAAGCCTTATATTCTGTGATTTTAATCTTGGTTGTCCTTTCACAGGTCTCATGTATGCTATTCCAATCACCTGCACACATACGTGACAGTGTCCATTTGTATTCAGAAAATGTTATTGTGGAGTATGCAACCATTGCCTCTACCCTTACTGTCTTTTATTACTCTGCCCTGAAAAAGCCCTGATCATTGAAGGGAAGGGGTTTGATAAAGAACTCCCACATAGAGCCAAACATTTCCTTATTGTCCACACCATGACCTGTTGTAGATCTCGCTCTTATTGATCCATATTGTAAGAAGCTTTGCTCATGATTCCTGAGAGGTTCATTAATCTGTGGGTAAAGCATTAAGACAGCAGGCATGAATTTAATACTATGCTCATGTGGCAGAATAATGATAGTGGGTGGTAATTTCCAAATATTGAAATTACCCAAGAATGAATAGGTATACACTTCAATTTATTCTACAAAATAGAAAAGAAACATTGTCCAATCAGTTCCATGAAGCTAGGGTCCTTGGATCCTAAACTCTTTCAAGAACTGAAAAAGAAAGTTAATGAAAGAACAATGTCCTTAAGAACAGAGATGCCATAATTCACAAAAAAATACATGTAAACTCTATCGAAGAACCAAGAGAAATAAATCTCACCATGAACTTTTAGTCTATACCATGTGTGACGCAGTGGTCCTTCAACTTATGTAAATGTATAAATGTAATCTACCACATAAACGGCCTGAATGACATGCCCCCTTTAGGATCATCTCAGTAGCAGAAAAGCTATTTATAATAAACTTCCTGGAGAGACTTGGTACACAAAGATAAAGCCTAAAATAATAGATACATTTCTACACCAAGCCCATGGCCCATATCAGACTCAATTGAGAGGAAGTTGAAGCAGCTCCACTGAAACAGGGAACAATACAGGGATGCCCACTTTCTCCACACATATTTAATGTGCCACTTGAAATCTTTGCTAGCACAGCCAGACAACCTAGTGAGATCAAGTGATGACAAACAGTAAAGGAAGAAATCAAATTAAATATATCTGTAGATGTCATGATTTTATACGCAACAGATTTTACAAACTCCACTAGAATCCTCCTACAGCTTGTGAAATCTTTCTTTACTCAATGTGACTCAGACACAAACTTAGCTTATACAAATCAGTAGTCTTTCTATATACAAATGATGAAAAAACTTAGACTTCAGGGATAGAAATGTCTTTCACAGTAAACCAAGCAAATTCCTTGGGGGTAACTTTAATGAAACAAGAGACAATCTGTTATGATTTAAGAAAAGCATTGAGACATTGAGGCATGAAATTAGAAAAAGTATAAGAAGATCAAAAGCTCCTATGCTCATGTTTGCAAGTTAATGAGGTATAAATGTCCATCCTTTCAAATCAATGTACACATTCATTTGAATCCCATCAAACTTCACAGACAAAGCTTCACAGGTCTTGAAAAACATTTTTAGTAAGTTATGGGAAAATTAAAAACAAAAGATTGGTAAATATTCTTGAAAAACAAGGATGTATTACCATTCCTGATCGCAAATGATACTTCAGAGGTGAAGTAATAAACACAGCATAGTTTTGGCCCTAGAGGAGACATGATCCTCTCAGTGGAGACAACAAGCACTATCAGGTCCGATTCTGTGCCCAGCATTAGACAGCCATCACCAAAATAACACAATGGCATATTTGGTGGTTATTTGTCCCATAATGTTTAGTCTTGGCGTTTACAAATAATTATTTTCATTTTTTTACCTTCCAGAGGCTTTGTGTATATAAATTGCTTCCAGTTTATTTTCATGCAATTCCTAGGTGACAAAGTGTATATGTTTGTTTCTATATTCTTCTTGTTCTTGTGGGGTGCTCTTTTTACTGATTACTTGTTTTATCTTATGAAATTTGTTTGTATATATTTATGGTAATTTAATCTTCTTCTTATTCCTTAGATGATACTGAAGAAGGAATTCAAACTGCTCACAAACCTTACACATGTAAAGAGAGTGGCAAGTCCTTTGTCTGGGTCTCAAAACTTCAAGTTCACCACAGAATCCAATCTGGTGAAAAGTCTTACAAGTGTAATGACTGTGACAAGTCCTTTGCTGGGAAATCAAATTTACAACGCCCCAAGAGAATCTATACTGGTGATAAACCTTACAGATGTAATGACTGTGGCAAGTCCTTTGCCAGATACTCAAATCTCAAAGCTCACCACAGAATCTATTCCAGTGACAAACCTTACAGATGTACAGAATGTGGCAAGTCTTTTAACCAGGTCTCACATCTTCACTCTCACCACAGAATCCACTCTGGTGAAAAACCTCACATATGTAAAGAATGTGGCAAGTCTTTTGCCCGTAAATCAAATCTACAGCGTCACAAGAGAATCCATACTGGTGAAAAGCCTTATACATGCAATGAATGTGGCAAGTCTTTTGCCCGTAAATCAACTCTACAAAGTCACAAGAGAATCCATACTGGTGATAGGCCTTACAAATGCTATGAATGTGGCAAGTTCTTTACCCAGAAATCAAATCTTATTGATCACCACAGAATCCATACTGGCGACAAACCGTACAAATGTAAAGAATGTGGCAAGTTCTTTGCCTGTAAATCAAATCTACGGATTCACAAGAGAATCCATACTGGTGAAAAGCCTTACAAATGTACTGAATGTGACAAGTCCTTTGCCCAGAAATCAAATCTTAATGATCACCACAGGATCCATACTGGTGACAAACCTTACAGATGTAAAGATTGTGGCAAGTCCTTTGCCTGTAAATCAACTCTACGGGATCACAAGAGAATCCATACTGGTGAAAAGCCTTACACATGTAATGAATGTGGCAAATCCTTTGCCCGAAAATCAACTCTACAATGTCACAAGAGAATCCATACTGGTGACAAACCGCACACATGTAATGAATGTGGCAAATCCCTTGCCTGTAAATCAACTCTGCAAAGACACAAGAGAATCCATACTGGTGAAAAGCCTTACACATGTAATGAATGTGGCAAGTCCTTTGCCCGAAAATCAACTCTACAATGTCACAAGAGAATCCATACTGGTGACAAACCTTACAGATATAAAGAATGTGGGAAGACCTTTGCCTAAGACTCATATCATCCAGCTCATCACAGAATGTACACTGGTAGCAAACCTTACAGAAGTAATGAATGTGTTACGTCGTAGCCCAAGAATCAAATGTTAATGCTCAGCACAGATAGAATCCATACTGGTGAAAAACTTCATAGATCTAAAGAATGTAGCTAGTCCTTTTCGCAGGCCTTGCATCTTCTAGCTTATTTTATGCATACTGTTCAAAAACCTTACAGGTGTAAAGCATGTGGCTAGTCCTTTACTCTTAAATCAACTCTTAATAGTCACAAGAGAATCCATACTGGTGACAAACCTTACAGATGTAAGAATATAGCAAGACCTTTGCCCCAAACTCAACTCTTGATGTTCACCACAGAATTCATACTGGGAACAAATGTTACATTTGTAAAGCATTTGGCAAGTCCTTTACCAAATGTTCAAATATTACAAAGCATCAGAAAATTCATTTAACTTATCAGTTTCCTAAAATTCCTTAGTGTGTTTCAGAGGAAAATCATGCAGCACTCTCAATTCACAGACCGTTTCCTTACCCTGTGCCACAGCTTTCCATCATCTTCACAGCTTGGTCAATACTCGGAAATCTCTTTAGGAAAGACTACGCTTGTTATAAATTTAGAATCATTCATTTTAGTCATTGGTTTACAGTTTAAAATGGTTTATGGAACATGAACTATTTTTGCAACAATGTTGGAGACATAATTACTCAAAAATCAAACATAACTAATAAGAAAAGATTCCTACAAGACATATATTCAGAAGTAACATTTTGCAATCTTATGTCTGGATAATGTGTTAAAGAACCACCCAATGTCAACAATATTACATATACTTTGTATAGTTTAGTGTAGTGGAATTTTGTTGTTAATGTAAGCTGATTATATTCTATGTAGACATTTTTCCTTGCCACTATTGAAGATTACTTTTATATTACAGTTAGTTTTTAACTTCAAATATAGTTCTCTTCTTACCCAATTAAAATTTTAGACATTTTGGTCATGTTTGCCTTCATTTTTGTGTCGACGGTCTATTCTTTCTTGGTTGGGCATCATTAGTTTCAGATTATCCACGGACAATAAAGCCAATGGATAATATGTAATAATGTAAATGTAGATCATGTACAAGTTTATATGATCATGTTTCAGATCTGTGTGAGGCATATGTTTTCCTCATTAGGCATACCATCTGGACAAGAATAGCTCATAATGTCACAGAGGTATGCATGGACCTATAGTCCGTGAGGAAATCAGGGAGTGGGAGAAGTGGTCTTCCACAAAGAAGAGCACATCATTTGGTTATCTAGTACTGAATGACTTGCCATAAACATACCTCCAAGTAACATTATTAAATGAATCCCTCTAAAGTGACAAATTAAGGCTACCGCAATATTAATTCGTAACTTCATTTCCCTACTTTTGCTCATAGACATGTCATCCTGACAAAAATAAAGAGAAATTTTCTAGCTGGCTGATGTTATAAAGCAACTTATCAAGTTAGTTCTTTGAAATAATAAACATGAAATGCCTACATGTAACCAAATATGCCAGAGAAAGTCAGGGATAATATGTGGGTGACCAGACCAACCCACGACTCTCTCAGAGACAATGATGAAGGAAAACGCTTATTCCAGTTCTATGTCCTAGTCCAGAAATGGAATCATATTGGACAGTGTGATGGTGAAGCTTGTGCCTTGTAGGAGTTTTGGATGTCATTTCTAGGTACCTGATTCCTTCCCCAACTTGGCTGTGTTTATCAGTTCTTAGTCACCTGTCTCTGAGATATCCCCTGTTCTCTTTGCCACCAATTTCTGGAACCTTCTGATGACCTTAGATAAACCTTTACAAATAGGTTTTGAGATGCTTTACTTCTTCAAAAAATGCATGGCTTAGGAATAGATTTGTGCAAGGTATTCTGTTACTTGATCTATCTTTTCTATCTTTTATTTGCTGTTTCTCATCTCATATCCATGTACCTCCCTATGATGATCTTGGTATTCTACATAGTTTCTGTAAGACTGGAAACAGGGAAACAGGTAGTTGAAAGTGTAAAGATAGAGCATCACCTATGAAGGGCATGTGAGTTTCCAATTGATGGGTTTGAACTGTGGAGTTTGATACAGGAGTGCATAGATGTAGAGCACACATAAGGCACAAGTAAAATTTAAACCCCCATAATTGTGTTCAGTCTTCTTCCAAACACACTGGAAGAGCTGTGAATGATGATAATGAGACAGTATGTCCTTTCTTGAATTACTTTGCTGCTAGAATGCTTCAGAGAGATTCAGAATTTACTTTTTTGTGTTGTCAAAGTTAAAAGTTTCTGAAAGGGTTCTGACTCATTTAGCTGAGCCTAGTGTCCGTCATTTTATTTTCTTCCACATGTACTATATTAGTATTGCCCTGTTAATGCCTTCTGCTCGTCATTCGTGGAAGCTGGAGCCACCTGAGTCTTCTAATAATTTATTTTGGACAAAATAGCCTCCTTTTTACTATATTGTGCAATCTGTAACAGGGGATTTTACAGTGGAGTAAAGCAGAAGTACTGCAGAAACACTGTTGCCATGGCTGCCTGAGCTGCCATGTGGCTCCTGGGCTCCTTGGCACAGCTGCCCTTCCCTGTGATCAGCCTGCAGGAGACCTTCATTTGATTCTATTGAGCAGGTGGGTATCATGTTGGGCAGTGCAAGAAGTGTTGGCTTTGTGGAAGTACCTGTGGGAGATGGGCAGGCAGAAACTCAGACAACTTCATGAAGCTGAGAAGTCTAGAATATTCTGCTCCTCCAAGTATCTTTTTTTGTTTTCACACTTTCCTTCTATACTTCTCTCTTAATGAAAATATTTTTTTTCTAACACAGAATATATCTTGATAATCATTTCCTGTCCTCATTATCTCATTTCCTCCTCTCTTCTCCTCATCTGGTTCCCTTCCTTTTCTACATCTTAGTCGAAAAGAAAATGATATTAGTAAAGAAATCCAAACATATCAAAATAAAATACGGTAAAATATACAAAACTATTATAACTTAGTTGGGCAATACAAGTGAAGAGAAGAAAAATAGCCTGAGAAAAGCAAAGGAATCTGACACCTACTTCTTGTTCAGGCAGGAATCCCTAAAAAACACTGAAGTAGAAGCCATAGTATATATTCAGGAGACCTGGTGCATGTTCATGTCTACACATCCCATTTACCAGCTAAAATTTTGATGATAATAGGGCTAATGATGCTGCTCTTGATTAAAATAAATTAGCAGCAGGTGCTGATGCCAATCTGTCCTGGGCTCCTTAGGTTTGAGCCAAGAAGCTTATTCTGGGATGTGGATTTGTGCTTGTCCCATTTTAATAAAGGAATATTTTCTAGGTATGTCTGGAAGTCCTCTCCACCATCAGACTTGCCCTCTGCATCTGTGTCAGGGGATAGGAGAAGAACATAGGAAAATAGGTGAATTTGAGCTGGTAACTTTCTTAGAGAGACTTCTAAAGTTACCTCTTTATCCTTTTGTCATCATCTGTAAAAAGCCACCATTGTCTCTACTCTTATGGGCTCTAAAAGTCAATATTAATAATTACTTATAGAAATTGAGCAATTAGGTGCTATGATTTACATTTCTGCGACAAACAAGAAAATGATATTTCTCTTACTATTCCTGTAGACCGAATCACAGGACACTGCTGACTTTAGGAAATGACGTCCAACCCTGTGTGTCCTCAGTTGTCACTGTGCTTTCCTGGGTAAAGGAGAGCTCAATGGCTGGCCATGCTTGTCTTCTTATTCTGTTTATATTTCCTTAGGTGAAGTGATTTTCAATCTGCAGTCACTCAAAACTGTCATGCTGCCTTGTAGTTGTCTATATGCACGAGTTTTGTTTCAGTTCTGTCTTTCAGCTCCCTTCTGGGGCTTACTCAGTCTCTCTCTTTCTCATTGGCTTCATGAAGCCTGATATATAAGTTCCAAAAATGTTCTTGTCTCTGAGCTTTCTTTGTTCTCTCTTGGCCTTGGTTCCTTTCTCTGGTCTCTACTTGATTGATTTTTGTAGTGATCGAGATGTCTTTAGGGTATGGATGGTGTCATTTTATGTGGTGCTAATTTATTGAAAAGGTGGCTGTGTGGTTTGTTTATGTCCCACCATTTCAAGACACATGAATGTGTATTTAAAAGTTTTCCTTGAATCTGAATGAATCGTGCTTTGAATTCCTGGGCAACATTGCATCAGCAAGGGAGCATGAGCTCAGAGTCTCAGAACTTAACCAGAAATAAACTCTCCCCGTAAGTTTCTTTGTTGGTGGGGGTGTCATAACAGTATAAACCCAAACTGAGACAATAACCATTTTTAGCAATATCATTTTGACCACTGGAAAAGCAATGGAACAATTTACCTCTTCAGATGTGTTGTTTAATTTCTTTCTTTGGTGCCTTAAAGCTCTTGCTGTACAAATATTTATCCTTCATGGTTCACTATCTGCTAAGATTTGTGAAATTATTATGAATAGATTTCTTCCCTGTACTGCATTTTTCCTATGTTTGTTGTTGGTATATAAGAGGATTCCTGATTTTTAATGTTATTTTGTGTACTAATTCAATTTGTGAACATGTGTATCTGTTGTGTGGGCTTTCTTGTGGAGTGTTTTGGGATTTTAATTCATAAATTCATTTATTCTGGAGGTTAGGATATTTTGAATTCCTCTCTTCATTTTTGAATATATTTTACATCTTCCAGTTGCCTTTTCCCACTAGATAACTATTTCAAGCCATGGAATCTCACAGCCGAAGTAAATAATCTATCTCTAATTCATGTAAGAGTTAAGATTTCTATCCTACTGTGAACTCAGCCTGTGTGTTTAAAGAGTCTTTATGATAGAACAATGTAACCGCCAGCCTTACTGCCTTGCATTTTCTACGGAATCATGGTTAAGGCTGAGGTTATCATGCCTCTCAATCTCTTCATATTATCTTACTATGGGTCTCTATATTTGTTCTCATCTGTTATCGGAGGAAACTTCTCTGAAGATGGTTGTGCAAGGCTCTGATCTGTGAGTATAGTACTGTAATTAGCAGTCCTTTTTGCAATAGCTTTTTCCTTTATAAAAACAGTAATGTTTGGTTCTTCCTAATTCCATGGGTTAGCTAGTCTCAGATTTTTGTGTCCCAAGCATTGTCATGTATGTGTTCCATCCTGTGGTATGGGTCTCATACCAATATCAGGAATTGGTTGTATACTCCCAAAAGCTTTGTGCTCTAGCATATCCTGTGAGTAAGTCAACATTGTAGACCAATGATTTATATTTATAAACATGCTGATGTTTCTCCTTCGGTGGTGTTGCAGAGTACCTTCCTCTAACCATGTCACTAGCAGGTTCTGAAAGTGGTTCTGTGTGGACAACAGCTGCATTTCTGTTTTCACAGAGTTGTGTACTTGTTGTGTAGTGTTTTGTATGTCTTATTTTTAATCTACACTAACAGCGTGAACTAGAAATGCATTTTTGATTTCTAAAAAAGTTAAGGACTAGGCATAATTGAGATATCTATACATGCTAGATATTTACTATAAAATAAAACAAAGAAATACACAAAACAAACATTTGAAGAACAAGATAGGAAAATAGCAGCTCATACATTAATTTGAACCATTCTTGTCCTTGTAATGTATGTGAGAAATAGAGAAGGGCCCTAGACTCATTTTGCAGTGAATTACAATGTTTTGAGGTGTAGATAATGTTGTGGTTCATCATTGTTTAAGATCCACATTCATCAGATTTATGTATACATATTTACATTAAAAGTAATTATTACATCTCATTTTATGATATTGGCTTGTGTCTATTCCTTTTCAGGAAGAAAAAAAACATTCAAAGTTGCGGAGCCCTCATATTTGCATACTCAAATACAGGAAAGACATCAAATCTCTTATTGTTGGCCTCTTGTAGAAAACGCACAATGCATTCAACCTAAATTCATTCCATTCCATTTTTTTTTAACTTTCAAAGGTATCACATTTGGACATGGGGCAAGAGTGCGTAACAGAAATTAATGATCCAGGAGTCACAATGTATCTGCCAGAGTTTTAACACATATATTTAGCTAGATCCACAGTTTTGGTTGTAAGTATTGTGGTGAAAGAAATACAAGTGTTACTCATCATACATTTCCAGGCTTAGATATTTTTTGATTCCTCAACAGATTTCAATTTGTTTCAATTATAGTTGCAGAGTTAGACACTTCTGTTACAAAATGTTCTCAATAAATCTGGAAGAGTTTTAATCCAGGGAGAAAGTAGAACTTGGAAAAGTAGCATGTACTGAAATACATATAATTCTCTAACATATTTTCTAATGTAAAGTAATTAAGTCATCCTTCCACTTTCTAAAAAAATAGTCCAACTCTAGAAAACGATACAAAAGCAATTATCTGTGGAGAAGGACACGTAGTAATATGGGCAAATTCCAACCAATGGGAGATGTGTTATGTGGTAGATTCCTTTTTAGCTTTTTAATAGTTCTCCACACAAATTTCGACAGTGGCTCCACCAGATTTTGACATAAGCAAGAGTGAATGGTGGATGCCTCACTGTCCCACAAATCCCTCCAACATTTGCCATCAGTTGGTTTGCCATTCTGACTGAGAGGAGATCAAAATCATTATCAATGGATACCTTTCCATTTTCTCATGACATGCTCCATCTCTTTCTTTAGATGTTTAGAGATTGCTTTATAGAGTTCTTCCACTTCCTTGGTTATCTGTTATTCCACTGTGAGTGTGAATGTGTCCACGTTCTCTGTCTTTTACTCTTTGTCATTGGTGTGTTGGGAAACTCATTTGTGTAAGCTGATTCTGCACAATGCTGAGTATGTTCACTGCTTATAGAAAATTCCTGTTTTATCATTGTTGACTTGCCCGTCAGCATTATATCATCTCCAGTTAAAGACAATTTGACTTTTTCCCTCCATGTTGATGTCTATTTTGTTCTCATGCCTTATTGCTTTAGTTAGTTCTTAATAGCAATGTTGAAAGGCAGTCAGAGCAGTGGACCCTCTTGGCTCATTCCTTATCAGAGTGAGATTATTGCAAGATATTCTCCATTAGGACAATGTTGGCTCTGTTGTTCTCATGTATAGTTTAACTACACTGTGATATGATACCTCAGGAAATACATTCTTAATGCATTTTAAAATTAAACAGTCCTTTTGTCAAAGACAATTACTGCATCTATTGATACTCTCATATGCTTTTTTTGTCCTAAACCCATCAGTGTTGTTTGTTGTATTTATTGGATTGCACATATTGAACCATCCCTGCCTCTCAGGAATAAAATCAAGGTGATAATGATGCATATTGTTTCTGATAGATGTCTGTATTCTGTTAGAGATATTTTATTGAGCACTTTGGAGTCTATGTTCTTCATGGTTTTAGCCTTTAATTTCCTCTTGTTGTTGAATCTGTGTCTGGTATTCATTTTCGAGTTCTTTAGGCTTCATTTAAGTTGTTTTGGACAGCTTTTTCTTATTCTTTTTAAAATATTCTTAATGTATTGTCTTTAAATATTGTTCAAAATCTGATAGATAGCTCTGTATGTCCAGCCAGTCCTGTCCTTCATTCCTTTCTTCCTTTTTAAAATTTTTTAGAAACCTATTAGTTTTAGTCCCTTATTTCTTTCTGTTGACTACTTGGGTGAAGTGTCAATCTTCCTTGATTTCCCAAGATAATCCTCTCTCAGATCAAGAGTTTCTCATATTGTTCTATGTGTATTTGACTGATCTTCTCTGATTATTAATATTTGTCCATGCCAACTGAAATATTCTTAATTTTTGAAATTTTTGCTTTTCATCCTTAGCCATTTATTTGTGCTCTTTCCGATATTTTAATGTATACACTTAGAGCTTTATATTTTCCTGATAGGAAAGCTTTCAACTCTTTCAAGTAGTTTTTACTTCTGTATTTGTGTTTTTGTTTTCAATTAGTTTTAGGGAGAGTTTTGTTTCTCTCTGATTTCTTTTTTGATCCTTCCACTTTTCAGTAAAGAGATTTTTAGTCTCCATGAGTTTGTGCATTAATAAGATCCTTTTTCCTTTTAATATAAGTTTTATTGCATTGTAGTCATAGGCAATACAGTGAGTTATTTCACAATTTTGATTTCATTAAGAATTGTTTTCCAGCCCAGGAGGTGGTCTATTTTAGATGATCTTATTTGTGCTTTTGAGTAGATTATGTATTCTTTGGCATTTGCGTGAAATATTCTGTACTTATCTCCTAAGGAAATTTGCTATATGATGTTAATTAATTCTAATATTTCTGTATTCTATGTAACCATAACCAGCTTATTAGAGAAAATGTGGCATTAGAATCACCTACTATTAATGGCTTGGTGCTTATCCGTGCCTTTAAATCCAGTTCTCCATTATTATAAAAATGAAAACTGGTACAGAAGGTTCTTCTATATATATATGTGTAGGATAGTAATATTTTCCTCATTTCCTGTTCCCTTGATTAGAATGTATGCTCTTTGTCTGTATCTCCTATGATTAGCTTTCGTTTTAGTCTATTTTGTCAGATATTCCATCAATGACTTCTGCTTGCTTCTGTTTCCCTTTAGTTTGATATTTTATTTCTTCTTTTATACTGGGTGGATATTCATCTTAAAGCTAAGATATATTTCTTGTAGACAATGATAGATGGATGTTGTTTCTAGGTTCATTCAATCACTTTGTGTTTGTGTAGAAACTTGATTCCATTGTTATTAAGAGTTCTTATGGAAGCGTGTGTGTTAATTATAGTCGTCATATTGTAGCTTTTTGTGACGTTATTTTTTGTGTTGTGAATGAGTTTAAAATAAATGTGGCTTTGTTTACCTCTCCGCAGTTTCTCTGATATGCTCATTTCTTTCTTCAGGCAGAAATATGGATTCCTATAACTGTGCTCAAGGACAAAGTGCAGACTGTGACAGCAGCTCACACCTCTGAAACTAGAGTTGTTAGATATAAGTGCACAGCGCAGTTTATACAGCACTCCCCCCACATTTTTTGTTGAGTTCTTGATACAACTGTGGGAGTAGTGTCTTTCATTTCTCATTCTCTTCCTGTGTTCTTGAGGGAATGATGGAAATCTGAAGGTTCAGGCTACATCAACTTTGGATGTACATTGCAAGGGTCAGCTGCTCAATAATCTGCCTACAGTTGACCTTTTTCTTTCTACACACACTATACACAAAACTTACCTTAGAAGGCAGTGTTTCTCTAGTTTTCCCACCTCTGGTGTCATTCTTGGATCCCAGGAGTCAGCCTTTCCATGATCATTCCCAATGATACCATGGAGTCATGTGAAAGAAGAATCTCTGCAATTCTGCCTCTTGCACGACATCCTGCTGTGAGCAGTGTATCAGGATAGGGTTGAATTGCTATAGCTCATGTCTCTTCAGGCACCAGTTCCTGCAGCAGTATGCAGTGAAAATGGGTTCCTGTCTTGTGATTCATAAGCACTATACCTGGAACTGCACATGAAGATGATGTGCAAATCACTCAAACATTCCATTGCAGCATGTGGATCTATAGTCTGTGCTGGTCCTACATCACATGACCTATCATATTTCCAGAACACAGTATTCTTAGTGTAGTCTGTAATGAGAGTATAACATATGGAATATTGTTTACGTACAAAAGTTGAAGTTCTATAATAATTCATTCATATTTCCTTAGGTGAAGTAAAGAACTTTGCATAAGGGCATATGATCAAACTGTGAATTTTTATAACAGGGCATCTTAACATTCAAGGATGTGGCCATAGAATTCTCTCAGGAGGAGTGGGAATGCCTGGACTCTGCTCAGAGGGCTTTGTACAAGGATGTCATGTTGGAGAACTACAGTAACCTTGTTTCTGTTGGTGAGCTTATTTTTCATTTGTGGCTTCTTGTTTATCATCATTGTACCATTCAGTGTGCTTTCCAATTGTGTTGGGATTGTCTGCTTGACTTTGTCATGATAAGTTAATACAAACTTGGAATTTTCTCATGTTGAACAGATCTTATCTGACATTATAGGCACCTATCGTGGGATGGCATGGACCCCCTATCATTTCGTATATGTTCCTCTTCAGACACTTCATCGATTCTGTTTTAATCTCAATCTTAATGTATTAGCCTGTATCTGAAATTAGATGGAACAGTAATTTGAAAAGAACTCAAGGTATTCAAAGACAACTAAATGATTTATGAATATTTTAAAATACCTTTAGATGTAACTTAGAAAATAATATTTGGATTTCTATATTATATACATTCTTATTTAGTTAATACTGTTAGAACTAGAAATACATGTAGATTACTATTGTCCCCAGAAAGTATCAAATGTCTCTTCTAATATGCAGGTCTCCTAGTGTCAAAACCAGAGTTGATCATCTCTCTTGAACAAAGCAATGAGCACTGGAATGTGAACATAGGAGAGGCAGAAGGAAAACATGGTAAGTGGGGATAAATCAATGGCACCTGTGGGAGGCCCGATCAAGAATTCAGACCTGCAGTGCACTTTGCCAAATCTTTTTCACCTGAAGTTACCTGAAGAATTCACTGTGAATGATGTACTTAAAATGGTAGATACAGAGGATAGGAGCTGATTTGTCACCACATTCATGAGTGTTGGTGCGGTCTGAAAAGAAAGACATTGAAAACAAACCTCACATTCAATTAAAACTTCCACAGGGTTTGTGATAGTCTTTCTCTGCACCATTTCAAGTTTGTTCGTCTGCTCTCGTGCCAGGATTCCTCGGCTTTCGTTGTCATGTGGTGTTAGAATGCAGCAAAAGTATAATGCACAGTGAACAATGCCATGGGGAACTGTGAAGGTGGCTCCAGGAATGAAAGGCCAGAGAGCCTTTTACCCCAAGTATATTTTCTTCCCAGGTTTATTCTCAGATGTCATTTTGTGTCATCGTGACAAACAATCATTAAGGCTATAACACATACTAATTCTTGGAGGATAGCAGAGAGTAGCCTGAGAGCCCAATCTGGTGAAAGGTTGTGCTGAATGCTGCCCTGAATTTCATTATAGCCTTCTGTGTTGCTCTTGTACTTTCCTAGACATAATCAATTTTATGTGCCTGGATATTGTGTTTAAATTCATCTGTCATGAGAATGATCTGGGAATGGGCTACCCTGTTAATATTTAGTGTGTGCTTACTTTCATGTATTTGCACCTTTTTTCTGATCTCAACACCCTTCCTGGATCACTGCTTTCTGTCTACATTTTGTATAAAAGTACATAGTAACTGAAGCAAAGTCATCTAATGCATTAGATGGCAGTGTCCTGAAAAACTAAACCATATCCAAAAAGAAAGTTAATGAAAGATCAATAAATATCCTTATAAAGAGAAGTGCCCTAATTCTCAAAAAATACATGTAAACTGAATCCAAGAATCCAGAAAAATATTCCACTCTGAACTGGTAGTCTACACCATAGGAGATGCAGTGCTCATTCAAATTATATAAATGTATAAATATAATCTACCACATAAACAGCCTGAATATCAAAGCCTCTTCCTCTCCAGGATATCTCATTAGCAGAAAATCCTGTGACAGAATCCAATACATATTCATAATAAAATTCAGTAGAGACTTGGAACACCAAGATGATGGCCTATATGAGACTCAATTGGAGAGGCACACGAAACATTTCCATTCAAACAGGGACCAATATAGGTATGCCCAATTTCTCCACACATACTTAATGTACCACTTGAAATCTTTGGCTAGGAGAACAAGACAACTATGGGACATCAAATGATTGCAAACAATAAAGGAAGAAATCAAATTAACTTTATATGTAGACAATATGATTTTATGCACAGTAGATTTTCAAAGCTCCACCAGAAAACACCCACAGCTTGTAAAACTTTCTTTCATCAAAGTTAGTGGGACACAAACTTAACTTACACAAGCCAGTAGCCTTTCTATGTACAAACAATGAAAAAACTTAGACATCAGGGATGTCTTTCACAATAACGCTCCAAAATTCCTTGTGGAGTAACTTTAATGAAACAAAGGAAAGACCTGTTATGATTTAAAAAAGCTTTGGAGCATTGAAGGAAGAAATTGAAAAAACTATTAGATCAAAAAACTCCTATGCTCATGTTTTCAAGATAGTGAGGTAGAAATATCCAACCTATCAAATCAATGTACACATTCAACAGAATCCCATCAAAATTCACAGACAAAGCTTCACAGGTCTTGAAAAAAATTTTTTCGGTAACTTATGGGTATATTAAAATCTCAGGATTTGTAAAATAATCTTGAACAACAAAAGATGGATTACCATTCCTGATCTCAAATGATACTGCAGAGGTAAAGTAGTAAACACAGCATGGCATGGACCCAAGCTGAAACATAATTCTCTCTCAATCATGACAAGAGATACTCTAGAGACGTTCCTGTGCCCAGCCGTAGAGAGCCAACAGCAAAATAGCACAGTGGCATATTTGGTGGTTCTTTGTCCCATAATGTTTAGTCTGGACATTTATTAATATTTATTTTCATTTTTTTTACCACCCAGAATCTTTGTGTATATAAAATAGCTTCAAGTTTATTTTCATGCAATTCCCAGGTGCCAAAGTAGTGTGTTTGTTTCTATATTCTTCTCGTGTTTTTGCCGGTGCTCTTTTTACTGTTTTTATGTTTTATTCCATGTGATTTGTTTGTATATATTTATAGTTATTTAATCTTCTTCTTATTCCTCAGATGATATTGAAGAAAGAATTCAAACTGTTCACAAACCTTACACATGTAAAGAATGTGGCAAGTCCTTTACTCGGGTCTCAAATCTTCAGGTTCACCACAGAAGCCATACTGGTGAAAAGCCTTACACATGTAAAGAATGTGGCAAGTCCTTTGCCCATAAATCAAATCTTAAAGCTCACCACAGAATCCACACTAGTGACAAACCTTACAGATGTAAAGAATGTGGCAAGTCCTTTACCCAGGTCTCACATATTCAAGCTCGCCTCATAATCCATACTGGTGACAAACCTTACATATGTAAAGAATGTGGCAAGTCCTTTGCTCGTAAATCAACTCTACAGCGTCACAAGAGAATCCATACTGGTGAAAAGCCTTACACATGTAGAGAATGTGACAAGTCCTATTCCTGTAAATCAAGCTATCAGGATCACCAAAGAATCCATACCGGTGATAAACCTTATACATGTAAAGAATGTGACAAGTCATTTGCCTGTAAATCAACTCTACAATGTCACAAGAGAATACACACTCATGAAAATCTGTACACATGTGATGCTTGTGGCAAGTCTTTTGCCATGAATTCACATCTACAACGTCACAAGAGAATCCATATTGGTGAAAAGCCTTACACATGTAATGAATGTGGCAAGTCTTTTGTCTAATTCAAGTCTACTACGTCATAAGAGAATCCATACCGGTGACAAACTGTACACATGTAATGAATGTGGCAAGTCTTTTGCCTGGAATTCAAATCTACAACGTCATAAGAGAATCCATACTGGTGACAAACCTTACAGATATAAAGAATGTGGCAAGTCTTTTTCCTAGGACTCACATTTTCCAGCTCATCATAGAATGTACACTGATAACAAACCTTACACATGTAAAGAATGTGGTAAATCTTTGCCCATAAATCAAATCTTAATGCTCACTACAGATAACATTCATACTGGTGAAAAACATTACAGATGAAAATAATGTGGCTAGTCCTTTTCCCAGGCCTCACATCTTCAAGCTCATCATATTATGCACACTGGTGAAAAACATTACAGGTGTAAAGAATGTAGCTAGTCCTTTGCACTTAAATCAACTCTTAATGGTCACAAGAGATTCCGTACTGGTGACAAACCTTACAGATGTAAAGAATATAGCAAGTCCTCTGCCCAAAACTCAACTCTTGATGTTCACCACAGAATTCATACGGGGGACAAACTTACATATGTAAAGTATGTGGCAAGTCCTTTACCACATGCTCAAATATTAGAAAGCATCACAAAATTCATTTAACTTGTAAGCTTCGTAAAATTCCTTAGTGTGTTTCATAGGCAATTCATGCATCACTCTTGATTTATAAACCATATTTTACACTGTGCCAAATCATCTTCACAGCTTAGGCAATACTAGGAAATCCCTTTAGGAAAGACTACACTTGTTATAAATTTATAATTATTAAATTTAGTCATAGGTTTACAGTCATGAAATATTTTTTGAACATGAACTCTTTTTGCAACAATGTTGGAGACATAATTACTCAAACATCAAATATAACTAATAAGAAAAGATTCCTACAAGACATATATTCAGAAATAACATTTACAATGTTATGTTTTGATAATGTGTTAAAGAACCATCCAATGTCAAAAATATTCCAGAAATTTTGCGTATTTGAGGAAATGAAATTTTGTTGTTAATGTAACATCAATATATTCTATGTAGACATTTTTCCTTGACAGTATTTAAGATTACATATATGTTACAGTTATTTTTTACCTATGCTTCTGAATTAAAAGTTGAGAAATTTTTGGTCAAGTTAAACTTCATGATTTTGTGGTGAGAGTCTGTTCTTTACAGTTGTGCATAACTAATTTCAGCATATCCAAGGACAATAATGTCATTGGATAATATGTAATAAAACAAATGTAGATATCTTATAAGTTTATATAATCATGGTTCAGATATGTGTGAGGTAGGTGTTTTTCCTCACTACGCATACCAGCTGGACAAGAATAAAGTTACAGTCCTATGCAATGAACTATAGGCCCTGAGGAAAACAGGGAGTGGGAGAAGTGGTCTTCCACAAAGAAGAGCACACCATTTGGTTATCCTGTACAAAATGGCCAGCCTTACAACATACCTAAAAGTAACATTATTAAATTAATACCTTTAAAATCACAAATTAACCCTACCACAATATTCATTGGTGAATTCAGTTCCCTACTTTTGCCCATAGACATGTCATCCTGACAAGAAATGACAGAAATTTTCAGGCTGGCTGATGTTATAAACCAACTTAATGAGTTGGTTCTTTGAAATAATGAATACATGAAAAGCCTCTATATACCCAAATAAGCCAGATAAAGTCAGGGAAAGTCTGTGGGAAGCCAGAACAACCCAAGATTTATGACATTGGAGTCCAGAACAGATCTCATGTAAAAATTTTGGAACAACATTAATTCATTCATGACTTGAGTATTCCAGTCTCTGAACACTCACAGACTTCCCCACTGGGTGAACATTTCAGTATGCAGTGAAAATGTATTGCCCTGGTTCCAGAATGTAATTCTCCTTTGGTGTCATGCTACAAGGTTTTGAAGAAGTCTGAGTGGCTATGTTGGCTGACGTGTCTTGTAAGTGTCCACCTAGTCTTAATGAAATAAATTCCTAGGATTGTGGGGCAGCCTCTGTGAGTAAGATTTAGTCCAGGAATGCCCAATGGAAGGAAGAAGGACCAGGTGGTACCAAATAAAGAAATTACAAATGTTTGATTCACGATTTAACTGGCATCTTAGAGAATAAAAAACTCTCTGAACTAACTTTTGCCACAGCTAATTTACCACTTCTTTATTTACTTTAACAGTTTGTTGATGACAAGCACATTCCAAAGAACTTGCATAATTGCTTTGTAGGCAGGAAAGACCTTTACAGTGACAGCTTAATCTTTGACTTGTTTTTACTCAGAAAACTTTTAACACAATGGTTCATTAACAGTTTGCTGGTATATCTCAGTATATTGGTATCTCTCAGAAAAACAGGCAAAAGGACACAGAGGTGACAGAGAAGAAGTTTATAGGTTTTTAGCTATCTCTTTCTTTTACACTTTTGTTTACCCAGATTTCAGCCATGAATTCCTTTGAATTTAACAGCACCTATTTCGCTCATCCTTGAATACCCTTATTTCTAGTTTTGAGGAGTTCTCTGTACCTTCAAGATAGTATATCAATTCAGGCAGTTTTAGTCTTAAGCAAATTTTTAAGCTTTGAGAATAATCACTTCAGTCCTAGATTTATATTTTACAATAGCTGTAGACAGGCTTATTTTTTCTTCATTTACAAAGGGCAAGCATTCTTGGGAGTGATTATCTACATGTTCTTATCTTTCCAGTAGTGCTCACTCTCCTATCTAGTAGACCCTTTTCTTTACTAAGGAATCAGTGCTTTTTGTGCAAAGAAAAACTTTGTAATGCAATTCCCAATTTAGATGTGAAACACCTCTTACATATGCTAAGACTTGAATGTCAGTAAGATTGTTATAGTTATTTTTAGTGTTGAAATCACCATGACCTTGTTTTCTATATTGTGTCTCTTAACCAGTTAGTAAGAGATAGTTTAAGAATTATTTTTAGTTTTCTTAATTAGCAGTGTAGACACCATTATTGATGAGACGGTCAGCAGCTATACAGCACAAAAATGATGAAGAAGAGCCAAGGGGCCACAACCTTCTGGTATTTCAGTAACTGGAGCCTTGTCTAACGGTTGCTTACACTTCCATGATTGGTGTGGTCACCAACACTAGGACCCTTTTTGGCTGCATCCTGTTAAAATGTCTCCAGGAAAAAAGTGAAGATGCACTTTTGGCTCTTAGTCACTGTCTTGTGCAATGTGATCTATTGAAGAACCTTTGGAGAAAAGGGATCAATTATGTCATGTTCCTACTTTTATGTTTTGGCTCACTGCTTGTGTTAATCCTTAATATATGTTACTACTTGGAATCTTTCCATTCAGAGGAGTGGGGAGCATATCAAAATTATTTGTATATTTTGGTAATTGTGCATATTCCTCATTTTCACCAGTGTTTTTTCAATAGTCACTGCTATCTGTGTCTGAAATTTCTACTACAATGTTGCTTACATATGGATTTAGAGTATTATCTGAAATACCATGAATGTGACAGGTCTTCAATTACATATGTCATATGTGTAAATGGAAAGACTTTATGTACATGTACATATTAAAACCCTCAAATAGTGTATATCACAATTTCTTTATATGTACAATAAAAATGAAAATTTATTGATTCCAAATTCAAGCCATAACAGTAGTAACATTTTATACCAGAAATTTGGCTAAAAGCAATGGACATTCTAGGATCACCTTTAGGTTGAACAGAAAACATTTGGTGAAAACGTATGTCAATAGATAACTCCAGGTGAGCAAAACACATGAAGATAATTTTGTCTTTTTTAAATATTCAACATCAGGTAATCCCAGCAGAAGAGTTTAGTAGTCTAGTAGGTATAATGATCATTTTGTTGCTTATAATCATTTTCCCATAACCATCTCTTTAATGTTTCAATTACCTCTTAAACAAAATGCCTGTTGGAAAAGAGATAGAGATTATGCATGACTTTAATTATTCAATAAATCTGATAAGACTATCTGTGCTACCTTGTGATAAACTATCATCGACAGAGACCAGCACTGAGTCCTATGACATCATTGTCTGGCGACAGTTTGATTACATTGCTGCACAATGATTTAAAAAGGGCAGTGCTTTGTCCTGATAGAAAGGGATCTTTACCCTAGTTATGATTTTGCAATTTTTGCAACTAATATATTTCTGCCCAAACATCCACGTATTTATAAAAAATCTTGTCCATTGTTATGGTATTCCACATAGCATTACTTATGACTTAGCTTGGGAACTACTTGGATTCAGTTGTGCTTTTTCCTCTGGGTTGCCACCCAGTTGTAGCTCCACGCATGTCTATGTGAGTTTGCCTTACAACTTGGTGGTGGAGCAAGCTTGTGGTGCCCTTATGTACACAAATACACAATACTTACCATCCAACAAGGACAAAATTCAACAATTGTTAAGTCTAAAGTGTCTCAGTGTTGATATGTAGTCACCTGATGCATGGGTCCCTGTGATGATTATGGCTAGCAGAGTTATGATCCAAAAGAGAAAGGAAGGCAGTTTGGTTCAACATGACTAAGTATACAGTATTGGTTCAAACATCAGGAGTTTGGTCCAGATTACTTTATTTCTGGTATATTAAAGCACAAAATGATTTGGTGAAAAATTTCAGTGATAATAAACTCAATACCCTGTGCACAATAAACATAAAGTAAGCAAAGTGTGATTAAAGATGCGTTCTGTAGAGTGAATGCAAGGGACACCTTCCATGAAGAGAGGTTCTGTAAACTGACTGAGGAAAACAAGCTCACCTTAAGAGTCTGGGTTAGGATTAAATGTGGTCATGGCCACACAGATAGTACAAAACTCATCAGACCAATAACTATGTCTGCTCCTAGACTTCTGAGTGGATGACAGGTAATAAATGTCTTCCTCTGAAGTAACAACCATATGTCTTTAATATTCCAGATTCCACAGTGACTATCTATGATCACAAGGGAGTCTGGACTTCCTACAACCTGACAATTTCTTAAATCCTGCACATTCTATTTCAGTTCACTGATGTTGTATTGCTTGTACTGTATCACCTAGATACAATACCACAACATTTAAATCATTTAACTTAGCTTCTTGTTTTCTGTTTGTTGCTTTGATTGCTTTGTGTTTTTTCTATTCATTCTTGCTCTTATAATGTAGGAACACTGTGGAAACAACTACAGACACCTATAGCATGACTACTGGAAAACCACCAGTGAAAATGAGGAATATACACAGTTAGCAAAAATTACAATTGATACCAATGATTTTGACATGTTCCCCACTCTCTTGAATGTAAGGATTTCAAATCAGTAACATATACAAAAGGTTAACACAAGCTGTGAGCCAAAACATATTTTTGGTAGGTACATGACATGATTGTTCCTTTTTTTCCAAAGTTCTATCAAAACATCACACCATCCAAGGATGTGGCTAACAGCCAAAAGTGCAGATGAACCTTTTTCTCTGGAGACATTATCACAAGATGTAGCCAAATAAGGGAGTCCTAGGAAGTTTTCTTCATCAAGACCTGGTGGACACCTCCAAGACGAGTCAGCCAAAATCTAGTCATCCACTCATAGGCATAGATTTTTTTAAAAACCATGTAACATGCCAACAAATGGGGAATTTCATTCGGGAACAAGGGTAATAGATTCTCTATGAATACTGAAATTGCCACCCAACTGGGAAATCTGTGGGTGTTTAAAGACTGGAAAATACAAATCATGAATATCTGATGATATTTGAAATATTTACATGAGCTCTATCCTGGACCCCAATGCCATATATCATGGGACAATCACATGAGAGGGACACATCCATACTGACCCACCACTGACAAATTAGTAGGAACAGTGGGAGATATTCCAGTATAGTCAAAGAAAGGATGAGAAACATCCTGAAGATCTCTGCTTCTATAAATATTTTAACAGACAGATATTTTTAATTAAATCTTGATATGACATACACTTGAACTAGTTTTGTAATTGTTGATTGCATGCCCTAAAAACCTTAATTTTAAGTATTGTCCTTTATATACTTTACATGACATATAGAGCCTGTATGCATATGAAATTACTTACTTGAAATTTATAACTTATAGAAGCCTTTTAGTTATCCATTTTGTAAATTTAATACATCTTAATCTCTATGAATTTTTTTATTGAAATATTTTTGTCTTAATATTTTTTTAAATTTTAATAACATATCTTTGTATAGTCAGATAGATAGATTTGTAATAAAATTGGTTAGGTTGGTTTATAATCTCTTTTATTGTCAGAGTATCAGTGTTTAACAAGTTTGCTCTCTGATAATTTTAGGCCAGTGCAGTTGAAGATAGGAAGAGTGCAGTTTTTTTAAACTAGATGATAGGGCAGAATCCATGTATTGGATCTCAAAAAGCCCATTTGATTAATAATCTTTATTGGAAGAGGCCATGGAGATGACAGAAATTTCACAATCCTTTAAATCAGTGGTCTCAAACTTCTTAATCCTTTAACCCTATCATACAGTTCCTCATGTGGTGACCCACAACAATAAAATTATTTTTAATGCGACGCCATAGCTGTAACTTTGCTACTAGTCTGAATCATAACGTAAATATCTTGGATGTAAATGGTGTTAGGTAGCCCCTGTGAAAGTGTTGCTAAACTAACAAGGAGTCACAACCCACATGTTGAGAACTGTGTTTGCATTTAAACGTACAAATATATTTACTTATGTGTAAAATACATTCACAGGCATTGACAAGTTACTTTTGTCTAAAACAACTGTTCAGTTAAATATATGTGCTCTGGAGTAGGAGCAATTTTCTTTTTAGACATTAAGAGGCAGCCGAGCTGAACTTAGCAGCATTTCAAAGGCAGCAGCTGTAAATTGTTCCTTGATTTTGTTGTGGCTGTGGTTGAAATATGTCAATCTTAAAGTGTTGGCTCTCTGAGTTAGAATGTCAGGGTTTTGTATCGTGTAAAAACTGTATCAAAATATAAGCAAAGCAAAATATTAAACTCATAAAGCAAATATCTTTTAACTCCTAAGTGTTGAGAGAGTGGTGGCTTTTAGAGATGAAGATAGGACGATAAAGTGTTAAATTCCCAAGGCTCTCTATGAAAGTTACCAGCTTAAATTCAACTTTTATCCCATGTATATAAAAGCTTAGACTGCTTTGTTCTCTTCTTCCCTGGCACAGATTCAGAGGGCAGGTCAGATGCATGAAAGGACTACCTGACATACTTAGGAAAACTTTCCCGAATTTGAACGGGGAGGGCCCAATCCTATATCCAAGAGTCAGTTTCTTAGCTCAAACTTGAAGAACATAGGACATCTTAGCAGCAGGAGCTGCTTTATTTTGATCAAGAGCAGCCTCATTAGCCCTATTTGCATCCAAATTTGAGCTGGTAAAACCCGATGTGTAGACCTGAAATGAAGGCTGCACCAGGTCGTCTGCATATATATTATGGTTTCCAGCTCAGTGTTTTTAAGGAATTCCTAACTGAGCACACAAGTGGGTGTCTGATACTTGTGCCGTCTCTTGGGCTCTTTTTCTTCTGTTGGTTTGTCTTATCCAACTATGATGTGATAGTTTTTGTTTTATATTATTGTATTTTATTTTGGTATGTTTGGTATTCTTTATTAGAAGCCTTTTGTTTTCTAATAAGAGACAGAAAGAGTCGGATTCAGAAAGAAGAGGCGTGGAGGAACTGAGATGACTAGAAGGAAGGGAATCAATAATCAGGATATATTATGTCACAAAACTATTTTCAATAAGAGGAGAGAATTGAAGGAAGGCATGAAAACAAAAAAGATACTTGGCAGTGCAGAATACTCTAGACTTTTTAGCATCATGAAGTTGTCTGAGTCTCTGCCTGCCCATCTCCCACAGGCACTTTCACCCAGCACACACTTCTTGCACTGTGCATCCTGCCTGGCGACCTGCTCCAGAGCTTCAGAGGCAGGTCTCCTGCAGGCTGATCACAGGGGAGGGCAGCTGTGCCAAGGAAACCAGGTGCTCCACGGCAGCTCAGGTGGCCATGGCTGCCGTGCTTCCACAGGACTCCTATTTTACTCAACTGTAAAATCCCCTGTTGTAGCTTGCAAATTATAGGAAACAAACAAGCAGGATTTTTTTTGTCCCAAACAATTTATTAGAAGGCTCAGGATCTTCCGGCTTCCACAAATAAAGAGCACAATTGCATGTTTCCCTGTCTTCATCTTACAGAAACTTGTTAGAATACCACATCAGATATTTTGATGGAAAACAAAGAATTGTTTTATGTGCCTTAGCAATATAAGAACAAGAATGCATAAGCAAACAAAGTCTCTAAAGGAAAAATAAAGTGCTTTTTAGAATCCAGATAAGCCATCCTCAAAACCTGATGCTCCAAATTCTGTGACAAGGAAAGACAGTGCAAAGGCTCTTCCATCGTGTATTCCTGCTGAGGCCATTTCAGGTTTAACTAGACTTTGGTTAGCTTGATGAAGAATCCCATGGAATGTTACCCAGATCTATTCATGGAACCCTAGGTCAGGATTTCCTAATTTATCCTAGCTACTGTTGTATTGCCTGTTTGTGAAAACCTCTCCCTTCAACTAACCACTTATCTTAGCCTAGGTCAAACTCCTTGCTTATCCAAAGCTCCAACCAACCTAAGGAGCAAAATTCAAGGTCATGGTTTCTGTCTGCAAAAGCCTCAAGTTCTGGAAACTCAGGTCTACAAGTAGATCCCATAAGACATGCTTTTAATCCCAGACACCTGGAATGAAGACTTCAATTGGCAATAACCTGTGTCGGAGTGGTCATCTTTTTGGAACGATATAACTCTTCCTTCAGATGGTCCCTCTGATTTGAATTCTCTTACTTATCATATATATATATATATATATATATATATATATATATGTAATGTCTGTACTCATTCTTTCTCTATTATCAAGTCTTTCTGTTCAGGTGCCAATGGACCAGGATTACCAGGTCATTCTTCAGTGACAGGGTCCTGGTGTGGAGGTGCATGGAGATGAGAATGATAGAGAACACAAAAATAGAAAAGATAAATCAGAAAACAGGATATCTTGCACATATCTATTCCTAAGCTGAGCAGGTTTTTAACATTAAACATCTTACAATTTATTTGGGAAGGGGAAAATTCAAGGTAATCAGAAGTTTCCAAAAAATGTTGACAAAGAGAACATGGGATACCTCAGACACAGGTGCCAAAGAACTTATAACCTCAGGCAAGTGAGGGAAAGAATTAGGTACATAGAAATAATATCCAAGACTCCTACAAGGAACATGCTTGAGCATCAGACAAGTCAAGGCAGTTCTGTCCCTGGACTAGGATATAGAATTTAAATTTATAAGAAGTGTAAGCTTTCCTAAAGAGATTTCCTAGTATTGACTAAGCTTTGAAAATGATTGAAAGCCTACGAATTGTGTAAGAAAGCTCTGTCTATATTAGGAGTGGTACAGTGAATTACATATGAGAACACTAAGGAATTTTATGAAGTTTACCAGTTTAATGAATTTTCTGATGCTTTCTAAGAAATGAACATGTGGCAAAGGATTTCTGACATACTTGACAATTGTAAGGTTTATCACCAGTATGGATTCTGTAGTGAGCATGAAGAGTTGAGTTTTGGGCAAAGGACTTGCCACATTCTTTACAACTATAAGGTTTGTCACCAGAATGGATTCTCTTGTGAGCTTTAAGAGTTGAATTAAGGGCAAAATACTTACCACATTCTTTACAGATGTATGGTTTGTCACCAGTATGGATTCTCTGGTGAGCTTTAAGAGTTGAGTTTTGGGCAAAGGACTTGCCACATTCTTTACAACTATAAGGTTTGTCACCAGTATGTATTCTCTTGTGAGCTTTAAGAGTTGAATTCAGGGCAAATGACTTGCCACATTCTGTACATCTGTAAGGTTTTTCACCAGTATGGATTCTGTGGTGAACCTGAAGATTTGAGATACGGGCAAAGGACTTGCCACAGTCTTTACATTTCTGAGACTCAGCACCAGTATGGGTTCTCTGATGAGCTTTAAGATTTGATTTCTGTGCAAAGGACTTGCCACATTCATTACACCTGTAAGGTTTGTCACCCATATGGATTTTCATGTGAATTTTAAGAGTTGATTTACGGGCAAAGGACTTGCCACATTCATTACACGTGTAAGGCTTTTCACCAGTGTGGATTCTGTGGTGAACCTGAAGAGTTGAGACCCAGGTAAAGGACTTGCCACATTCTTTACACATATAACGTTTGTCAGCAGTTCGGATTCTTTCTCCAATATCATCTAAGGAATAAGAAGAATATTAAATTACTAAAAATATATACAAATATATACAAATATATAGGACAACAAAATGAGCAAACAGAGAAAAGACCACCTCCAAAAGCACAAGAAGACTACATAAACAAACATATGCACTTTTGCACATAGGAATTGCATGAAAATCAACTGGAAGCTATTTTATATATACAAATATTCTATAAGATGAAAAAATGAATATAAATATCCATAAATGACCAGTCTAAACTTTATGGGAAGAAGAACCATCAAATATTCCATTGTGCTATTTTGTGTAGGCTGTCTACTTTGGGCACAGGAATGGCCCATAAGAGTGTTTGTGTCCCCATTGAGAGAGGATCATATCTGTTCTTGGACCAATATCTTGCTGGGTTTATTACTTTACCTCTGTAGTTACATTTGAGATGGGAGATGGTAATACTTCTAATAATTCTTTTGTTCTTCAAGATTCTTTGACCAATCCTGATTTTTTAATATTCCCATGTGTTGCTCAAAATGATTTTTCAAGACCTGTGAAGATTTATCTTTGAATTTTGATGGGATTTCATTGAACCTGTACATTGATTTTGTAGTTTCGACATCTTTACCTCATTAATTTGCAAAGAAGAGTAAACCTGAGTTTTGTGTTTTGTTTTTATTGTTTTATCATGGCAGGTCTTTCACTTGTTTCATTGAAGTTACCCCTCCCCCCAAATTTGGAAGGGTTTTGTGAAAGACATTTCCATCTCTGATGTGTGAGTTTTTCCATCATTTGTATATAGAAAGGCTACTGACTTGTGTAAGTTAATTTCATGTCCACTAACTTTGATAAAAGAAAGTTTTTAAAAGCTGTAGTTTCCTGGTGGAGTTTTTAAAATCTGTTGTGTATAAAATCATGATGTCTACAGATTAAGTTACTTTGACTTCTTCCTTTTCTGTTTGTCATCCTTGATCTCCCTTGTTTATCTTGCCATCCTAGACATGATTTCAAGTGGTATATTAGTTATTTGTTTAAAAAGTGTTCATCTATGTATTGTCCCCCATTTTATTGGAGAGGCTTTGAGTTCCTCTCAATTGTGTATGATATGGGCAATGGACTCGGGGTAAAAATGCATCTGTTATTTTAAGCTTTATCTTTTGTCTCCTTAGTCTCTCCAGGAATTTTATTATGAGTGGATATTGGATTTTGTCAAAGGCTTTTCTCCTACTGAGATGATCCTTGAGGGCAGTTGTCATTCAGGCTATTTATGTGGTAGATTACATTTATATATTTACATAAGTTGAATGAGCACTACAGCTCTCATGCTGTAGACTACTAGTTCATGGTCAATAATACTTTTTCTGGGTTCTTGGTTTCAGTTGACAAGTATTTTTTGAAAATTTTGTCATTTTTGTTCATAAGAACATTGGTCTTTCATTAACTATCTCTTTGAGTCTTTATATGGTTTAGGTTCCCAGGACACTGGCCTCATGGAACTAATTGGACAATGTTTTTGTTTTTCTATTTTGTAGCATAACCTGAAAATTATACACGTTCATTCTAGAATAATTTCAAAATTTAGAAATTACCACCCACTATCATTATTCTGCTGCATGGACATAGTACTAAGTTTATGGCTGCTGTCTTATTGCTTTACCCAAGTATTAATGAACCTCTCAGTCATCATGGGAATAGCTTCTTCTAATATTGATAAATAAGAGAGAGATCCACAAGAGGTCATGGTGTGAGCAATAAGAAAATGTTCGGCTCTGTGTGGGAGTTCTATATCAAACCCCTTCCCTTCTATGATCATGGCTTGTCCAGGGAAAAGTGATAAAAGATGGTAGGGGTAGAGGTGATGGATGACTACTTTTCAACCATGTTTTCTGAACACAACAGGGCAGTGACACACATGAGTGCAAGTGATTGTGATAGCCTGCTTAAGACCTATGAAAGGGCAAACAAGATTAAAATCTCAGTATGAAAGTCCTCGGGAGATTTGGAACCCTGTGTTGTAGAGCTCCGATCATCTGAAAGCTATTGGGAGAAGGAAAGTCAGTTTTTCTCCTTGCTATTGTTGTTGTTTTTCATGTTTTTTAAGAATATTACCCATGATAGATTATGCTTCATGGCAGGAAATGCACCCAGGAATACTATGCATTATAGATTTAAACCAATTTGTGGAATAGATAGGAAATTAAATATACAAAGGTGGATGGGCATGAAGGTGAGGGAATGTGGGAAGAATTGGAGAGATGTATATGATCAGAATACCATTTTAGAAATTCTAAAAATATGAATAAAATATCAAAAATAAAATATTACCTATACACAAATTCAGTTTCCAAACAAACTCAAATCTAGGAGGACAAGAGAGTACACAACCTTCATGGGGAAATTAACACACTCTTAAAAACGGTTATTCGGAGATTGGAATATAATATTTAAAATTGGGTCAACAATTCTTATTAAATTTCTAATGAAAAATTTTACTGAAATAGTTAAAAATTACCTTTAAAATGCTGTGGGATCTAACAGCAAAGAAATAATTTTCCAATCTTTCAGATGGAGTAGATCTATAAAACTTCTATTTCTGATTTCATGTGCTAATACATTGTCACACTTTAATGACATAAGCAGATCTTGCCTGCAAGAGCTGGGATTTGGAGACCTTAAAAATGAGGCAAACTACCATCTAATGTTGTAGATGACTTTACTTCTGTTTGTGTGTACTTTAAGACAAAGTTTAAGACAGAAAGTAGTGATTCATGAAGGTTGTTGAAATAAGAAAAAGTGTAAATAAATACCAGTAAGCACATACTAAATATCAACAGAGCAGTCCTTTCCCATATCATTCTCATGATAGACCAATTTAAACACAATATCCAGGCATATGCTATAGATTATGTCTAGGAAATTACAAGAGCAAGGCAGAAGGTCATACTGAAATACAGGGCAATATTCAGCATATCTTTTCACCAGAGTGGGTTCTCAAGCTACCCTTAGACAGCCAGCAAGAATAAACATGTCTTATATCCTTAATGCAAATGCTTGTCATATGAGTCACAAAATCACACCTGAGATAAATCCAGGGAAGAAAATGAACTTGAGATAAAAGGTTCTCTGCCCTTTCATTCGTGGAGCCAGCCATGCAGGTCCTCATGGCATTGTTCACTGTGAATCATACATTTGCTGCATTCTAACACTACACAACAATATAAACCACAGAATCCTGGCACAAGAGCAGAAAACCAGACTTGAAATGGTGCAGAGAAAGACTATCACATACACTGTGAAAGTTTTATTTGAATGTGAGGTTTGTTTTCAATGTTTTTCTTTGCAGATCACACTCACACTCATGAATGTGGTGACCAATACTCCCCCGACCTCTGTATCTAACACTTTAAGTACATCTTTCAAAGTGAATCCTTCAGGTAACTTCAGGTGAAGATGATTTGGCAAAGTGCACTGCAGGTCTGAATTCTTCCTTGATTGGGCCTCCCACATGCGCCCTTGTGCCATTCCCACTTACCATGTTCATTGCCTTCTGCGTCTCCTGTGTTCACATTCCAGAGCTCTTTGCTTTGTTCAAGAGAGATGATCAACTCTGGTTTTGACACTAGGAGACCTGCGTATTAGAAGAGACATTTGATACTTTCTGGGGACAAAGTAAACTACATGAATTTCTAGTTCTAACAGTACTAAGTAAATTAGAAGGAATATAATTAAAAATTCCAAATATAATTTTCTAATTGACATCTCCTGATATTTTAAAATGTTCAGAAACCATTTTTATGGTTTTGTATACCATGAGTTCCTTTTCAAATTATTGCTGAACCTAAATTCAAATACAGGCTAATACATTAAGATTGAGATCAAAATAAGATCAATGAGGTGTCTGAATAGGAGCACGTTCATGTCACCCCCATGATAGGTGTCTATAATGACAAGATAAAGATACATCAAACACTGTATTTAACAGTAGTAAGTTTCAAGTTTGTGTTAAATTATCATGTGAAAGTAGAGCAGACAATTCAGACACAACTGGAAAATATACTTGAATGGAACAATTATGATAAAGAAGAAATCACAAATGAAAAACAATCTCACCAACAGAAACAAGGTTGCTGTAGTTCTCCAACATGACATCCTTGTACAAAGCCCTCTGAGCAGAGTCCAGGCATTCCCACTCCTCCTGAGAGAAGTCTATGGCCACATCCTTGAATGTTAAGATGCCCTGTTATAAAAATTCACAGTTTGATCATATGCCCATGTGCAAAGTTCTTTACTTCACCTAGGGAAAATGAATTAATATATATGAGTTAATATAGAACTTCACCTTTTGTCTATAAACAATATTCCATACAATATACTCTCATTACAGTCTACACTAAGAATACTGTGTTCTGGAAACATGACAGGTCAAGTGATGAGGGACCAGCACAGACTATAGATCCACATGCTGCAATAGGTTGAGTGAGCCCCAGATCCTCTTCATGTGCAGTTCCAGGTAAAGTGCTTGTGATTCACAAGTCAGGAATCCATCCTTCACCGCATACTACTGCAGGAACTGGTGCCTGAAGAGATATGAGCTATAGCAATTCAACCCTATCTTGATACACTGCTCATACTAGGATGTAGTGCAAGAGGCAGAAATGCAGGGATTCTTCACATGGCTCCAACAATTCATTGGGAGTGGTCATTGAAAGGCTGACTCCTGGGACCCAGAATGGTACCAGAGTTTGGTAAACCTGGAGAATCTCTGCCTTATAAGGTAAGTTCTGTGTAGGATGTGTGCAGGAAGAGGATCAAGGGTAGGCAGTCCATTGAACAGCTGACCCTTGCAATGATCAGCCAAAGGTGATGTTGCCCAGACCTTCAGCATTCTGTCACTCCTTCAAGAACACAGGAAGAGAATGAGAAATGAAGGACATCACTTCATTTAGCACAGTTGTATCTAGAACTCAATAAAAAATTGTGTGTACAGGGATGCTTGAAGTGTGCTGTGCACTTTTATCATACAAGTCTAGTTTCATAGTGTTCAGCTGTATTTACAGTCTGCACCTTGCCCTTGAGCACAGTTTGCTACATGGAGTACCACAGGGAAGGATGGAAGTAAAAACAACTCTCTAAGTATTCCCCTGGTTGACAGTGTATTTACTTTATTTATAGTATATTTCCTTGTTGTGTTTTGATTATTTTTATTCCTCAATACCATCACTCTTTCCAAAATGCATCTGAAATGTTTTCTTTTACTTTTTAGACTGTTATCTTGACGAATTAATATTCATGGATTATCTGTATGTTCCCATAATTCACTGTTGTCTTCTGTTTTTCCAGTGTAAAACCCATGTACTTTATCTTGCATCCCTCCATGATCTCTTCTCTACCTCTTACCCATTTCCTCCTCTCCTCTAAAGTTGTATCCTTCTACAGATTTAGGATTTTTTATTTGTTTGTTTTTCAAGACAAAGTTTCTCGGTTTCACCTTGGCTGTTTTTGAATTTGCTATACTGACCTTGCTAGCTTTGTAGTCAGAGATCCACCTGCCTCTTCGTACTGAGTGCAGGGATTAAAGAACTATACCACTATCACCTGCTAGCATTAGTAATCTGTAATCCCTGTGGATTCTAAAAATATTCTTCCAGTTTACATCTCTCTTTACTTTTCTCCTTGTTTTAGGATTAGCTGGTTTAATAATGGTTTCTATCCTTAATCAAACGACCTTTCATTCCTTACATTAGTACTGACTTAATAAGACTTTCTCTACTCTTCTCAATCCTATATCAATTGACAGCTTCAGAACCTCAGGTTTGATTTTAAAGGATACTTGCATATTAGTGCAGTTAGTTAGCTTTTCAGCACTTGTGATTGTTTTATCACTTAGTAATCTATACTTAACATATGTTGAGAAATACCAAAGCTAACTAACAGTATAAGTGATTTTGAAAAGCTCATTCCTAACTGGGACATTCATATCACCTCTCTAGCCTAGGGAATATAACAAGAGATGTATCAGAAAGATTATAAGGATCAGAGGATTTGGAGGACTAATTATAAATGCTGTGTTCAGGATATGAGACAGCCAGTATAAACATGAACTTTAAGTATGGATACAAGAATTAATTTAAAATGACTTTAAATTTTTTATACCATATCTAACCTACCTACTTAATCAGATCTCACACATTTTCTCAAAGGTCTAGCACATTCATTCTGTCTGAACCTCCACAACACATACCCTCCCTCAATTCAGATCATTCTTGTTCTTGCAATCAGGTCTTTGGCCAGGTATAACCAACCAAGCCGTCGTCACAACCTCACTCTAACCCTGCCTTTACCATGTGCTTTGGCACAGACCACTCTCACTGCAGTTCAAAACTCTACACCCAGAATGATCTAACTGCACATTCTAAGATTGCACCACAACCCATATCATGGATACCAGCTCAGTCCGCTATGACTACCTAGCTTCATTCTACCTAACCATTTCAAATTTTTAGCAACAACATGGCCACACATCCCCTCTCTTGCTCTATACTGCTCTGTCCTTATTAGAAACAAAAATAACAAAAGGCCACATGCCCAGAACTCCTTACAAAAATCCAAATATTATCAATGATCAAGTCTGTTTCTCCTCTCCAAAATCTAATAGTCCCATAGAATCAAATGTTTTCAAATAAGAATTACTTTCATAGAAGGAGATACAATTTAAAATGACAATCATTAACTTCATAAAGAAATCAAGGAGAATAATGAAAACCAAAGAAATCTAGATAAAATTAAAAATAAAGAACATAAGTAGCTGAACTGAGTAGTCTGAATGCTGCCAACGAAAACACAAACATAAGACTGAAAAAAATTACAAAAATTACCCTGAACTTGAGAATGGGATTCAAACAATGAAGAGGACTCAAAGTGAAATATAGACAGAGTAAAAAAAATTCAAGAAAGCAATTCCATAATTCAGACAAAAGCCATACAGGAATTACGAATCAAGAAGATGGTAAAGACAAAAACCTAGAAAACAGGATATTAAAAAGAAATAAAAGAACACACAGGAAATTCTGTAAACCATGAAAAGACCAAACCTTCAAATTATAGGCATAGATAAGGGAGAAGAATTCCAAGTCAATGGGATGGATCAGATCTGCCAATTGATTGAAAAAAAAATCTTTAGTGAAAGCAAGGAAATACACATCCTTACAGAACAAGAGCTCATAGTACATCAAGATGATAAGACCAGAGTAGAAAATGTCCATGGTATGTCACAGTTAAAACACTAAGTATACAAAATGAGTTCAGTGCTCTGAATGGTGCCAGAAAACAAAACCCCCAAAATACAAGTCACTATAAAGGCAAACCCATCAGGATTAATTTAGCTCATTCTGCAATGGAATCTTTGAAATCCAATAAATGATGTAACTACCCTGAAGTATATGTTATTTCTAAAATACCAAATCTAAAGAATTTACAGGAAGCAATATTTCTGCCTGAAGAAAGGAATGAGCAAATCAGAGAAACTGTGAAGAGATAAAAAAAAAAAAGCCGTAATTATTCTTTAAAACCATTTTAAGACAAGAAATGACATCACAAAAAGCATCAACGTGATTACCATAATAAACACACACGATTCCATGTTTCTTTTAAATATCAATGGGCTCAATTCTCTAACCAAAAGACACAACCTGGCTACATGAATCATGAAAAACTATCCATCTATCTCTTGTCTATAAGAAACATATCCTAGCTTTAGAGATGAAAATCACCTTAGGGTGAAAGAATGGATAAAATAATCAAACTTTATTTTTGAAATGTTTTGTTTTGTGTATTTCTTTGGCTATGTTTTATAGTAAACATCTAGCACATGTGGATATCTCAATTATAAATACTCTTTATCTTTTGTAAAAATCCAAAATACATCACTATGATCATTCTGTTAGTGTACATTGTAAATATAAACCTACAAATCACACTACACAACACCTAACCAGCTATTTCAATGCAGAGATGGAGATGGTGTCTGCATAGAGCCATTACCAGTACCTGCTAGCATCTCTGGTTAAGAAAGGTCCTCTGAACATTACCAAAGGAGAAACATAAGTAGGAAGCTAACCTCAAAACCAATGATCTACAATGATGCTCTGTTTTCAAGATACACCAGAGTACAAGGCTTATGAGAATAAACAAGCAATCCTTGATTTTGACTTAAGACTCACAACTCATCATGGAACACATACCTCTCACTGCTTGCTTGATCAAAAACCTGAGGCTAGCTAATTCAGGGACCCAGGATAAACCAAACACTACTGTGTTTCATTTGCTTTTGTTCTGTTTTGTTTTGTTTGTTTTGCTTTGTTTTTGAGACAGCGTTTCTCTGTTGTAACTCTGGCTGTCCTTGAACTTAATCTGTTGACCAGGCTGGCCTCAAACTCACAGAGATCCACCTGCTTCTGCCTCCCAAATGCAAGGATTGAAGGCCTGCCCATACCAGAGCCGGGCTAACACTACTGTTTTGACAAAAGGTAGTAATAAAATGACCTCTAATGACACTCTGTGATACTCATTAGATCAGAGCCTTGCTCAGCCATCTTCAGAGAAGCTTCCTCCTATAGCAGATGGGAACAATTACAGAGACTCATAGCAAGATAATGTGCAGAGATTAGGAGACCTTGAAACACTCAGACTTAACCACTATGTCTCCATCAAATACCTCCCATCGGGACTCAGGAAAACCTGTGATAGATTGGGTAGTAAGAGTTTGAGAAGTGCCATAGAGGACAGGGAACACCAAGGAAACAAGGTCCTCAGAATCAATGGAATTGAAGCATATATAAACTCACAGAGCCCAAGGCAGTATGTACAGCCCTTACACAGATCTGCACCAGATGGGGTTCTAGAACTGAAAGGAAAAGGAGACATAGATTCTGTCCCAAACTCAGAAGCAATCTACAATTGATAAACACTTGCAAAGGAAAATTTAATTTTCTCCATGGAAGTCAAACCGGGGAAACACATTACTCTCAATGATAGGTTGAATGACCAAAAATAAACACCAATAGAAAGGAAATTTAATGGCATCCATGGCGGTCCCTTGTCAAATTATGTTGTGTCAGTTATTTACCGATTTTCTTTCCCATTCTATTTTTATTCTATTCATATTTTTCTACTCTCTTATTACCCTAAAGCACACTTATAATTATACATTAGGCCTTCCTAAAGCTTTTATATCTATAATTATATACAGAAATATATATGTATACATATATACATATATATATGGAGTTAAATGTTCTATGGGATTCCTGAGTGTGTGAACAAGTGGATCTCTGAGTTTGTATCAGTCTCTTCTGCCTTTTATGAGGGCTTTTTTCATTTGGTTTGTCTATTTTGTCTTGGTCTGATGTGTTAATTTTTTTTATATTGTATTATATCTTATTATTATCCCTTAGAAGACATTGTCTTTACTACTGAGAGACAGAGAGGAGAAGGATATGGATGTAAAGGGAGGTGGGGGAAAATGGGAGGAGTAGAGGAAGAAGAAACCAAAATCAGGATATACTAATTTCAGTAGAAGGGGAAATAAATAGATAAACAAATATAAACCATTAAACACAACTATTTTTCTGATATCTCCACACATAAGGAAGAGTGTCTCAGGGGTGGGCGTATTGGGGAGGTCCCTATTCTCCAGTGCAAGGGGAAAAAGCAATATAATGAGGGAAAAATTCAGTTTCTGCATGAAATATGATATATTTATTCACACCACTCACTCAATACACAACTTAAGCATTACTGGTGACAGGAGTCCAACACAAAGCCGTGATATCCAGCCTATTCAGATGACAGGATGAGACAGTGTATAAAAATTGGGAACACAAGGGGGAAAATAATGATATGTATAATGGCAGACTTTATCACAAAGCACCAAATGCAGGTGAATGAAGTCAGCAACAATACATTAAGATTAAGTGAGGACAGGGGTCCACAAACAGACACACCATCACTGCTATGATAGTGATTGCCCAAGAAACAAAGCAAGGAAACTATAATGTGAACAAATCTTTAAATAATGTCAATTTTATGCTAAGTACAAGCTATGTTTATCTGCCACATTCTGGACACTCAAGAGTTCACATATTTAGTTTGTGGATAAAGGAGGGTATGCCATTTCTAGTTCTACATTTTAAAATAAATATGTGAGTTACGCTAGGCAATGCATTCCCTGTGTGTGAATGTCCACATTCATAATCCAGTGGATCAACAGGTGACAGAGAATGCAGATGGATTCCATGTTACACATTTGCATATCCACTCTTTATATGAGGACATAAGCCCTTCACTGCCAGATGTGGAACAAAAAAGTTCCACATCTATCACAATGGAACCTTAGTGATGAATGTCATCAGTTTATTAAGAATATATGTCCTAGCAGGACAGAAGTGGTGCATGCTTTTAATCCCAACATTCAGGAGGGAGAATCAGGCAGACCTCTGTGAGTTCAAGGATAGCCTATTCTACAAAGTGAGTTCTCAGGCCAGCCAGAGTTACATCAGAGAAACCCTGTCTTGAAAAAAAACAAAAAATAAAATAAAAAGTGCAAATAAAAGAATCTATGTCCTGATAAAAATGAACTGGGAAAACAGAATGGAAGGAAATCTGTGCTAGTTAGATGATATATGTGCAAAGACTAAATCATGACTCCTCTAGGAAAAACAGATAAGCAAAGTTCCCCAGAAATAGACTCCTTTGCTTTGGCACAACTGTGAGAAGCATAGAAGTAAAGGTGTGCAACATAAATATATAACCTTTGTAGAAAACACTCAACATAGGCACTGAGCAGTGACATGCTTACCTCAGAGTCTGCCATATCAGCAGGTGTCTTCTGTATGAGTTCTATCTCAGGGAAGTGGTTTGCTCTAGTATCTTCTAAAGTATCTCTTAAGAATTTGCAATGAAAAGTACCACCAAATGCCATTCACCTGCTTCCAGCAAGCTCACAGTCCTCAGAACCCCAGAAAGCAGGAGAGAACTCACTCCTGTCTTTGTTACATAGACACTCGAGAATAGAGGAGGTACTGAAAAGTTGAGTTTCCCCCTCACTGTTCCCAGGTGGTCTGCACTGCGGTCACTATCTGCAGCAGATACAGGGCTGGACTGTCCTGTTTCACTCTACACAGACAGAGCAGAAACTAGGAAACAAAAGCTGTACTCAACTGTCAGTCCAAACTTCTTAAGGCTGATCATGATTCTAACCATGGTTTTACTGGCCAGGTTCCTTAATTGTTAATGGTTGCTGCTTAAATTAATAGCTGGAAGCTGTGAATGAAGCACAAGTGAAAGCAATTTCATCAAATGGCCCTGGGGTCCTAATTGAAAGCCTGAGTTAAAACTATTTAGGAAAGGGTATCTCTCAGAATGACTTATATTTCCGTATCACATTGTGTCCACCTCAACCTGAAAGAATATCTGATTTTGAAGTTTAGAGTGAAGAACGTGGGTTTTTTTTTATGTCTTTTAATGAAAAGGGGGAGCCTCAAACTCCTCACATCCAGAAATCGTTCACTAACATGTAGTATATGATGAACATATAATCTCCTTTTTAGGGTTTTGAGATCCAGGGTTTTTCCATTGTAACTCTAGTTGTCTTGGAACTCACTCTCTAGATCAGGCTGGCCTTGAACTCACAGAGATCTGCTTCTTTCTGCCTCCCAAGTGCTGGGACTAAAGGTGTGCGTGGCCACCACCTGTGTATGTTATATTCATTCTTATGGAATCTTCCTATATATTCTGATGTTCCTGAGAAGTAGACACTTGCTTCCTATAGTTCCCATTAAGATTCTACTGTTAGGGTCCATTTTTATTTAAAGAAAACTGACGTAGAAAAGCCATGAAAGATGTGGGGATACAGAAAGTAGATGCCCATGTACTACAAATGAACATTTAATGTGTTTCTAGGAGTTGTACACAATATCAGTACAAGTATGAGAGGTTCTGGGTGATGTTCTTAATTGTGTACCTGCTACCTGAATCTACTCAGTGAGGTAGCATGTCTAATTCTGATATTTATCGATTGTTTCTTTTCTTTCTTTATTTTTATAACTACATATTTACATATATGCATATATTTATGTCTATAAATACATGTGCATGGGAGAGGGCAAAGTCTATGTCATATTCAAAAGAAGATTTTATAATATTCATCCCCATTCATAGGCTCATTCTTTCTCTCCAAACACTCCTCTATGAAGATACCATTTCATTCTTACATATATTTAATGCATTCTAGATTCATCACAAGAAGCACCAAAATGTGTCAGTTTGAACACATTAATAATAAACTCAGTCACCTATAAAACATTGGTGCATTAAAGATAGAAATTAATAAATCACTTCCCTTTCAAATCATTTGACCAAGTGCAACCAGATTTAAATGGTCATTATTCTTCCTGTCTCCTAACATCTCATGTCTTTCTGTTTTATATGTATAAATCTGTGCTTCCCTCAAAGCTGTCTTTGAATATTTCCTATGTCTAATTCTATGATGTATCTATCATTTATTTGGGGAAAAATACTTTAAGATTATACTTGTGCATTTTAAAAATTGATTACATGTAAAGCCCCAGGGAGGTAAGGTTACATTGAGTTAACAGTAGGATAGCAGTATTAAGTCTTTAGAGACTTTTGAGATATATTATTAACATAAGCTATGAGATTCATAGTGCTTGAGGTTTTAGCTAGTGCAGTAAGGCAACTGGAGGAGATGACAAGGAAATAAATAAGAAAGGAGGAAGTCAAAGTACCCTAACTTCTAGATGACATGAGTCTATGAATTAAAAACCCTAAAGACTCCCCCAGAAAACCCCACGCACCAGACAGACATGTACATAAAAGTAACAGGAATCAAAATTAACAATAAAAATAAAGTCTTAATACAAAACAACAACAAACAAAAAGAAAGGAATCTGAGGAACAAAACTATTCACAATAGCTTCAAAAATTTTAGACTATGTTGAACCGTGCGGGAGAAACACTTGTACATTGAGAGCTTTAAGACATACCGGAAGTTGGCAAGCCCTCCTATTCTAAAGGATTGATGGTGTTGATATTGTGAAAATGACTAACCCTAACACTAAAGTTTTGTCTAATCTACATTCATGTGATTCGGGAAGGGGATAAACTTCTTTCCTTTTGTTCAATGAATAATTCAGAGGGTAATGGAGTATACCTTTCCCCAATCATGAATTTCAGTACACGCTAGAATTTGACTGAGTTCTTATTTGAAGTAGAACTCAAGATATACAAATTCAAAGTATTTCCTAAATAGTTTTACTATTGGGGCAGGAAATGACACTAGGGGGACCATCTGTAGAATCATCTGTTCTGGTTTCTCTTTTGGGACACAGCACTGTCTTAGAAATCTAAGTACATAGGAAGGATCCTGTTCCTTACCAGGAGGTCTCACACTGATAAGCCACATCTGGTCACCTCTCTGGAGCAAAATATTGAGCTCAGTCAGGAGAAGAGACTAGACACTAGCAAAAGTTCAGAGTGACAGAGGCAGGGCCCAGGGGAGGGGTAGAAAGGAAAGTAGAAATCTGACGCTAACCCTCTCTCTAACCTGTAATGTTGCCTGGAAGTTAGACAGGGTAATACAAATTTCCTATTTGTGCCTGTGCACTCAGCAGTTACTTGTTCTCAGAATTTGATTTAGTTGATATTCTGTGCAAATACAACTGTCCATTGCAAATGTAGTTTCTCTGACTCAGGCAGAAAATAGCACTATTCTCTGAGTGTGAACAGGTACGGTTAAAGACAGTTGAATAGGTGAGCACATAGTAAATATTGCTAGCAGATTCACGTTAGACTGTCAGCTTCCCACGGACAGAGAACAGTTTTGTAGGATTAACAATATATTTCTATGTATGGTGTAGCCCACAGATCCAGTCAGAAAGAATTGTGTTACCCAGAAAATAGTCTTGGCACTATTGCAACAGGGGGCATATCTTACTTGGCAAGTTGTGATTCTAGCACACAAGGTCCACATCTGAGTATGGCCGTCAATCACTCTTCCCTCCACACCAGCCTTTTTACCAACTTTTGGTGCCAGGAATATTCATTTCAATAGTTCAAGATATTTTCAGGACACTGTTAATGGTTTTCTGATTTCTCAGAATCTTGTTGTTTGCGTGTAAAAACATTTTTAAAACCCAACCTATTTCATAAATGGGATTTATACCCTTATTAAGATGATTAACATCCCTGAGTTTACTCATGAAATATTTGCTTTCATTCATTTGCAGAATTATGTTATTTGTAAGCTGAGATTACTTGCTCTCTAACCTTCCTATAGTGACGTCTTTTAAACTTTTCTCTGTCCTTCTTGTTCTGAGTAACAATTTATGCACAACCCTGCATTAGTTAGGAGGGATGGACCCCCTTGTCCCTGTCCTCATTAGAGTGGAAATGATTCCAATTTTTGTCATTTAGGAAAATATTAGGTTTTGATTTGTGGCTTTTCCTCTTTATTTTGTTGAGGTCTGTTCCTTTTACTTTTGAATTCTTCAAAGACTTTATCATGAGTAAAGATGAAATGTTGCCACGGTCCTTTGATATTTCTATGGACATGATGTTGTTCCTTCTGTCATTGACTCTGGGTGCTATTTTACTTGATAGAGTATTTGGTGATGAGTTTGTCAACACCTATAATAGTTTTAGGGGAAATTATTAGTGTTCCATCTCAATACTTACTTGAATCAGTTCTTACTTTATAATAGACACATCATTTGTTCACATACGTCAAGGAACTCATTCATCCCTTCTACATTTCCAATTTGTTTATATACAAAAAAACTTTGGTTACCCAACTCCATAAGTGAATACAGATTTCATTGAAATGTATTACAATCTTCTCTTCCCAAACTGTTTTTTAAATTGGTTATTCATTCACTGATTAGATGAAAAATAATTTGTCCATATTTTTATGTTGTCACAGAAGTACTTTTTTGTCTTGGTTCACTGCTTTGATTTTATGAAATTCTACAAGACGTATGGTGTCTTTTTATATACTCCTGTAGAATCTATATTCCTTTTTTTGGTATGACTTTCAGGTACACATTTGTGAAGAAATGCTATTCATAACCTTCATAATCGAAGACATTTTTTCTGCCAGAACTTCCCAGTATGTTCTTCTCATTACATACTTCTATGTTTTTTTCCTTTAAAGACTCCACCAGAAAAATGAAACAACTGAAATCCAGCTATTGTTAGAACACCCAGAAATAAAAATTACATCATACCATCATGAAAAAGGGCATATAAACAAAACAGAAATGAATTCACCTGATAGTCCTTGGACATTAAAAATAAAATGAAAAAGAATAGATATTTAGGAGATGCATCTGAAAGATTTTGCATTTCTTACAAAAAACACAGTAAAAAAATTCATTAACTAAAAAGAGGGAAAAAAAGATAACATTGCACTCAGGAAGAGCAGCATCTAAAGAGTGTCAGAAAAACAACAACATCAACATTATTTTGACCGAGGATTGTCCAAAAAATAATTCATTGAACTTCACAGAAATGAGAATTGTGTTTCTACATTTAAGGCTGCCCACAATGTGAATGACATAAAGTAAAGCAGCCTTAGGATTCTGAAATTTCAATTAAAGAAAAATTAATATAAATCTTAAGCTAAAAATATTCTGCAAATATAATGGATTCTAATTTAGAAGTCTTTTTTGAGACAAATTGTCATTATGCTTCATAGTAGACTGAAAACTTTTCTGAAGTGTAGTCGCAACATTTTTTTGATCCTGTTTTCTTTCTCGGGACATAAATAATGCATATACCTGCAATAAAGGAGCAACAAAGGAGTTGATACAGGGTCCTGGATATAATACAAGCTCAAGAAAAATCTGCAGGAAATTTCAGAACAATAATCCTTTTCTATTGATGTACATCTCCAGGCTCTTTAGTAAATCAATTTTTTAAATCCTTTATTGAATACATTTCGGTGTTATGTGATTTTTTTCTTTAATCTGTGTATAAGATGTCTGACCTTTATCACCTTGTTATGTTGCCCCGTCTCTGCATGTATGTTATATAAAATCAACTTGTTTGTGATGGCTTCCCTTTTGATGCATGCCTATATTCCATTTGTAACTGCTTTCTTGAGAAATATGTGTCCAATTGTGACATTAATCCATAATTTCTTTTGTTTGTGTGTGTGTTCCTGTGGTGTTGTGTGTGTGTGTGTGTGTACGTGTGTGTGTGTGTGTGTGTGTGTGTGCGTGTACGTGTGTGTGTGTGTGTGCTGGAGTCTTTATTTGACTTTGGAATTCGAATAATATTGGATTCTTTGAAGGAGCTTTGTGGTCTTCTCTTTCTTCTTTTGGGATAATTTGAAATGTATTGATTGTATTCCTTTGCCATCTGGTCTTGTTCTTCTCTGAATTCATGTAGATTTGGAGCTTTTTAGTTGTGGGACTTTTAAATTACTGATTCAAAACTATTACTTCTGATGGGTCTGTTTAAATTATTGAATACTTTATAGTTTAATTCGGTTAGTTCAGATGCTTCTAAAAATTCATTTATTTCTTTTAGGTTTACCACTGAGGGGGATTAGGGATTTTGACAGGATGTTATTCACTTATGATTTTTCTATTTCTTTTTTTAAAGATTTTTTAAGCTTCATATGTATGAGTGTTTCGCCTGCATGTATATACATGCACCTTGTGGGTGACTGGTGTCTGCAAAGGTCGTAGGAGGGCACGTGATCACCTGGAACTTGGGCAACCGAATGTTGTGGGCTACCATGTGGCTCTGGGAATCGAACATGATCTTCTGCAAGAGAAACAAGTGCTTTCAAACACAGAGGGATTCCCCAAGCTCTGATTCTCTGACTTTCTTTGGTATTTGTTGTGGCATTGACCCATCTATCTTTTATTTTTTTAATTTTCATGTTATCTCTCTTTTAATTTGGCCAAAGCGGTCAATTTATTTAATTTTCAATTACCAATTCTTTGCTTCCTTGTATCCCTGTAGGTTGTTATGATTTTTCTGGTTTCTTGATTTCTGCCTTGGTTTTTATTATTTCTCCTTTATTGCGTTGTTTACTTGCTGTTGCTTTTCTAACCACTTGAGGTACATGAATTAAAGTTAACCTATTCTGATTTTTTAATGTAGGCACATAGTTCTACAAATTCCATTTTAGGGCTTTTTCCATGTATCCCACATAGTTTGGTATGTTGTGTTTCAATTAGTACATTTCTAGGGATTTGGAGTTTTTGAGATTTTTCTTATGGATTTCTTCAGCCACCACTCATTATTTTAATCTCCATAAGCAAGTACAGATTCAAATATTCTTTATATTTTAGATTTTATTTTGAGCTTCATTCTATTGTGGCTGGTTAGGACAGAGACTTTTTTTTAATTTTCCTATATTTTGAATACATGCTTTCTTTCCAAATATACAGTAAATGTTTGGATGAGCTATTCTGCAGATAGCTATTAGGTTTATGATCTATGATACTACATAACTTTCACAGTTGTCTGCTAATTCTATGTCTGGGTGATGTTTCCTGTAGTTGTGAAGTTAGTGACTATTACTGTTCTGGATTTAATCTGTGGCTTCTTGTCTCGTCTTACATCCTTAGGGAACTGTATGCACCTGAGTCTGGTGAATATATTTCCAAGAAGAAAACATAAAATTGAGCATGTTTTCTTAATTCATTCAATCAATCTATGTCTTCTAATTGGACAGGTGAAACTATTAATATTTAAATTTATTTTTGAAAGATGTGTGGATCTTCTCCTTTGTTGCTTTTATGCTTTTAGTTTTCTCAGTCTACTCTGTATAAACTTATTATATATAGAAACGTTTGTTTTCATCCTGTTGCTTCTCGGTATGCTTGTATTCCTCTTCAGTCTATGGTATTCCTTCCAGCATTCTCTGTATAGCTAGGTTGTTGATAGAAATTCCTTTATCCTGATTATTTAAGATACCAATTTTTGAAGTTTTTCTCCACTATGCCAGATTTGGACACGTGTTCCAAAGTGACAGACTCAGATTGAGGTTCCCTGTTGTGAAAGTGCCCAGACTTTCTGTCAATGCAGAACTGGATTCCTTTTTCTCTTGAAAGGAAGAATTTGAATCATCAGCTTCTGAGACCACACCGAGAGAAGCCTCCATCTAGATAGATTTTCTGGGTACATTATTCCGCATTGGCAACTGTAGTTTTGGGAGACTGCTTTTTATATATTATATATGGCTACTTGATGGCAGATTTCAGTACATACATTTTCTTCTATATGTTTAACATTTGACATATAAAATGATTTAGAATGCTATAAGTGGAAATCCTTGGATTATCATGTTTGATTATACTATCCTTCAAACATTTCCTAATGAAATTAATTTAAAGTCATAAAATTTCTAAATAAAATCAGAGTTTCTTAGCCCAAAGCTCATTGTTACACCACTAAATGTTCCAGGTGAGTTGAGTTATGCAGCTTCCTTAAGAATAAGAAGGCTCTTTTGAAACATTTGAAGACAAAATTTTATATGAATATACATGTTCATGAAAATAACAACATTTATTATGGCTACCAAAAGACACAAATAATTTCTTGCTTACAATTCTTGGAGATAGAATATTTCAAGACACTGCAGAATGGAATACGGTTATTAATGGAATGATCCTATTAATCTCGATTGTACTCATTTCCCAGAAAACCACTTAAAAATGAGAAAGCATTAGATACATTCTCAGAGCATACTGTCTATCAATATATAAGTATAGTGAAATATATAAGCCTAATAAATATAATGACATCAGCGAACTATTTAAGGAATTCTCCAACTATAAATTTTATATAACAAGTCATACTTCAAAAACTACAAGAACTTTAGTTGTGATAAATGTATAAATGCCTTAATAGAATCATCAAACCTAAATGGATATAATATAATTCACATTGGAGAAGATCCTTGCAAATATAAGGACTGTAACAAATCTATGACATTTGTTCTAGTTTTAGAGAAAATGAGATAATACATATTGGAATAAAACAGCACAGAACTGAAGAACATAGTAAATCTTTTCTTCTTTCCTGAAGCCTTGTTGAGCAATAAACAATCCATAGTAGAGAAAAGCACACAAATGAAAGAAAGGTGGAAAATGTTTCAGTATAATTTCAGGGCTCACTGGACATTAGAATATTCATGTGAAGGAAAAACCATACAAGTGTACAGATGGTGGTGAGTTATTTACTAACTTGTCCAAACTCAAAAATCATTAGAGAATCAGTGCTGGAGAGAAGCCTTACAAATGCAATGAATGTGACACATCCTTTACCTCAACTCATATACGACATCAGAGAACTCATAGCACAGGGAAACCCTACAAACGTGAAGAGGGTGGAAAGTCTTTCAGTTGGTTGTCAGACTTTAAAGTGAATCATACAATTCATACTGGAGCGAGAACGTATGACAAGTCTTTTACCCAGTGCTCATAATTGAAATTATCAAAACATCCATAACAGAGTGAAAACTAACTTATGCTAGGAGTGTGATAAGTCAATGAAGTGCTAGTCAAACACTCAAAAACCACTAATGTATACAATTTTGTGGAAATTTTACAAATAATGGAGACACTCAAATTTTACCAGATATTAGGTAGTATATCTTTAAAAATGCAAGTAATAGCCAGGCAGTGGTGACACATGCCTTTTAATCCTAGCATTTGGGAAGAAGAGGCAGGTGCAATGAGCTTGAGTCCAGCACTAGTCTACAGAACAGTTCCAGGTTAGCCAAGGCTATAAAGACAAATCTTGTCTCAAAAATTGAAAAAAATATGCAAACAATATGGCATGGTCTCTTAAGTACTTAAGACTTGGATAACATGAGAATACATGTACTAGAGCCCAGTTCTACAATAGAAAAGAAGCATAGACATCATCAGAAGTCTAATTCTTGAGAGCTCCAATCATAGACATCAGAAGTCTAATTCTTGAGAGAAACCTTAGACAATGTTTTAATGAAGGCTTATCTATTTTTGCACTGACAAATGCTCCATGAAGTAGAATACTCTAAAATACCATGCATGTGACAGGTCTTCAATTACATATGTCATATGTGAAATTGGCATGACTTTCTGTGCATGTACATAATAAAGTCCTCAAATAGTGAGTACCTCTATGTGCACAGTAAAAATAAAGAACTATTGATTCAAAATTCAAATCACAACAACCGTAGAAAATTTATACCATAATGGATGAAGGCACTAAGAATGGAAGATGTAATGCTGAGGAGAAGAATTGTAATGAAAATGAACAAACAAAACAAAGGCTATGATGTAAATTATTGACTGTTTCCCTTGAGCAGTCTTGTAGCATTTACACAGACACCAATATATTTTTTGGAAACTTGTCTTCTCTGTACTGGCATTCACTGAAGGTCAGCACAATTGGATAGTTTAATCAAGAACTCAATACATGCTGTCTTATTTGCAAAGGATTATATGCTAATTTGTATAAATTGTTGCTGCATTGGAGCTGGTGAGTCCATAATACGTCAGGAAGACATCACTAATATCAGCTCTGTTTAGAATTATTAATGCCATTTGCAAAATGAGCAAATTGTGCCCAATGTTTGATTTGTTTTTTGTGTCAACAGCACTAAGAATACACAAGAAGTCCTGATATTTATTTCTAAGTACAAAGATGCTTCACTATATGTTGAGCCTGGGAAGTTGGCTAAGGTATTAAGAACATTGGCTGTTCTTCTAGAGTACTCTGTTTCATTGCCAATACCCACATGTCTGCTCACAACCAACAATAACTACAGGCTTAGGGGATCTGATGCACTCTATAACTTATGTGTGAATCAGGCACGCACATAGACAGAATTACATTCAGATTGATACTTGATCTACAATAAATAAATAAATTCAAAAATGAATTAATTAACAAGTTTAAAAATATTTCATGTTCTGAAGGCATAAGCAGATTTCATAAAGAAATTGTCAAACCATCTATGAATTCTGTGTCAACCCAGTGCATGTTTCCCTAGGATTGTACCTGTAACCTCAGGTATTGGTTTGACCATTGACCTCTTTGCTGACAAAGAAAAGACTAGCACCTACTATTCATATATTACATGCTACACAGGCATGGAACAGAGCAGACATATGCAACATTACAGCCATTCTCTGCCATAATTTTGAATGACAGGGCAGAAGGAAAGTCCTCACAGTGAACTTAACTCCAAGCACTGCTCAAAGTTGCATATCTGTCTTGGAAAGACAAATGTACAGATGTGTAACTATATATTACCTCATTAGTTATAGCAGAAAATTGGTTAAATAGCACAGGAATTTAAAGAAATTGCTTGGGAATTTAAAAAGAAAGCATATTGCCAATACATATGTTAATAGGTCACTCCATGTGAGCAAAATAAATGAGGATAATTATGTCCTGTATAAATGTCCACAACAGTGTTCCCAACATAGAAGGATTTCTGTAGTCTAGTAGGTAGAATGAGCATTCTGTGATTACACCTTGTTCCGATAGCCATCTATTTAATGTTTCAATTGGCTCTTGAACAAAAGGCCTGTAGGGCAGACATAGATTGTGCATGACTTCAACTATTTACTAAGTCTGCTAAGGCTACCTGAGCTACCTTATGTAAAACTACCAACTGCAGAGACCAATACTGTGCCCCTGACATCATTCTCTGGCGATAAGTTGATTATATTGGTTATTACAATGACTATAGAAAACACAGAATTTGTCCCAATAAGAAGGGATCCTTAGTATTTATATGATTTAGTAGCTTTTGCACATAAAATATTTCTGCCAAAGCATCTGTGAATTTATAGAATATCTTGTTCATTGTCGTGGTATTCCACATAGCTTGTGGTGTAGCTTGGGAACTACTTGGCTATGGTTGTGCTTTTTTCTCTGGGTTGCCACCCAGGTATGACACCATGCATGACTATGTGAATTTGCCCAAAATCTTGGCAGTAGTGTAAGCTTAGGGTACCTTTATGTACACAATTCACTATACCTACAACACAACAAGGACATAATGCCCCATCTGTTATGTCCAAAGATTCTCAGTGTTGACACATAGTCACCTGATGCACTGTTTCTTGTGACCATTATGGTCAGCAGAGTAATGATCCAAAGGATACAAGAAGGCAGTTTGGTTCCACATGACTAAGTAGATGGTATTAATGCAAACATCAGGAGTCTGATCCTGCGTAGTTTATTTCCTGCATATTTAAACACAGCGTGATTAGGAGAATGCTTTCCTGGTGAAAATAAATTCAATCCCCTGTGCACATTAAAGCAAAATGAAGCAAAATACACATCAGTTGTGATTCAAGATGGAATCTGTAGAGCGAGTACTTGGGGCGCCTTCCATAAAGATAGGATCTATAGATTGATTGAGAAAAACAAGCTCACGATATGGGTCTGTGTTAGGATCTGATGTGGTCTTAGACACACAGATAGCACAAAGTTCACCAGGCTATTAACCTTGTCTGTTCCAGGCCTTCTGAAGGAATAGCAGGTTATGAATGCCTTCCTTTTAAGTAACAACCATGTGTATTTAATATTCCAGTTTCCACAGTAGTTACAAATGAGCACAGGGAGGTTTGTGCTTTCTACAACCTGACTATGGCAAAAATCTTGGGCATTCTAATTCAGTTAACTGCTGTTGTTTTGCTTGTACTGGATCTTTTATGTACAAAACCACAACTTTTAAATCACTTAACACAACTTCTTTTCTCTTTCTTGTTTTGTTTGTTTGTTTGTTTGCTTTTCTATGTTGTTCTCTTTTAAGGAAAGTAACATTGTGGAAACATCCACAACTACAACTATAGCACAGCGTATTGAAAATACTTTAGTGAAAATGAGAAATACATATAATTAGCAAAAGAAATACAACTGATACAAAGAATTTGGTTGTGTTCCCCACTCTCCTGAACGGAAGAATTCCAAGTCAATAGCATAGTTATAGGGTGAAAAGAAGCAGTGAGCCAAAACATAAAAGAAAGGCACATGACTTGATTGTTTTTCTCCTAAGTTACTCAAAAGATCACACTGTCCAAGGCTGTGGCTCACAACCAAAAGAGCATCTGACCCTTCATCTCTAGCTTTATTATAATAACAGGCTGTAGCCAATAAGGGATTTCTAATCAGTTATTTTCATCAAGACCATATAGACACCTCCAAGACAAGTCAGCCGACATCTCTGGTCATCCACTCTGGGTTCTCTAAAACACTGTAACATGCCACTAAACGTAGAATTTCATTCTGGAACCAGTGCAATACCTTCTCACTGCATACTGAAATGGCCACCCAACAGGGTAATCTGTGGCTTAATAGAGACTGGAAAACTCAAGTCGTGAATGAATTGATGATGTTTGACAATTTTTACATGAGATCTATCCTAGACCCAATCCCATAAATTTTATGGGCCATTTATATTAGAAGGACACATCCATATTGACCCACCAATGACAAAAACATAGAAATAGTGGATGATATCTCTGTATACTTAAAGAAAGGATGAGAAGCATTTAGAAGATCTCTTACCTCAATCTTATACCTGTTACTTCTGTATAACATTTTAGCACACAGATATTTTTATATGAATCTTGATATGACATACACTTTAAATAGTTTTATATTGTTGATCTCTTACCTTATATACCATAATTTTAATTCTTGTCTTTTATATACATTACCTGAAATAAAATTGGTTGGATTGGTTCATAATCCCTTTTTTTGTCAAAGAGTATTAACATTTAATTAGTTTTGTTGTGATTTTTTTGGCGAGTCTAATTGAAGATAGAAAGATAGCAGTTTTTTAACTTAGATAGGAGGGAAGAAGCCCTGTTTTGAGTCTCAAAAAGCCCATTTGATTATTATGTTGAATTGAAAAAGACCATGGGGCTAACACGGGGAAATCTTTACAATTCTTTAAATTTTTGCTTCTCAACCGTCGTAATCTTGTGAGTCTTTAGTACAGTTCCTCATGTTGTACTGAGGCCCAACTATAAAATGGTTTTTGTTGCTAATACATAACTATAACCTTGCAACTGTTATGAAGCGTAATGTAAATATCTTATATGCGAGATGACCTTAGGCAGCCCCAGTGAGGAAAAGGGTTATGCAACTCCCAAGGGGTCACTACGAACAGGTTGTGATCTGCTGCTTTTAAAGTTTGCATTAAAATATACACATATATTTGTTTTTGTGTACAACATATTTAAATGTACACGCATATTATTTTTGTCCAAATCAAGTGTTCAATAAAAAAAATGCTCACAAGTAGGAGCAATTATCTCTTTAGGCATTAAGACACAGCAGAGCTGACCTTAGCAGCATTTTAATGACATCAGTTTTAATTTTCCCTTACTGTTTTGTTGTGGTGGTTGAAAAATGTCAATCTTAAAGGGCTAGCCCTTTTTGTCAGTATGTTAGTGTTTTGTATCATGTAAAATCTGTATCATAATTAAAAATAAACATTAAAATTGTAACGCAAACATCTTTAAACTCAAAATTGCTGAGCTCAAAGATGTTGAGGGAGTGGTGACTTCTTAGAGATGAAGAGAGGAGTAGAAAGGATTAACTTGACAAATCTCTCTAAAGAGTTACCATCTAAGGGTATGGAATGAATATATATATATATATATATATATATATATATATATATATATATATATATATTGCTTTCTTCTTCTTCTTCTTCTTCTTCTTCTTCTTCTTTCTTCTTCTTCTTCTTCTTCTTCTTCTTCTTCTTCTTCTTCTCCTTCTTCTTCTCCTTCTTCTTCTTCTCCTTCTTCTTCTTCCTCTTCTTCCTCTTCTTCCTCTTCTTCCTCTTCTTCCTCTTCTTCCTCTTCTTCTTCTCCTTCTTCTCTTCTTCTTCTCCTTCTTCTCTTCTCCCTCTTCTTCTTCTCCCTCTTCTCTTCTCCTTCCTTCTTCTCCTTCCTTCTTCTCCTTCCTTCTTCTCCTTCCTTCTTCTCCTTCCTTCTTCTCCTTCCTTCTTCTCCTTCCTCCTTCCTTCTTCTCCTTCCTTCTTCTCCTTCCTTCTTCTCCTTCCTTCTTCTCCTTCCTTCTTCTCCTTCCTTCTTCTCCTTCCTTCTTCTCCTTCCTTCTTCTCCTTCCTTCTTCTCCTTCCTTCTTCTCCTTCCTTCTTCTCCTTCCTTCTTCTCCTTCCTTCTTCTCCTTCCTTCTTCTCCTTCCTTCTTCTCCTTCCTTCTTCTCCTTCCTTCTTCTCCTTCCTTCTTCTCCTTCCTTCTTCTCCTTCCTTCTTCTCCTTCCTTCTTCTCCTTCCTTCTTCTCCTTCCTTCTTCTCCTTCCTTCTTCTCCTTCCTTCTTCTCCTTCCTTCTTCTCCTTCCTTCTTCTCCTTCCTTCTTCTCCTTCCTTCTTCTCCTTCCTTCTTCTCCTTCCTTCTTCTCCTTCCTTCTTCTCCTTCCTTCTTCTCCTTCCTTCTTCTCCTTCCTTCTTCTCCTTCCTTCTTCTCCTTCCTTCTTCTCCTTCCTTCTTCTCCTTCCTTCTTCTCCTTCCTTCTTCTCCTTCCTTCTTCTCCTTCCTTCTTCTCCTTCCTTCTTCTCCTTCCTTCTTCTCCTTCCTTCTTCTCCTTCCTTCTTCTCCTTCCTTCTTCTCCTTCCTTCTTCTCCTTCCTTCTCCTCCTTCCTTCTCCTCCTTCCTTCTCCTCCTTCCTTCTCCTCCTTCTCCTTCTCCTTCTCCTTCTCCTTCTCCTTCTCCTTCTCCTTCTCCTTCTCCTTCTCCTTCTCCTTCTCCTTCTCCTTCTCCTTCTCCTTCTCCTTCTCCTTCTCCTTCTCCTTCTCCTTCTCCTTCTCCTTCTCCTTCTCCTTCTCCTTCTCCTTCTCCTTCTCCTTCTCCTTCTCCTTCTCCTTCTCCTTCTCCTTCTCCTTCTCCTTCTCCTTCTCCTTCTCCTTCTCCTTCTCCTTCTCCTTCTCCTTCTCCTTCTCCTTCTCCTTCTCCTTCTCCTTCTCCTTCTCCTTCTCCTTCTCCTTCTCCTTCTCCTTCTCCTTCTCCTTCTCCTTCTCCTTCTCCTTCTCCTTCTCCTTCTCCTTCTCCTTCTCCTTCTCCTTCTCCTTCTCCTTCTCCTTCTCCTTCTCCTTCTCCTTCTCCTTCTCCTTCTCCTTCTCCTTCTCCTTCTCCTTCTCCTTCTCCTTCTCCTTCTCCTTCTCCTTCTCCTTCTCCTTCTCCTTCTCCTTCTCCTTCTCCTTCTCCTTCTCCTTCTCCTTCTCCTTCTCCTTCTCCTTCTCCTTCTCCTTCTCCTTCTCCTTCTCCTTCTCCTTCTCCTTCTCCTTCTCCTTCTCCTTCTCCTTCTCCTTCTCCTTCTCCTTCTCCTTCTCCTTCTCCTTCTCCTTCTCCTTCTCCTTCTCCTTCTCCTTCTCCTTCTCCTTCTCCTTCTCCTTCTCCTTCTCCTTCTCCTTCTCCTTCTCCTTCTCCTTCTCCTTCTCCTTCTCCTTCTCCTTCTCCTTCTCCTTCTCCTTCTCCTTCTCCTTCTCCTTCTCCTTCTCCTTCTCCTTCTCCTTCTCCTTCTCCTTCTCCTTCTCCTTCTCCTTCTCCTTCTCCTTCTCCTTCTCCTTCTCCTTCTCCTTCTCCTTCTCCTTCTCCTTCTCCTTCTCCTTCTCCTTCTCCTTCTCCTTCTCCTTCTCCTTCTCCTTCTCCTTCTCCTTCTCCTTCTCCTTCTCCTTCTCCTTCTCCTTCTCCTTCTCCTTCTCCTTCTCCTTCTCCTTCTCCTTCTCCTTCTCCTTCTCCTTCTCCTTCTCCTTCTCCTTCTCCTTCTCCTTCTCCTTCTCCTTCTCCTTCTCCTTCTCCTTCTCCTTCTCCTTCTCCTTCTCCTTCTCCTTCTCCTTCTCCTTCTCCTTCTCCTTCTCCTTCTCCTTCTCCTTCTCCTTCTCCTTCTCCTTCTCCTTCTCCTTCTCCTTCTCCTTCTCCTTCTCCTTCTCCTTCTCCTTCTCCTTCTCCTTCTCCTTCTCCTTCTCCTTCTCCTTCTCCTTCTCCTTCTCCTTCTCCTTCTCCTTCTCCTTCTCCTTCTCCTTCTCCTTCTCCTTCTCCTTCTCCTTCTCCTTCTCCTTCTCCTTCTCCTTCTCCTTCTCCTTCTCCTTCTCCTTCTCCTTCTCCTTCTCCTTCTCCTTCTCCTTCTCCTTCTCCTTCTCCTTCTCCTTCTCCTTCTCCTTCTCCTTCTCCTTCTCCTTCTCCTTCTCCTTCTCCTTCTCCTTCTCCTTCTCCTTCTCCTTCTCCTTCTCCTTCTCCTTCTCCTTCTCCTTCTCCTTCTCCTTCTCCTTCTCCTTCTCCTTCTCCTTCTCCTTCTCCTTCTCCTTCTCCTTCTCCTTCTCCTTCTCCTTCTCCTTCTCCTTCTCCTTCTCCTTCTCCTTCTCCTTCTCCTTCTCCTTCTCCTTCTCCTTCTCCTTCTCCTTCTCCTTCTCCTTCTCCTTCTCCTTCTCCTTCTCCTTCTCCTTCTCCTTCTCCTTCTCCTTCTCCTTCTCCTTCTCCTTCTCCTTCTCCTTCTCCTTCTCCTTCTCCTTCTCCTTCTCCTTCTCCTTCTCCTTCTCCTTCTCCTTCTCCTTCTCCTTCTCCTTCTCCTTCTCCTTCTCCTTCTCCTTCTCCTTCTCCTTCTCCTTCTCCTTCTCCTTCTCCTTCTCCTTCTCCTTCTCCTTCTCCTTCTCCTTCTCCTTCTCCTTCTCCTTCTCCTTCTCCTTCTCCTTCTCCTTCTCCTTCTCCTTCTCCTTCTCCTTCTCCTTCTCCTTCTCCTTCTCCTTCTCCTTCTCCTTCTCCTTCTCCTTCTCCTTCTCCTTCTCCTTCTCCTTCTCCTTCTCCTTCTCCTTCTCCTTCTCCTTCTCCTTCTCCTTCTCCTTCTCCTTCTCCTTCTTCTTCTTCTTCTTCTTCTTCTTCTTCTTCTGCCTGCCACGGAGTCAAAGGCAGTTCTGATGCAGGAAAGGACTTCCAGACATACCTAGAAAAACGTTGAGTTTGATAGGAGAGGCCAATCCCACATCCCAGAGTCAGCTTCTCTGCTCAAACCTGGTGGCAGCAGCTGCGCTGTTTTAATCAAGAGCATCCTCATTAACACTATTTGCATCCTAATTTGAGTTTGTAATACCTGATGTGTAGAAATGGACTGACCTTGCACCGGGTCCTCTGCATATATACTATGACTTCAGGGCTTTTAAGGGATTCCTGACAAAGCAAACAAATGGGTCTTTAATCCTTATGCCTTCCCTTGGGCTCTTTTTCTTTTGTTGGTTTATCTTATACAACTATGATGTGTCAGTATTTTTTATCTTATAGTATGTTAATTTTTATGTTTTGTCATATTTATTAGAGGCCTGTCCTTTTCTAGTAAGAGATGGAAAGGGAGTGGATCCATATAGGAGGAGAGGTGGGGAGGGACAGGGATGAGTTGAAGGAGAGGAAATAATAATCAGGACATATTATGTAACCAAAAACTCTATTTACATTAAAAGGGCAAAGCACTGAAGTGAAGAAATGTGTGAAAACAGAAAAGATACTGGGACGTGCAAAATATTCTGGACTGTTCAGCATCCTGAAGTTGACTGAGATGCCTGACCATCTCCGTGCACTTTCACACAGCCCACCCTTTTTGCTCTACCCACCCTGGGGACCACCAGCTCCAGATCATCAGAGGCATGTCTCATGCAGGCTGAACACAGGGGAGGGAAGCTGTGCCCAGGTGCTCCATGGCAGCTCAGGCAGCCATGTCTGCAATGCTTCGACAGCACTCCTCTTTTACTCCACTGTAAATTCACCTGCATTTATGGGCAAAATACAGAAAAAAACCAACAGGGTTTTTGGTCCAAAATAATTCATCAGAAGGCTCAGGCTCCTCCAGCTTCCACAAATGCAGGGCAAAAGGCTGTCACGGGTATATAGTAATCTGGAATATGATTTAAAAAATAAAAGGACAGATACTGGCTTAGCAGAATGAGTCAGAACCATTTCAAGTAATTTTTTAATAAATATCAAGAAAAAAGTAATTTTTTCTGCTCTTTCTGAAGCACCATAGAAGCAAAATGGTTCATAAAATGACACACTTCTTTCTTATGCTCAGGACCCATCCTTCTTCCAGTCTGCTTTGGAGTAGACCAAACACAATTATGGGGATTTGAAACTATACTTCAGTCATATGTATGCTTTATATCTAAGTATCAAACTGTATCAAACTCCACAGCTCAAATCCATCAGTAGGAAACTCACATGTCCTTAATAGGTGATGCTCTATCTTTACACTTTCAACTGCATGGTTCCACGTCCTCAAACTTAAAGAAACTTTTGAGAAAACCAAGAGCAGATTGTTTGAATGAAAGTAAAGAATTGTTTGATGTGGTTTAGCAATACAAGAACTAGAATGCAGGTGCAAACAAAACAATTAAAAGAAAAATAAATTACTCTTTAGAATCCAGATATACCACCTAAAAAACCTGATGCTCCAAGTCTGCGACAGAGCAAGACAGTACAAGGGTTCTTCCATCTTATATTCTGGTTGAGGCCATTTCAAGTTTAACTAGATCTTAATTAGCTCGATGATGAAACCCATGGAAAATTACCAACTTCATTCTAGGTACCCTAGGTCAGGATCTCCTAAATAATTTATCTTAGCTTCTGTTAACTTTCCCTTTTGTGCAAACCTCTCAATACAACTAACCAATAACCTTAACTAAGGTCAAACTGCTTGCTTATGCAAAACCCCCCTCCAACCTGCTGAGAAAAATACCAGGACATAGATTCTCTCTGCAAAAAACCCATGTTCTGGACACTCAGGACTACAGGTAGGTCCCCTAAGACCTCAGTTTATTCCAACTCAACTGGAATGAAGATTTCAATTGGAAACAAACTGTATGTGAGTGGTCATCTATGGTGGACTCACTGAAATAACTCTTTCTTCAGATAGTCCATCTAACTTGCCTTCTCTTATTTATTTCAAATACACAAGCACACACACAAGACAGACACACACCGAGAGAGAGAGGGGGGAGAGGGAGAGGGAGGGAGAGAGGGAGAGAGAGAGGGAGAGGGAGGGAGAGAGGGAGAGAGAGAGAGAGAGAGAGAGAGAGTCATCCTCTTCAGGTGCCAATGGACCAGGATTCCCAAGTGGTTCTTCCATGATAGATTCTTCCGTAACAGGGTCCTGGTGTTATGGTGCATGGGGATGAGAAATATAGAGAAGATAAAAGATAGATAATATAAACCAGGAAACAGATGTCTTGCACAAATCTGTTCTCATGTAGAGCATGTTTATTAAGAAGTAAAGCATCTTATAGTCTATTTGGATGGGGGGAAATTAAAGGTCATTAGAAGGTTCAAAAAATGTTTGCAAAGAGAACATGAGATACCTCAGACTCAGCTGCCTAAGAACTGATAACCTCAGTCAAGTGGGAAAGAGTCAAGTTCCTTGAAACTACAACCAAGACTCATACAAAGCATAGCCTTCAACATCAGACAGGACATAACAATTGCATTTCTGCACATGGACACACAATTGAAATACCCTTCTGTCCTTTCATTTTCTCTGAGACAGTATTCATTTGGTCTGACTCCCCACAGGATTTCCCTGACTTTCTGTGGCTTAGTTTGGCTAGAGGCATTTATTATTTTAAAGAAACAATTTGTTAGGTTGGTTTATAACATCAGCTAGCTCTGTGATTTTAATGTTTAGTTTTGTATGAATGACATGTCTATGGGCAGAAATAGGGAATTTAAGTCAACTAGCATTGTGGTAGGATGGATATGTGATTTTCACTCTGTCCATATAATGTTACTTGTAGGTATGTTACTTGGTACTGGACAACCAATTGATGAACTCTTCTCTGAAAAAGACCACTTCTCCCACTCCCTGCTTTCCTCAGGACCTATAGTTCTTTGCATAGGATTGTAGACTTATAAGCTTTTCCTTGTCCAGATTATATGCCTATCAACATCAAACATCTACTTCACACAGATTTGAACCATGATTATACAAACTTGTAAACAATGTACTTCTGTTTTATTACATTTTTCTACTGACATTATTGTCCACAGTACACATGACATTAGTGTTGCCCAACCAGTAAAGAATAGACTCTCACCACAAAAACGAAGAAAGACTTAACCATTATGTTTAACATTTTTTATTGGGAAGACACTTAAGTAATATGTTTCAGGGTTAAAAACTAACTGTAATATATATGTAATCTCAAATACTATCAAGGAAAAAGCATCTACACAGAATATATTCATATTACATGAGCAACAACATCCCACTTCACTAAAATATGCAAAATATATGGAATTATGTGACCTTGGATGGTTCTTTAAAACATAATCTTGACATAAGTTCATAAAATATTATTTCTTAAGACATTTCTATTAGGAAAATTTTCTTATTAGTAATATTTGATGTTTAGATAATTACGTCTCCAACATTGTTGCAAAGATAGTTCATGTTCCAACAAATGTTGGATAACTGAAAAGTCCATGACAGAATTGAATGTTTCTAAATTATACCAGTTATAGTTTTCCATAAAGAGACTTCCGGAGGATTGACTGAACTTTGAAATGATTGAAATCTTTGGCACTGTGTTAAGAAAATGGTCTCTGTATTAAGAGTGGTGCAGTGATCTGCTTATGAGATACAAGTTAAATGAATTATCTGATGCCTTCTAAGTTTTGAGGATGCAGTAAATGAGTTCTGATGTGCTTGACATTTGTAAGGTTTGTTACCAGCATGCGTTCTCTTGTGATCTTGAAGATTGGAGACATGGACAAAGGACATGCCACATCCTTTACATATTTATGGTTTATCACCAGTGTGGACTCTGTTGTGAACTCGAAGACTTGAACCACTTGAAAAGGACTTGCCACATTCTTTACATCTGTAAGGTTTGTCACCAGTATGGCTTCTGAGGTGAACTTTAAGGGTGGAACCATGTGTAAAGGCCAGGCCACATTCTTGACATCTATAAGGCTTTTCTCCAGTATGTATTCTGTGGTGAACTTGAAGGGTGGATCTTTGTGTAAAGGACCTGCCACATTCTTTACATCTGTAAGGTTTGTCACCAGTATGGATTCTGAGGTGAACTTGAAGGTTGGATCTTTGTGTAAAGGACTTGCCACATTCTATACATCTGTAAGGCTTTTCTCCAGTATGGATTCTGTGGTGAGCTTGAAGATTGGAGACCCGGGAAAAGGACTTGCTACATTCTTTACATCTGTAAGGTTTGTCACCAGTGTGGATTCTGTGATGAGCTAGAACAGTTGGACACAAATGGAAGGATTTGTTACTTTTTGACACTGGCAAAGCTTTTCCCCCATATAATCTAAGGAATAATGAGAAGATTAAATAAGTAAAAAATAAATACAAACAAATCAGATAAGATAAAACAAAGAGGAAAAAGAGACACACACATCCTAAAACACAAGGAGACTACATAAACAAACATACACTCTTTTACATGGAAATAAACTGGAATTTATAATATATATATGAAGATCCTCTAACATAAAAAAATGAAAATAAAATTTAATAAACTCCCAGAATAAACATTTAGGGAAAAGGAACCTCCAAATATGCCATTGTGCTATTTTGTGCTGGACATCTATTCCTGGGCAAGGGAAATGACGCTAAGGAGTGGTGGTTTTTCCCATTGAGATTCCACTGGAGAACAGTAATTTTCCCCTAGTGAGTGGTTACTATTAGCTTAGGATATTTATAGATATTGATGATATACATAGTTTAGGAACTGTTAGGGTTTTATGCTGCCTTTTCTATGATATGTATTTCTAGATTCTTTTGCAAAAATAAGTTGTCCATATGTGTCTAGATGTATGTCTATATCTTTAATTTGAATTTACTGAAGGATCGTGTCTGCTTTTGTGCCAATACCATGCTGCTTTTTTTACTATAGCTCTGTAATATAATTTGAGATCCAGGATGGTGATAACTTCCAATATTTCTTTAATCCCTTAATCTCATTAAACCACAGGATACTGGTATGAGAGCAGACAAAGAGACTAGAAATGGTGCACAGAAAGAATACCACAAACACTGTGGAAGTTTTATTTGAATGTGTGTTTTGTTTTCAACTAACATTCAAGAATGTTCCATGCTCTTTATACAATTTTTAAGTATATTATTCAAAGTGAATTATTCATGTAATTTCAGATGAAGGATATTGGGTAAAATGCACTGCAGGTCACAATTCTTACTTGATTGGGCCTCACACATGTGCCATTGTTTCATTCCCAGTTACCTTGTTCTTTGCCTTCTGTCTTTCCTATGTTCACATTCCAAGGGTCTTTGCTTTGTTCAAGACAGTGGATCAGCTCTGGTTTGGGCACAGAAAGACCTATGAATTAAAAGAGACATTTCAAAACAAACAAACAAATAAACAAACCCAGGTGGTGGTGACACAAGCCTTCAACCCCAGCCATAGGGAGGCAGAGGCAGATAGATTTATATTAATTAAAAGTCTGTCTGGTCTACAGAGTGCATCCCAGGAAAACCAGAGGTACAACAGAGAAACTCTGTCTCAAAGACAAAGACAAAAAATAAAAACAAAAAAAATAGACCTTTGACACTTTCTGGGAACAATACTAAAATACATACATTTCTAAGTCACCACACAGAACTAACTAAATAAGGATTATTATAATAATCCAAATATGATTTTCTAGTTGGCATCACCTTATATTGCAAATTATTCAGAAAACATTTTCTTACTTTTGTATATCTAGAGTTTCCTTTCAAATTACTGCTGAATATAATTTCAAATATAGGCTGAACAATTATGACAAGGAAAAATTACACAGGACATTGTGTTCAACGTTATGAAACTTCAAGTTCTGTACTAAATTGCAAGTAGAAGTCATGCAGACAACTCAGACACTAATGTAAAACATACTTTAATGGAGCAATTTTGATAAACAAGAAATATAAATGAAAAATAATCTCACCAACAGATATAAGGTTGCTGTAGTTCTCCAACATGACGTCCCTGTACAAAGCCCTCTGAGCAGAGTCCAGGCATTCCCACTCCTCCCGAGAGAAGTCTATGGCCACATCCTCGAATGTTAAGATGCCCTGTGATAAAATTTCACAGGTTGATCATATACCCATGTGCAAAGTTCTTTACTCCACTGGAGTCAATATGAGCTAATTATAGAACTTGATCTTTTGTACATTAACAATATACCATAAGATTACTCACATTACACTCTACACTAAGAATACTGTGATCTGTAAATATGACAGGTCAAGAGATGTAGGACCAGTGCAGGCTACAGATCCACATGCTGCAATGGGATGTGTGGATGAGCAGCAGATTCTCTTCATGTGCAGTTTCAAGTAATTTGGGTGTGAATCACCAGTCAGGGCCTCCATTCTTCACTGCATATGGCTGCAGGATCTTGTGGCTGGAGAGATATGAGCTATAGTATTTCAACCCTGGCTTGATACATTTCCCAGAGTAGGATGTGGTGCAAGAGGCAGAACTGCCAAATCCAAGAAAGAAGCCGAGATCCTTCTTTCTCATGGCTCCAATAACATCACTGGGAATGACCATGAAAGGTCTGATTCCTAAGCTCCAAGTATGGGACCACAGGTGGGAAAAGCCTGAAGAAACACTGCCTACTAAGATACGGCTGTGTTAAAGCAATCATAACAAAAAACATCCACGTGGTAAACAAATAAACACTGTAAATATCACAACAAAATTAACACAAACAAACACAGATTAACCCATTGTTATCCGGAGTCAAAACTAAAGAACTGACACCAATGTTCCTAATAATGTTTTGTAAAGTGGAAAGTTTAGGCATGCTTCATAAGCCGTTTCATGAATCCTGTGTTACTCAGCAACCAAAACTCAATGAAGATAGACAGAAAAGTTAAATACTGTGTTATAGTTGATATCCCTAATGAATAAAAATAAAAAACACTGTAATATAGCTAATTCATGATGACATCAGAAGATCATTCATTATAGTCACATTTCTATCTCCAGACATTCAATGATCTCTATAGCTCACCATACACAAATCAATGTAGTTAACACATCACACGTATGGATTTGCAGAGAGATTTCATGTGATCATCTCAAGAGGTGCATTAATGGGTTCTGAGGAAACTGAACACCCTTTACTGATAAAAGTCCTTAAGCAGGAACTGAAGTATAATAACTCAACGTACTCGGAGCCATGTCAATAAATCCATCAGCCAGTATTACTATAATAATAGAAAAGCTCAATTTTTTACACATTCTGGATACTTATCAAATACAGTGCTGCAGATTTAACCAGAGCAAAAATATAAAAAGAAGGACAGAAAAAAAAGCCATTATCAGGAAATGAAGGAGTCAAAGTGTCCTGACTTGGAGAAAATAGGATCCTCTCTGAGACCTGAAAACTCCTCCAAAAATTCACTAAATACAGAGAAAACAAAACAAAATGGTCAGATTTGGCATAAACATCAGATGTCAGTAGAAGAATTTTCTGTAGCACTACTTCTTCTATATGGACTGCATTATGATGTCGCATTTAAAAGTTGTTCATGTTAATTATTTGGGCATAACACTTCTTTGCTAAAATTGGGCTGCTGTAGAACAGCAGTGTGATACTTGATCAAAGCCATCTTACATTTATCAGATGTGTAGTGGTTCTCAAAAAAAATGAGTACTTATATGTGGTTTTAACTAGGATTTAAATCATTATTATTGATACTCCATTGGTCATTGACTTGGTGAATCTTCTTGCCATAGTACATTTCTGGGAATTACTTAGTGCAGAGCTCTCATAAAAGGCTTCACTAATCTCATTCCTTACGTAGGGGTTTCCACAAACGTTCACACCAAGATTCCTTTGATTGACAGAATCATTTTTACGTTGATCTTAATGGCAGAATTTTGTCACAAAGTGGGAATAAGTGATGAATCTTCTGTCAAGTATACATCACACTGTTGCCACGTAAAATGGTTTACTTTAATTTTTACTGTCTTTCCTACAGAAATGGTTGAAGGACAATTTAATAACACACTACATCCAAAATATGTGAAAAAAAATTCTGTATTTCAGTACATGTCACTGAAATTCCAGAGTTTGCTACTTTCTCTCTAGATTAAAACTCTTTCAAGTATGATGAAAACATTCTGTAAAAAAAGTGTTTAATTCTGAAACAGTAACTGCCATAAATTTAAGTCCTGTTGAGAAATGGTAAAATATCTAAGACAGAAAATTTATGATGAGAAACAAGTATATTTCTTATACCTCAATGCTTACAACCAAAGCAGTGGATCTAGCTACATAAATTGTTTAAACTCTGTCAAATCTATTAACCTTGCATCATTAATTTCTGTTAAGCATTCTTGCCCCATATCCAAATGTGATACCTTTAAAGGCAGGCAAATAGTATACACAAGGAAAGATCCATAAATGAATTTAATTCATTTGAATGCATTTTCTACAAGAGACCAACAATTACAAAATTAAAATATATCTGATATTTGAACACACAAGTCTGAGTGTTTTGCACACTTACACTATTTTTTTTCAAAGATGCACCAAGTTTTGTAAGATAAATGATTTATCTACCACATTGCACATGCCAACATACACAAAAAGCCATAAACAAATTTCAGAGCTATTATTTTTTGCTGAAGAGCAGTGGACAGAAGAGAACAGCATAAAATGCTGTTATATTTAATTTGAACATAAATTTTCCTATATAAAACTGATGAATGTGGATCTACAACAATGATGAGCCAGAGAATTTATCTATAGCTAAAGCCATTACAATTCATTTCACATTGATTCTAGGGCCATTCTCTATCATTCACAGACTACAGGAATGGTTCAAATGGATATATGAGATACTGTTTTGCAATCTTATTTATCAAATGTTTCATTCTGTGTATTTCTTTGGTTGTATTTTACAACCAGTATGTAGCATATGTAGATGTCTCAAATATGGCTACCCTTTAACTTTTGTAGAAATACAAAATACATTACTATAGATCATTCTGTTTGTGAATATTATAAATAGAAATCTATAAAACATACCAGACAACACCTCCACAACTATTTGAAAACAGAATTATAGCTGGTGTCTATATAGAGCTATCACCAGTACCCGCTAGTGTCTTTGGTCCTGAAAGGTACTCTACACACTATCAAGGAGAAACATAAGCAAAAACAAAGCCACAAAACCTACCATCTATGATGTTGTACTGCTCACAAGATATGCTAGAGCACAAGGCTTATGGGAGTGAACAACCAGTACGTGATTTTGCCTTAAGATCCACACCACAGGATGGAACACATACCTGTCACTTCTTGAGTGACCAAAACCATGATAACCCAGGGACCTTGGATAAAGAAAACACTACTGATATAGAAAAGAAAAATGCTAGCTCTAAAATGACTCCTAATGACACTCAGCTATCCTCAAAGATCAGATCCTTGCTCAACCATCTTCAGAAAAGCTTCCTCCTATGGCCAATGGGAACGAATACAGAGAACCATAGCAAGATAATATGCAGAGACTGAGAGATCTTGAAACACTCAGCCTTAAATATGATGTCTCCATCAAAAAAGCACATATCAGGACTCGGGATAACCTGTGGAGATTAGGTAGAAAGAGTTTAAGAGAAATAGAGGAAGTAGAGAACACCAAGAAAACAAGATCGTTGAAGTCAGTAGATATGAAGCATATGTAGAAACTCAGAGAGCGAGGAAGCATGTACAGGTCTTACACAGGTGTACACAAGATGGGGTCCTAGAACTGAATGGAAAACGAGACACAAGCTCCCATCCCAGATACAGAAGCAATCTCCAATTGATAAACAATTGCAAATGAGAACTTAATTTTCTCCATGTGATTCACACTGGGGGACCAAACTCATTTTAAACGTGGGCTGCAGCACGCCCAAAACAAAACAGCCAACAAAAAGCAATCCTAACGGCATCTTTAGAATCTCCTTGTCATATAATGTTGTACCATTTTTTCTTTCCAATTCTACGATATTCTTTTATTTCATTCATATTTTTCTTCTCTTTTTTACCCTAAATGTCACATATACTTATACATGATACCTTTCTAAAGGTCTTTAAATGAAAATATATATATTAGTTAACAGATTTATGTGATTCCACAGTGTGTGTGTGAACAAGTGGGTCTCTGTGTTTATACCTGTTTCTGTGCCTTTCCTTTGGCTGTTTTCCTTTCGTTCACCTATTTTGTCTTACACTTAAGTGTTAGTTTGTTTTATTTTATTATATTTTATATTATATTATATTATATTATATTATATTATATTATATTATACTATAGTGTACCATATTATTAGCCCTTAGAAACCATTTAGTTTTCTAATGAGATTCAGAGAGGGGGAGGAGTTGGATGGGCAGGGATATTGGGAGCAACTGGGAGGTGGGGGAGAAACCAAAACCAGGGTTTTGTGTAAGAAAAATGCTAATTTCAATAATAGTTGAAATAAATAAATAACCAATATAAACCTATAAACACATCTTTTTCTGGTATCTTCACACATAACAAGAGTTTTCCCTGGAGGAAAAATTGGGGAGGTCCCTCTTCTCCAATGCAAGTGGGGAAAAGCAAAATAATGAGGGGGAAATTAAGTTTCTTCATAAGATACCATGTGTTATGCACAAAGTCATATACTACAAAGTATTACTGATAGCCTGAATCCAACATGAGTCAGTGCTTTCCAGCCTATTCTTATTACTGAATGGGACACTGTATAAAATCTGGGAACACAAGAGTGAAGATAATGATCTTCAGAGCACAAAAGCAGGTGAATGAACTCGGCATCAGTTATCACAGAGCACAAAAGCAGGTGAATGAACTCGGCATCAGTTATCACAGAGCACAAAAGCAGGTAAATGAAGTCAGCATCGGTTATCACAGAGCACAAAAGCAGGTGAATGAACTCAGCATCGGTTATCACAGAGCACAAAAGCAGGTGAATGAACTCGGCATCAGTTATCACAGAGCACAAAAGCAGGTGAATGAAGTCAGCATCAATACATTAAGACTAAGTGAGGACAGGTGTCCACAGACAGGCACACCATCACTGCTGTGACAGTGATTGCCCGAGAAAGAAAGCAAGGGAAGAATAATGTGAACAGATCTGTAAATAAGATCAGTTTTAATCAGAGTACAGCTATGTATATCTGCCACATTCTAGACACTCAAAATGTATATATTTGGTGAGGGGATCAAGGAGGGTATGCTGTTTCTAGCTCAACATTTTTTTTTTATAAATATACGAATTTTGCTAGACATAGCTTTCCAGGTGAGTGAATATTCACTTCGTAATCTAGTGGACCTACCTATGACAGCGAGCACTGATGGATTCCATGTTCCACATTTGCATTTCCTCTCTTCAAATAGGGACTTAAGCTCTTCACTGTAGCAAGTGGGGAGAAGAAAGTTTCCCAGCTCAACTATCACAGTGGAAACCTTAGTGACGAACATCATCAGTTTATTAAGAATGCATGTGCTAGTAAAAATGAGAAGGTGATATGTATGGAAAGAATAAATCATGATTCTCCTAAGATGAAAAGGTTAGCAAAGTTCACCCGAAATAGTTTCCTTCAGCCAAACTATGAGAAAAATTTATATATATTTCTATATTGTAAAGATAAATATATAACCTTTGTAGAACACACTGAGCATATACGCTGAACAGAGACATGCTTACCTCAGAATCTGCCATCTCTTCTTACGACTCGTCTGTGAGTCTTTACCTCAGGTAAATGGGTTGCTCTAGTATCTCCTAGTATCTCTCCTGAGGATTTGCTTGAAAGGTATCATCAAACACCATTCACCTACTACCAGAAAGCTCACAATTTGAGGAGCTCTAGAAAGCAAGAGAGTACTTATTCCTGATCTTGTAACATTGACACTCAAAAAAAAGGGAGAAATGAAAATGTTGACTTTTTACTTGGCTGCATTCAGGCGGACGCCTCTGCAGTCAATATCTGCAGTGAGATCCTAGGACGTACTGTCCTGTTTCACGCTACACAGACTGAGCCCAACCTGGTACACAAAGCCTTGGTTTTACTGGCAAGGTTTATTAAGACTTTAATGTTGCTACTTAAGTTAACAGACGGAAGCTGTGAAGGAAGCACGAGTGAAAGCAATCTCGTCAAATGGCCCTGGAGTCCTAATTGATAGAGCTAAAAAGTGTTTGGAATGCAGCATCTCTCAGACTGCCTTATACACCCAAATCGTGTTGTATCCACCCCAACCTGCAAGAATATCCAATTGTGCAGTTTGGACTGAACATAGACTTTGGTGTCTTTTTAGTAAAAGAGGAAAACTTCAAAACTCCCCAACCCCAGACATTGCTCCCTTGCATGTAGTATATGATCAAAAAATATTATAATCACTCTTCTTTCAGTTTTTTTCGAGACAAGTCTTCTCCATTGCAATTCTGGCTGTCCTGGAACTCTCTCTGTAGCCCAAGATGGCTTCAAACTCACAGAGATGTTCTTTCCCCTGTCTTCCAAGTGCTAGGGGAAAAGTGTGTGCCACCACTAATCAGCTGTTATAATCACTCTTACGGAATCTTCCTATATATTCTGATGTGCCTGAGGAGTAGATACTGTGCTTCCCACCATTCCCATTAAGATTCTACTGTTAGAGTCCATTTTTTATTTCAAGAAAATTGACATAGAAAAGTCATGTAAGAAAGATGTGGGGATACAGAATGTAGATGCCCATGTACTACAAATGAACATTTAATGTGCTTTCAGGAAGTTTGCACAATATCTGTACAATCATGAGAGGTGCAGACTGATGTTTTTATTTGTGGACCTGTTACCTGGTGGTCAGCTCTGGGTAATAGCATGTATGACTCTAATATTTATCAATTGTTTCTATTATTTCTACAATTACATATATACATAAACATCTATTTATGTCTATAAATCTGTGTGCATGCAGTGGGAGGGTTAAAGTCAATGTCATATCCCAAAGATGATTTCATAATATTCATCCCCATTCACAGACTCATTGTTTCACTCCAAATTCTCCTTTATAAATGTACAATCTTTTTATTACATAAATTTAATGCATCAGAGGAGGTACAAAATGTGTCAGTTTGAACACATTAATGTAAACTCATTCTTCACTTATAAATACAGATTTAAAAAACGGACTGAATTCACAGTAGGATAGCAGTATTAAGTCTTCACGGACTTTGAGATGTAACATTAACTTAAACTACGAGGTTCATAGTGCTTGATTTTTAGCCACTGCAGTTAGGCAACTGGATGAGATAAAAGGATATAAGTAAGAAAGCAGGAAGTCAAAATATCCTAACTTCCAGATACAAGACTCTATGAATTAAACTCTAAAGACTATGCCAGAAAACCCCCACACCAGATAAACCTGTACAGAAAAGTAAGAGGAATCAAAATTAACAATAAAAAAGCAAGAGTCTTTTTTATAATCCAACAATGAACACGCAAAGAAAGAAATCTGGGGAACAATCCTATTCACAATAGTCTCAAAAATCTTAGACCATACTGAACCATGGAGGAGAAGCATTTGTACACTGAGAGCTTTAAGACACTGAAGAAAGGAATTAAACAACAGATCAGAAAATGGAAAGACTCCCCATTCCAAAGATTTGATGGGATTGATATTGTGAAAATGGCTATGGTTATACTGCTGAGATACCCACACACACTACCACCAAAAAAAAATCTTAGAGGCAAAAGTATTTATTACAGGTTACAGCTCTGAGATCACACTCCCATCAGTGATGGAAGTGACGGCAGGAATTCAAAGCAAGAACATTTAAGACAAGGAAACCTTTTAAACAGGCACGCTTGGCTCCTAAGAGGGTAGGCAAAAACCCAAACTCAGACCCAGCTTTTCAGAAAATCAAACAGCATAAAAAGACACTATCTAAACCCCCAAAGACATCTGAAGCCCTAAACAATATTTAAAGTGACATGGTGAGGTAGGATGAACCAAGGCGAAGAGGGAACAAAGAAAGAGCAGAGACAAGGACTTGGGAGAACTTCTGTATTACCTTCATCGAGCTAATGAGGGGAAGAGAGAATCAGCAGCTCCAGGAGTGAGACCGCAGTCAGTTATTTTAAGAGCATTAAGAGCATCTCAGTGAAGTTGCCTAGCAAAACAAGCCTGGGAACTCCGTGATGGAGGGAAGTGAAGATACAAGAACCAGACCTGAGATGCCAGACACAAAAGTCTCCACAATGGAGTGCAGGACAAATGTTCAATACGACACTTAATGAATCTTTTGAGTCCAACCTTCTTTTATGAGACACCTTCTATGCTGGCGTTTCATCTCTAACCTGAGAACAATCAGTGGAGAGGGGAGAGTAGAGAAAAGCAGACACACATTCCAATTCTACAGCATCACCCAGAGGGCTACCAACCAAACGCGAAATTCATATATGTACACATAGAGCATCTCCACCGCCCTCTGTCTTCAGAAAAAAGACAGACTTCCACAAACAGAGTAGAATGGTGGTTGCCTGTGAGTTGGAGTTAGAAGAAGTGGGGTCACGGCTAAAGAGTTCAAAGTTTCAATGATGTGGGATGAGTCAGCCCCTGTGATCCAGTATATAGCACGATGACTGTAGTTATTTGCATGGTACGTAAACTCGGAATAGGCTGCGAGCAGATTTTAAACAGCTTCACTTCCCACCCCGAGAAAATAGAGACTCTTTGAGGTGATGACTATTTTAATTATCTTAACAGGAACAATTATTTCACAATGTATATATAGCCAAACAGTGTAGTCTACACTTTAAGAACATAACAATGTATTTGTGAATTATATCTCAATAAAGCTAGGGAAATTCATCTGGTCATTGCACTAAATTGAGACATTATGACAGTTTCTAATGTGAATTCAGCAAAGCTTTTAGATATATTGAGATTATACTACCCATAAGAATACCTCAGTACTTTTGAAATTAAATGCTTCTAATTCTGGAAAATACAGCACCGTGTGACAGTAATTACAGGGTTCACTCTGTGTGTGTGTGTGTGTGTGTGTGTGTGTGTGTGTGTGTGTGTTCAGTGTTGATCATCAGATGATTTGTTGAGCAGAGACATTGTCAGTGAGTATCCCACAACACTGCACACTTCCTGTCCTGTTCTGAACTGTCCTTCCTCTTCTCAGGCCTGTCATTACAGGCAACAGGAGAGCTGACAATCAGCAGAAAGTTAACTTGGCCGGGTACATGTTTAAAGACATCAGCTTCTAAGGAAGGAATTTTTATTTCATTTTTTTCTCTATAGTGATTTTCTTGTGGCATGGCTCATGAAGATAGGTGTGGGTTACTGTTAAAAGACAGAGACCTTCCTGGTTAAGTTAGTTCTATACAAGATAAAAAAAAAACAAAAACTTCAAATGCAAAATATTCTGAAACCCTCATATTTCTGAAAATCAACGTGATACCGTAGTGGAAAGCTCCACATTTGTTATCTTGTTACAGCAATTGCATTAATAGCATTTCATGGAAATGTTACTATTATCACCTTCAGGCTGCGCATGTTGGTTGCATATGAGACATAAATTAATTTTGCATTTAATTCTGGATCTTATCAGTAAGACTGCTCAGACATATGCAAATAGTGAAGACACTAGAAAAGTTTTCAAAAACTGAAAACATTTCTGCAACAACGAATTTGAGATAAGGCATATTCATTCTGTGGGGAAAAATCATTTGTACATACCACTTAATGGAATGTTCAACGTGTGCTTATTTTCAAATAAAGGGCATTTAATGAGCCTTTTTGCTTCATTTTAAAATACTTTACAAAAATAAAAAATTATTTAGAAATTAAAGAAGTTAATTCTTGTGAACTAGGGTTCAAGTGTAAATTCTGACTCCTTGAAGAGACACTTAATACGAGAGCCACTGACTGATAAATATAAAATTGTCACAGAGCTAGTGGATTCTCTGAACTTGGTAACCATCAGACTTGGTTTTCCCACTGCAGTCAGACCCACGGTAGAATTGTAAAAGAACACAATTACCTCCATGTCAGAACTCAAACACTGGACTTCTGAGCTTTCTAAGCAACCAGGAAGTTCTAATGGACAGCAGAAGCTGGGAGTCAGTGTCTTGAAGTAAATGGATCTCTCAGCACTTACAAAGCACCGGGATACACGCTGGACCAACACAAAGACTAATACTTGGAGAAATTGATTAGCCTATAAGCATCAACACTCAATGAAGCCTTAGGGATTTTTAACCTTTTACTATTAAAATTCAGTGATGAAAGGGCAGATTGGTAACTCAGAAGATCATGTACCGACCTCAGATGATGAAGACAATGTCATTTCCACAATGTCTTTTATTGACTTGGAAATTGTAGACCAGTGTACTGAAGAGTTTGGTATCAGTTCTCCCTGAGTTGAGTATTAGAGCTCAGACCAGATTAGAGAGAGCAGAAGTAGCAAGTGACCACCGCACAGAAAATAGGGACTGAGCTTCCCAGTGGGTGAGACTCACTGAGTCACAGGAGGTGATGTAGTTTGGTGCCACTGTCATAGACTGGCAGTCTGAGGCACTGAGTGTCAGTTACAGGTTTGCACACCACTGAGAGATCCAGGTAGTAACTATATAGTTAAGATAAGCTTGACTAGAAAAAAAATAATTCTTCAACAGAATCCAGCTTTTGCTGCGATGGAGAAAACCAGAGAAACAGGCCAGGTGGCATATGACTGTGTGTGTGTGTGTGTGTGTGTGTGTGTGTGTGCTGGGCAATTTTTGGATTGAATAATTCCTGTGCCCTGCCACTGCTCCATTTTCCTTCTAAAGGTTTCTCCTCCACCCTATAAATACCTGGTCTATTCCAAGCAGGCAGCCGGGGATGTTGACTTAGGGCCATGGCTGCAGGCTGGGCAGCATGGGCTTACTTTCAAGTCCTCTGGGTCTTCTTGTTCATATGTCTGATGCTGCCTCACCAAAATGTCTGGTCCTCCCCAGGGCCCTGTCCCCTGCCAGATGGGACATCGCCTGCCCATTCTTGCCCCTGAAGTAAGACTGCAGGTACTCCCAAAGACCTTTCACTCCAAGTCTAATCTTCTATAAGTAATCTAGCTGATGAGGTCCCCTGCCAGTTTTTTGTTCTTTGGGGGTCACTCATCCTCCTTTCATTTATTTAGAGAATACAGTTCTAGAGGTCTGTAGTCTAGAGGATACAGCCTCTTGCGCATCCCTGGCACTGTGCCAACTCTAAGGAATTGCTGTGATGAAGCAAGATACATAAAACAAAACTAAAACATTATAGGCCGAGGAGGGGTGTCAGACAGGAGCTTCCTACCCTGCAAGGAGGAGCCTAGTGAAGCCTAGTGTGCTCCTCGTTCTGCATTTCACTTCTGATGTCTACCTCTCCCTCCAGTCCTTGAGCCTCTTCACATCTCACCCCTCCCTTCTTCACTCACTCATTTGACAAACAGCCATTGACCTTCTCCAGGTGACCCTTTGGATACAGATGTTGGCAAAAGACAACGTGGACCCAGGTCTCTGCCTTCACAGCATTTACAGTTTGTCTGGGGATTGACAGCTCACAGAACTCATGGAATATCAATCAGCAGCTGCCTTTTGGTCTTGGAAGGAAAGCAGTGCTGTTCGCGGTGCTGAATAATTTGAGGACAGTGGAGACATGCAAAGTAAAAGCCCCAAGGGGAAGCCTGGACTAGTACCAAGGAGGGGGGCAGGTTAGAGGGTACCTCTGATAACATCTCTATGGAGACCGGTGTCATGTCAGCTGTAATGAGCTTTTGCCCATATAAAGCAAGATTATACCAGGCTAGGGAGGGGGTCAGGAATTTTTGTCACTTCCTAATAAGGACCGCCCCAGGAAATGGGTGGCTGGAACTGGTGAGCCTTCCCTTTCCTCTGGGAACCACCACACTCCTTTATCATAAGAGTCCTCATGGTCTCCAAGGGCTTTAATCTTCCTTTTATGGAGCTGTGGATAGAGTCCAGAGCCTTATATGTGGGGGCACCTGCTCTACCACTGAGTGACATACTCAGCCCAGAGGCATATCTAGGGCACACCAGAGTCCTCAGAGACTCTTCTGATGTCTTCGTAAGAACAACAAGAAGAGTCCGAGTCTTGTCGTTCATTTGCCACCTCTGAGTTTTCTTGGGCACAGTCTATCATTCCTCAGTTTCACATGAAGAGAGAGCTTAACTCCCTGGACATCAGCTCAGCGACCCAGCTGCAAGTTGTGGAGGGACCTGTGGCCTGCAGATGAAGATCTGTCATGGGCCTTTCAGGCTCTGGAAACAAACTCAGGTTATTTCCCACCGTGCTGTTTATGACTTACAGTCATCTCTACTTTGTTTACACTATTGTTCCTTCTTTGTCAGAAGGTATATTACTTAATTATGAATAGATAATATATGTATACAGCATAAAATTTAAAAGATTGAACAAGATATAACAAATATCTTCCTCCTCCCATATCCCAGATTCTCAGCCCTCATCCCTGGAGGCTACTGATAAGTCAGTATGGTTTCATGTATTCTCGAGTGTACCAAACACATATGTATATCTTTCCTTATTTATAGCATGATAGATACTGTAAAAATGCCTTGCATTCTTCTAGTGGTTAATATGTCTTCCATGTTAATAATAAAGAGCTTCTTTCTGATTCATGGATGCCTAGAGCTGTGACTTAGGCCTCCACCTTCCCCTCAGTCAGACTACCCTGGTGACAGTAAGGTTCTTTACGCCTTCTGCTTTTTTAAATATATATATTTTTTATTTTTAGCCATATGTTGTGGTATACATCTTTAATTTCAGCGCTCAGGAGGCAGAGACAGGGGGCTCTCTGTGAGTTCAAGGCTAGTCTAGCCTTCATAGTGAGTTCCAAGACAGCCAGGGCTCTATAGAGGGACCCTGTTTCAAAATGAATGAATGAATAAATAAATAAATTAATTAATAATAAATTTTATTTTTCAAAGTGTGTGTGTGTTTGGTAGAGGGATACGTGCATGTGAGACAGGTACTCACTGAGGCCATCAGATCCCCTGGAGCTAGCTATTGGCACTTTGTAAAACTGCCTAATATAGATACTGGGAACAAAATTGGATTCTGTGAAAGAGCTAACAATACATGTACTTTTTTGTTTTAAACGTTCATCTATTTCATTTTGTGTATGAGGGTTTTGTTTACATGTACATATGTGCGCCATGTGTGTGTGCAGTACTCACAGAAGTCAGAAGAGCATGTCAGAATTCCTAGAACTAAAGTTAGAGACGGTTACAGATGCTTCCACATGATGCACGTGTCTTTAGACTTGTGGAAATGCACTGGTCTAACAGTGGAAAACAGTGTCTCACTGTGATTTCATTTGAGTTGGGTCAAGTGAGCCTCATTTGTGATTGTCCCCCACAAGTGTGTGCTTATGCTGCATGGGGACATAATCACCATGGTGTGTGATGACATCTGCTGTATGCTGTGGTGCCTGGCATCTCAGAGGAAGGTGTACATTCCCTTTCTGGGCTGGTGACAGCTGAGTTTATGTTCAAGTTGGCCAACTCAGACAAAGGAAGGAAGGAAGGAAGGAAGGAAGGGAGGGAGGGAGGGAGGGAGGGAGGGAGGGAGGGAGGGAGGAGAACCTTCTAGGCAGAGAGGCCAGAGCACAGAATATGAGTGAGCAGTGAGGACTGGGTGTGGACGTGAAGGCTGGAAACAGACACGACAGCTTTGCAGGCCTCTCCAGGGAGTTTGGATTTTATCAGAAACCAAGAGAAACCTTTTCGCCTTTGTTTTTGATTTTACTGTCCTCAAATTTGCCAAGGAGTTGAGTATGATGGCTTTGAACTGAGAGCACTCTTGCATCCACCTCCTAAGTTCATGGATGGCACATGTCTGCCTGCATCTCACCCAAGATGTTTTTTGTCTGTCTTTATTATTTATTCCTGTTGCTACTTTTTTGAGATAGCGTCTCTCTACTTACCTCTGACTGTCCTGGAACTCACTATTTAGACCAGCTGGTTTCAAACTCATAATTAGGCCTAGCTTTACCTCCCAAATGCTGGCATTAAAGACATGTACTACTATACCTGGCTTCCTGTTGCTTATTGAAAATGCATTTTTATTATATGTACTTATATTCTGTATAAATGTGTATATAACTAACTGAACATGTACACGCCACTGTGAATAAGGACAACTTACAGGAATCAGTTTTCTCCTTCTGTAATGTGCATCCCAGGGATCAAGTTCAAGTTCATCAGTTTTGGCAGCCAGTGCCTTTACCCACTGAGCCATCTCACTGGCCCCCAAGATGCTGGCACTGTTGTAAGCACTTTAAATAGATCAACTCTGCTTCATTGCTCAGCCCACAAACATGGTACAATTATCCTGAGTCTTGATAGGCTGAGCTTCGTCCCAGCAGACTGACTGTCTTGAGACCATGGCCACCACTAAATGCCCTGGCTAGGGTGATGGCGCATTAGTCTCCTTCCAGGAGAAAAAAGAGCCTATTTTCCCACACTGCAGCCAATACCATGTGTTTTAATCTCTTGAGAATCTGATAAGTTGGAAACAGTCTTTCAGAAGCATTTCACTTTGTGTTTATTGAGCTGATGGCAGGAGTTTTCCCATAGAGTGATGTCCAAGATAGCATCCCTTGTAGACAGTTCTGATGTGGAGTGACTTTGCAGGATGTTCTCTGAGCAAGGTGTTCTCACTCTCCCTTGAATGCCTGACAGCAGATGCTCATTGGGGCCAGGATGACTCTGGTGCGTGAATGTGTGAAGCTAGAGGTTTCTGGAAATACAGGTTCTCAAGGTGCAAGCTGTCTTTTGGTCCCCAAGTCTGTGTCATTGCCTATCCAGAGCCAGCACCTGTCTCTTTCCTAATGTCTAAGGAAATCAAGAAAGTGGTTTTCCTTCACGACCTTGCTCAGGCCAGATACACTTGAATTTTTTGAAAATATACATTTCTTATTATTTTATGTGTGTGGGTGTCTTGCCTGCATAGATGTCTACATTGTGGGTGTAGTGCCCACAGAATCCAGAAGAAGGTGTCAGAGCCCCTGGATTTACACACTGGCTGTTATAGCCTCTTGTGAGCTGCCAGGGAGGTGCTGGGTCCTCTGGAAGAAGAGCCAATACTCTTAACCACTGAGCCATTTCTTCAGCAACTCATCGGCTTAGTTTTAAGACGTCTTTTTCTTTTCAAGACAAGGTCTCATGTATCCCAAGCTGGCCTTGAGCACACTAGAGCCTTGAGGTCAGGAATAGTGACATGTATCCAAAAACCCAGTACTTAGAAGGCAGAATCTGCAAAGTCAGTCTCAGCTGTGTTTCGAGTTTGAGACAAGCCAGAGCTGCATGAGATGCTGTCTTCAAAACCTACAGCCATAACTGCCCTTGGACTTCTGGTCTCCTTCTTGACTCTAAGTGCCTGGGTCACAGGTGTATGGCACCATGCCCAGTGACTAGAAGACACTCTGTGGGCAATTTTACTCAAAATGCTCTGGGGGCAGATTTTCTAGTTCGATTAGTGTAAAGGAACTAGGAAGTAAGAATCAAATTGTCCGTGAAAAGTAACCCCACCCCCACCCCGTAACAATCCTGTTTCTTTCTATGTATTTATACGGTATGTGTGTGCCTGCACATGTATGTGCGTGCACACATGTGTGTGTGCCAGTGTGGGTTCCATTTCTGAGCAGAGGTAAGAGGAGGATTGCTTTCCCCTTATTCTCTAGAGACAGAGTCTCACTGAAGAGGATCTTGCTGTGTTTTGGCTAAGCTGGCAGCCTACAAGCCCTGGGGATCCTCCTCCTTCTCCCCTCTTCCCTCTAGGAGTTCCAGGCCTGTGTAGCCATGCTGGAGCTCTGAACTCAGCTTGCAAGTTTGTGCAGCAGGCACTCTTACCCGCCCTAAGTGCTGGGGCTAGAGGCAATTAGGGCCACACCCAGCTTTTAAATGGCACCTGAGGATCCAAACTCAGGTCCCTGTGCTCCCACAGCAAGGGTTCTTACCCACAGAGCATCTCTGCAGCCCGGTTTTCCTTTTAAGTGGCAATGTCAGGCATCTCTGAAAAAGCTTGAGAGGACAGCAACATGAAACTGTTCATTCCAGTTTTACTGGGAGTCTTGGTAGAAAGGCGCTAGAAACATCATCAGTCTAATTAACAGACCTGTTGTTAAGCAATCCTAATAAGTATTTTCATACTTTTTTATTATGTAATGACTTATAGGCACTTTATAACAAAACAATAAATCACAAAACATGTTAAATTAAAAGGCAGAGAGGGTTTGGAGAGATGGCTAAGCTGTTAAGAGCACTTGCAGCTCTTGCAGAGAACCTGAGTTTGTCAGCCAGAACTGAAGTTATGTGACATATAATTGCTATAACTCCACTTCCAGGGGATCCAATGCCCTTTTCTGGCTTCTATGAGTATCTACACACATATGTGCTTATACACACACAAACACACACACACACACAGACTGGAGGGTTGAGAGAGAGAGGAGGGAGGGAGAACTGTAACTCCAGCATTCCAGAGTCGGAGACAGGATTGCTTCACTTGTTTGGTCTATTGTATGAGGTTCCCTAAAATCCAAATAAGTAAATAAAAGGGAAGAGAGAAGGAGGGAGGGAGGGAGGGAGGGAGGGAGAGACAGAGATAGAGAAAGAGAAAAGATTGAGGGTGTACACTTTTTTAAAAATTTATTTATTTCATGTCCATTGTGTTTTGCCAGCATATCTATCTGTGTGAGGGTGGCAGATCTCATGGAACAGGAGTTACAGACAGTTGTGAACTGCCATGTGGGTGTGAGAATTGAATCCAGATCCTCTGGAGAAGCAATCAGTGCTCGTTACCACTAAGCCATCTCTCCAGCCCCAAGGGTAAACACCTTCAATTCCAACACCGGAGAGGCCAAAACAGGATTCCTGCCAAGTTTGGGACTACCCTGAGTATATAGTGAGTGTTTGCCAGCCAGTGTTATACAACACGAATCTGTATCAAAACAGTTAAAGCAAACCAAAACACAAAGAAATACATAATGCAGAGCTGATAGAGGATGGGCATAGCAATTCAGTACATAAATCAGGGGCTGGCTTGTAATAAACAAATAATGCAGCATGTATCAGATGGAGATCACTGCTAAGGAAAAAATCATAAACATGGGTAGTGAGAATAGAAAGTATGTAGAAAGATGGTTAATGCTTTTTTATGGGTTGGTTAGGGAAGGCTTGTACATTCCAGGTGGAATGTCTTTGAATCTAGACCAAATATCTGGAAAATAACTTTCAGGGTAAAGGCTCTGAGCAGGGAAGGCTTAGCCAAAAGGGACTCAGTTCTGCTCTGGAGTTGTTAGATGTGAGATGATGCCAGACAGCCACCTGCAAATGCTGGGCTGTCAGCTGGTAATCAGGTGAAAGATGTGGGGGTCATCAGGGTGTGGGTGGAAGCTGCAGATGTCATCTCTATTGTCTGAGGCTGGCTTTTACAGAGATCCAAAGAGAGAGATTACCTAGATAACCTGAAGAGCTGGTAGGATGCCTTTCTCCAGTGATCACAACCTATGCTCAGGCTCTTTCTGTTTTTCTCAGTGTGGTGATCCAGCCTCTCCTGTCCAACACTAACTCTCCTAGACATACGTGCATTGTGGTGATGGGGATCATTGACTATGTATGGAATTTTACCTGGTAAGGCCTGGGTGTTCCATGGTCCCCAAATACCCCCCAGCCATGCTGAAGTAATGTGAGATAAGGTTTACTGGGGAAGCCAAGTGTGGTGATACACACCTATAATCCACACACTCTGGAAGCAAAGGCAGGAGAATTGCCTGTAGTGCATGATCTTCTAGGACTGCTAAGCACACTTTTAGTCCCAGCATGAGGGAGGTAGAGGTAAATGGATCTCTGTGAGTTTAGTGAGACCCTGCCTTAAAACAAACAAAAGAACAAGCAAATGGTTTTCTGAGCTATATAGGAAGATCCCCATAATATTGTATATACTATAAAGTATTATATATACATACATATATATATATATACATATACACACACACATATATATGTATAAATACATATATGTATATGTATATATATATATACATACATATATTTATAGAATATTTTATAGTATATATTTATATATATAAATCCCCAAAATTGGGCCATGGCTGGAGAGGAAGCACAGGTGTTAAGATTATTGATTGTTCTTTCAGAGAACCCAAGTTTGGTTCCCAGCACCCACATGCTGACCCAAAATCATCATAATTCTAGCTCCAGGAGATCAGATTACTTCTTCTGGGCAGTTCAGGCACTACATGCCCACTGTGGACAAACACATAGGCAAAATACTGATGCTCATAAAATAAATCTTTTAAAAATAGTTAAAAAAGAATGTGGGGATTGAAGATATAAATTCAGTTGGTTAAGTACTTCCTTAGCATGAACAAAGGCCTGGGTTCAATCCACAGCACCACATAAACCAGCAGTAAGTTGCTTTTGCTCACAGTGTTTCACCTTGCTTCTTGGTGAAACCTTCCCCTCACAGAGATGGCCTTGGACTGGAGATGTAGAGTTCAGTGGGAAAGATCCCAGGCCTTTACTCTCCAGTGTGTGTACTTTCAGAGGAGTTGAGACGAAGGGGGGGAACTACATGACCAAGGAAAGGGAGGCTTTATAGCTCAACCATGGTAGCCATAGAAGCTATGTGTGACAAACCTATGAAGTTTGTTCTAACTTTCTAGAAACTTAGATAATTTACATTGGAATAAAACAGCACAAATCTGAAGAATGTAATAAAACTTTTCTTCATTCCTGTAAACTTGCTGAGCAAATAAGGATCCATAGTGGAGAAAAGCATGGAAATGAAATAAATTTGGAAAATATTTCATTATATTTTCGAAGCTCACTGGACATTAGAAAATTCTCATGAAGGAAAAAATATACAAATATACAGAATGTGTATACACAGAATGAGGTATTTACTAACTTGTCGAAACTCAAAAACTATTAGAGAATCAATGCTGGAGAGAAGCCCTACAAATCCAATGAATGTGACTAATCCTTTACCCATTCCTCAAATCTTACATGTCACAGAATTCATAGTACAGAAACTCTACAAATGTGAAGTGTGGGAAGTCTTTCAATTGGTTGTCAGCCTTTAAAGTGAATAACAGAATTCAAACTGGAGAGAGAACTTATGAATGTAAAGAATGTGACAAATCATCTATCTACCCAGTGCTCATATCTTAGAGATTACCAAAACATCAATATTAGATAGAAACCCAACATTTGCAAGGGATGTGGTGAGTCAATGAAGTGCTAGTCAAAATTTCAAAACCACTAAAGCATCCATTTGTTGAGAAATTTTACAGATGCTGAAATGTAATAGATTTGACCACATACTCAAATTTTACAAGATATCAGGTAGAATAGCCATAGAAATGCAAGTAATAGCCAGGCACATGCCTGTTAATCCCAGCATTTGGGAGGCAGATGCAGGTGCAACTGATTTTGAAGCCAGCCTTGGTGTACAGAACAAGTTTAGGAACATCCAGGGCTACAAAGAGAAATACTGTCTCAAAAAATAAAAAAAAATGCAAATAATATGATATGTTCTTTACCTGTGCTCAAATCTTGGATAACATGAGAATATATATATATGTGTATGTATGTATGTGTGTATATATACACATATGTACATATACATATGTATGTACATATGTATATATACATATGTGTATATATACACACACACATGCACACACACATATATATACATATGATTGCATATACATATATGTATATATAGTATATATGTACATGTGTGTATATATAATACATATATGTATATTATATATGTGTATATATAATACATATGTGTATATGTATGTATATATGGATATTAGAGCCCAGTTCTACAATAATAAAGAATCTGGTAAATATGTTCTCCAGCTCAATCACAGACATCATCAGAGGTCTAATCCTTAAGAGAATTCCTTGACAGTGCTTTAATGTAGGCTTATATATCTTTTCATTAACATATAATTCATACTGTAGAAAACTCTAAAATACCATGAATGTGACAGGTCTTCAATTACATATGTCAGATGTAAAATGGAAAGAATTTATGTACGCATTTATATTAAAATGCCCAAATAGTATGTATCACAATTTCTTTATGTGTTCAACAAAAATGAAGAGTTACTGATTCCAAATTCAAATCACAACAGTAGTGAACATTTATAGCAGAAATTTGGCTAAAAGTAAGGGACATTCAAGGATCATGTTTGGGATGAACAGAAAACATTTAGTGTAAACATATATCAATAGATCACTCCAGGTGAGCAAAACACATAAAGATGATTGCATCCTGTGTAAATGTTCAACAACAGGTAATCCCAGCAGAGGAGGAGTTCAGTAGCCTAGTAGGTAGAATGATCATTCTGTTGCTTACAAACATCTTCCCATAGCCATGTCTTTAATGTTTCAATTGCCTCTTAAACAAAATGCCTATTGGTACAGAGATAGAGATTGCGCGTGACTTTAACTATGCAATAAGTCTGATACGGCTATCTGTGCTACCTTGTGACAAACAATCAATAACAGAGACCAGCACTGAGTCCCATGACATCATTCTCTGGCGACAGGTTGATTACATTGCTGCACAATGATTATAGAAAGGGCAGTGCTTTGTCCTGAGAGGAATGGATCCTCACCCTAGTTATGATTTAGTAATTTTTGCAACTAATACATTTCTGCCCAAACATCCATGCATTTATAGAATATCTTGTCCATTTTCATGGTATTCCACTTAGCATTACTTATGACTTGACTTGGGAGCTACTTGGCTTAAGTTGTGCTTTTTTCTCTGGGTTGCCACCCAGGTATGGCTCCATGCACGACTATGTGAGTTTGCCCTACAGTGTGGTGGTGGAGTAAGCTTGTGATGCCCTTATGTATACAATTCACCATATTTACCAACCAACACAGATATAATTCCCCAATTATTAAGTCCAAAGTTTCTCAGTGTTGATTGTAGTCACCTGATGTCGGGCGTTCCGACAGTACAAGTCATTGAGGGGGAGCAGGACCAGCCTGTCCCCCTCGGGGCTGAGCGGGATGGTGAGTATTGATGGCCTGACCACTCCCCCACCGGGAGAAAAGACACACACAAGCCGGGAGAACTGTCCAAGCAGGAACTCGCTTTTATTATTACAAGCCGCCTTTTTATAGGCTGAGGGTGAATGGGAGGGTCTAGGAGATAAGGAGAGGTGACGAAGGGTGTGAGGTAATGCAGAGTGAGGAGGGAGAGCCAGTAAGATTTTTACACGTAGCAGTTACTAGGCAGAATCACCACCAGAATAGGCTATGCTTAGTCACCGTTATGCGGAACTAGAGGCACCGAGACAGGTTTCTAAACTCGAGCTTGGTTTGAGTTTAGACCATAGGCCCCTCGCCTGGCCATAAGGCCCAACAACCTGATGCATGGGTCCCTATCATGATTATAGGTGTAATCCTATAATGATTACAGAGTAATGATCCAAAGGAGGAAAAAGGCAGTTCAGTTCAACATGACCAAGTATACAGTATTGGTCAAACACTAGGAGTCTGATCCTGAGTAGTTTATTTCAGGTATATTTAATCACAGAATGATTTGATGAAAACTTTCCTGGTAATAATAAACTCCATACCCTGTGCAGATTAAAACATAAAGCAAGCATAATGCAGATCAGTTGTGATTAAAGATGAGTTCTGTAGAGTGAATACATGGGACACATTCCATCAAGATAGGTTCTATAGATTGACTGAAACAAAACAAGCTCACCTTAAGGGTCTGGGTTGGGATCAGATGTGGTCATGGCCACACAAATAGCACAAAGCTCACCAGGCCATTAATCATGTCTGCTCCCAGACTTCTGAGTGGATAACAGGTTATGAATGCCTTCCTATGAAGTAAAAAACATGTGTATTTAATATTCCAGGTTCTACAGTGCCTATCTATGAGGAAAAGGAGGTCTGTGCTTTCTACAACCTGACTATGGCTAAAATCTTGTGCATTCTTTCTCAGTTCAGTGATGTTGTATTGTTTGTACTGCATGTCCTAGGTACAATACCACAACTTTTAAATCATTTAACTTAGCTTCTTGTTTTCTGTTTTTAGCTTTTATTTGTTTTGTGTTTTACCTATTCATTCTGCTCTTATACTGTAAGCAACATTGCAGAAGCAACTACAGACACCTATAGCACTGACTATTAAAAAAAACACTAGTGAGAATAAGGAATATACACAATTAGCAAAAGTTACCATTGATACAATAATTTTGATGTGCTCTCCACTCTCTTGAATGTAAGGATTCCAAGTCAGTAGCATATATAAAAGGTTAACACAAGCAGTGAGCCAAAACATATAAGAAAGTTACATGACATAAATGTTCCTTTTTCTCCAAAGTTCTCTCAAAAGATCACAGTGTCCAAGGATGTGGATAACAGCGAAAATGCAGATGAACCTTTTCTCTGGAGACATTATCACTGGATGTAGCCAAAGGGGGTTCTAGGATGTTTTCTTCATCAAGACCTGGTGGACATGTCCAAGACAAGTCAGACAACATCTCTAGTCATCCACTCAGAGGCATCAAGTTCTTTAAAACCTTTTAACATGCCACCAGAAGGAGAATTTCATTCTGGAACAAGGGCAATAGATTCTCTATGAATACTGAAATGTCCATCCAACAGGGAAATCTGTGGGTGTTTAGAGACTGGAAACACAAGTCATGAATGGATTGATGATATTTGAAAAATTTTACATGAGACCTATCCTGGACCCCAATGCCATATATCATGGGACAATCACATGAGAGGGACACATCCATACTGACCCACCACTGACAAATAAATAGGAATAGTGGGTGATATCCCAGTATAGTCAAAGACAGGATGCGAAACATCCAGAAGATCTCTTACTTCTGCAAATATTTTAACAGACAGGTGTTTTCAAATAAATCTTGATATGACATACACTTTAAGTAGTTTCATAATTGCTGATTTCATGCCATACAAACTTTAAGTATTGTCCTTTATTTACCTTACATGATGTAAGGATATATCCTCATTCATAATAAATTATTTACTTTAAATTTATAACTTACAGAAACCTTTTAGTTTTCCATTTTGTAACTGTAAATTTTTAATTTTAAGAACATATCTTTTTATAGTCACTTGGATAGATATTTCACTTTTACTTTTAATAAAATTTGTTGGGTTTGTTTCTAATCTCTTTTTAGTGTCAAAGAATATTAACATTTAACAAGTTTGCACTGATCATTTTAGGCCAGCATAGTTAAAGTTAGGAAGATATCAGTTTTCTTAAACTAGATGATTGGGCAGAAAAAGCCATGTATTGAATCTCAAAAAGCCCATTTCATTATTTTTATTGAAAGAATCCATTGAGGCAAAAGCATTTTTACAATCCTTTAAATTGGTGGTTCTCAAACTTCTTAATGATGTGACTCTTTAATACAGTTCCTCATGTTATGGTGATTCCCCAACCATAACATTATTTTTGGCGCTACTCCATAACTGAAAATTTTGATACTGCTCTGAATCGTAGTGTAAATATCTTACATGCAAGATGGTGCTAGGTAGCCCCCATGAAAGGGTTGTTTAATTCACACAGGGGTTGCAACCCACTGGTTGAGAACTGTGTTTGTATTCAAATGTACAAATATATTTATTTATAAATGCATAGACATGATATTTTTGTCTAAAGCAATTGTTCAGTTAAAAAATGAGCTCTAGAGTAGGAGCATTTATGTCTTTAGGCATTAAGAGTCAGTAAAGCTGACCTTATCATTTCAAAGGCAAAAGCTTTAATTTTCCCTTGATGTTATTGTTGTTCTCATTGAAATAAATCAACCTTGAAGTGTTAGCTCTCTTTGTTCGAATGTCAGTGTTTTGAATCACGTATAAACTGTATTAAAATATAAAACAAAGTATTAAACTCATAACGCAAACCTCTTTTAACTCATAAGTGCTAAGAGAGTTGTGGCTTTTTAGAGATGAAGACAGGAAGAGAAAAAGTTAACTTCCAAAGTCTAAGAAAGTTACCAGCCAAAGTCAACTTTTATCCTATGAATATAAAAATTTAGACAGGCTTGCTCTCCTTTTCCCTGCTACAGACTCAGCGGGCAGGTCTGATGCAGGAAAGGATGTCCAGATATACCTAGAAAAACTTTCCCAAATTTGAATGGAGAGGAACCAAACCCAAAACTAAGAGTCAGTTTCATAGCTCAAACTGAAAGAGCACAGGACAGCTTGGCAGCAGCAGTTGCTGTATTTTGGTCAAGAGCAGCCTCATTAGCCCTATTCGCATCCAAATTTGAGCTGGTAAAACCTGATGTGTAGACCTGAACTGAAGTCTACAGCAGGTCCTCTGCACATATACTATGGCTTCCAATTCAGTGTTTTTAAGAGATTCCTGACTGAGCAGACAAGTGGGTCTCTGATACTTGTGCCATCTCTTGGGCTCCTTTTCTTCTATTGGTTTGTCTTGTCCAACTATGTTGTGTTCGTTTTTGTTTTTTATTATTGTATTTTATTTTGAATTGTTTGGTAGTCTGTATTATCAGCCTTTTCTTTTCTAATAAGGAAGAAAAAAGGAGTAGATCCAGAAAGGAGGAGAGGTGTGGAGGAAATGAGATGACTAGAGAAGGAAATAATTATTAAGATTTTTATGTCACAAAAAAAAAACTATTTTCAGTAAGAGGGGAGAAGAATTGAAGGAAGATGTGAAAACACAAAAGATACTTGGAGGAGCAAAATATTCTAGACTTTCAGCATCATGAAGTTGTCTGAGTCTCTGCCTGCCCGTCTCCCACAGGCACTTTCACCCAGCCCACACTTCGTGCACTGCCCATCCTGCCTGGCCACCAGCTGCAGAGCTTCAGAGGCAGGTCTCCAGCAGGCTCATCACAGGGGAGGGCAGCTGTGCCAAGGAGCCCAGGAGCTCCATGGCAGCTCAGGCAGCCATGGCTGCCGTGCTTCGGCAGCATTCCTGTTTTACTCCAATGTAAAATCCCCTGTTAGTTTGCAAAATGTAGAAAAAAAACCAAGCAGAATTTTTTTTAATACAAAATAACTTACTAGAAGGCTCAGGCTGCTCCAGCTTCCACAAATGAAGAGCAGAAGGTATTACCAGTTATGTATAATAATCTGGTATATGATGAAGAAAATAAAATGAGGGACACTTCGCTCACCTAAATTAGTCAGAACCCTTTCAGGACATTTTGAACTATATTGACACGAAGAAAGTAATTTCTTCCTCTCTTTCTGAGGCATCCTAGAAGCAAAAGTAATTCAAGAAAGGACCTACTGTCTTATCATCAGCACCCACAGCTCTTCCAGTCGGTTTGCGAGTAGACTGAATAGGATTTAATAGGGATTTAAACTAGACTTCAGTCTTATGTATGCTTTATATCTAAGCAATCCTGCATCAGTAGGAAACTCACACGCCCTTCACAGGGCTCTATCTCTACACTTTCAACTACATGTTTCCATGTCCTCAAACTTACAGAAACTTTTTAGAATGCCAAGATCATAATTTTTAATGAAAGTAAAGAATTGTTTTAGGTGCTTTGGCAATACTAGAACTAGAATGTGGAAGCAATGAAAGCATCTAAAAAAAAAATAAAGTGCTCTTTAGAATATAAATCTGACATTTTTAAAGCCTGATGCTCCAAGTCTGTGGAATGGCAAGATATTTTCTTCCATCGTATAGTCTTGCCGAGGCCATTTCAGGTGTAACTAGACTTTGATTAGCTTGATGAAGAATCCCATGGAACATTACAGAACTCTAATATAGGTACTCTAGGTCAGGATCACTGAACTAATTTATCTTAGCTTCTCTTAAATTGTCTCTTTGTGCAAACCTCACCCTCCAGCTAAACATTTACTTAGCATAGGTCAAACTGCTTGCTTATCCAAAACCTCAAACAACCTGATGAGAAAAATGACAGGTCATGGTTTCTGTCTGCAAAAACCTCAAGTACTGGAAACACAGGTCTATGGGTAGATCCCCTAAAACATAGGTTTAATCCCAGCCAACTGGAATGAAGACTTTTAATTGGCAATAAACTGCATGGGAGTGGTCACTTTTTTTGGAACCCTGTAATAACTCTTCCTTCAGATGGTCCCTCTGATTTGAAATATATATATATATAAAATATATATATAATATATAAAATACATTTATATTATATATAATATAAATATATATAATGTGTGTGTGTATATATATACATACATATGTGTGTGTGTGTGTGTGTGTGTGTGTGTGTGTGTGTGTGTGTGTGTGTGTATATATATATAATGTCCATACTCATTCTTACTCTGTTATCAAGTTTTTCTGTTCAGTCACTAATGGACTTGGATTACCAGGTCGATCTTCACTGACAGGGTCCTGGTGGGGAGGTGCATGGAGATGAGAAAGATAGAGAACATAAAAGATAGGAAGGATAAACCAGAAAACAGGATATCTTGCACAAATCTATTCCTAAGCCAAGCATGTTTTTTTAAGAAGTGAAGCGTCTTATAACCAATTTGGAAGGGGGAAATCCAAGGTCATCAGAAGGTTCCATAAAGTGTTGGCAAAGAGATCATGGCATACCTCAGACACAGGTGCCTAAGAACTGATAAACTCAGCCAAGTACGGGAAAGAATCAGGTACATAGAAATAACATCCAAAACTCTCACGAGGCACAGGCTTCAGCATCATACTGGTCAAAACAATTCCATTCCTAGACTAGGACACAGAACTGAAATAAGCTTTTTCCTTTCATCATTTTCTCTGAGACAGTCTCCAGCTGGTCTGGCTCCCCACAGACTTTCCCTGACTTTATCTGGCTTATTTGGGTGTATATAGGCTTTTCATGTGTTTATTATTTCAAAGAACCAACTTGTTAAGTTGGTTTATAACATCAGCCAGCTTGAAAATTTCTACATATTCTTTGTCAGGATGACATGTCTATGGGCAAAAGTAGGGAACTGAAGTCACCAATTAACATTGTCATAGGGTTAATTTGTGATTTTAGAGGTATTCATGTAATGTGAGCTTGGAGGTATGTTGTAAGGCTTTTCATTTGGTACCGGATAACCAATGGGTGTGCTCTTCTTTGGAGAAGACCACTTCTCTCACTCCCTGCTTTCCTCAGGGCCTGTATTTCTTGCACAGGACTGAGACCTTATGAGCTATTCCTGTCCAGCTGGCATGCCTATTAAAGAAAAGCATCTACCTCAGACAGATCTGAACCATGATTACATACACTTGTAAGCAACTAAATCTATTTTATTACATACTGTCCACTGGCATTGTTGTATGGAATAGCTGACATTAGTGATGTCCAACCAGTAAAGAAAAGACCTTCACCACAAAAAAAAAATAAGACAAACTTGACCAAAATGTCTGAAATTTTTATTGGGTAGGCAGAGATGAAATATATTTGAGGGTAAAAACTAACTATAACACATATGCAATCTTTAATATTGGCAAGGCAAAAATGTCTACATAGAATATAATTGTCTTACATTAACAACGAAATTCCACTACACTAAAATATACAAAATATCTGGAATATTTTTGATATTGGATGGTTCTTTAACACATTATCCAGACATAAGATTGCAAAATGTTATTTCTGAATATATATCTTGTACAAATCTTTTTCTTATTAGTTATATTTGATGTTTGGGTAATTATGTTTCCAACATTGTTGCAAAAATAGTTCATGTTACAAAAAATGTTTGATGACTGTAATTTCATGACTGAATAGAATGATTCTAAATTTATACCAAGTGTAGGCTTTCCTAAACAGATTTCCTAGGATTGACTAAGCTGTGAAAATGATTGAAAGCTTTGGCACTGTGTTTGAAAATGATCTATAAATTAAGAGTGGTGCATGAATTGGTTATGAGATACGTTAAGGAATTTTATGAAGCTTATAACTTAAATTAATTTTCTGATGCTACTTAAGATTTGAGCATGTGGTAAAGGATTTCTGACATGCTTGACATTTGTAAGGTTTGTTACCAGTGTGAATTCTGTGGTGAACATCAAGAGTTGAGTTTTGGGCAAAGGATTTGCCACATTATTTGTATCTGTAAGATTTGTCACTAGTATGGGATATCTTGTGAGTTTTAAGAGCTGATTTAAGAGCAAAGGCATTGCCATATTCTTTATATCTGTAAGGTTTTTCACCAGTATGGATTTTGTGGTAAACTTTATGATTTGATTTATGGTCAAAGGACTTACCACATTCATTATATGTGTAAGGTTTGCTACCAGTGTGCATTCTGTGATGAGCTTGAAGATGTGACTCCTAGGCAAAGGACTTGCCATATTCTTTTTATCTGTAAGGTTTGTCACCAGTATGGATTCTCTTGTGATGCTTTAAATTTGATATACAGGCAAAGGACTTGCCACATTCTTTACATCTGTAAAATTTGTGAGCAGCTCAGATTTTCTCTCCAATATCATCTAAGGAATAATAAGAAGATTAAATTACTAAAAATAAACACAAATTATATAGGATTAAAAAAAGCAAGCAGTAAAGAGAGCACCCACAAAAGCACAACAAGAGTATATAAACAAACGCACATACTTTTGCACATAGGAATTGCATGAAGATAAAATGAAGCTAGTTTATATACACAAAGACTCTGTAAGGTAAAAAAATGAAAATAAATATTCATAAATGTCCAGACTAAACATTATGAGACAAAGAGCCAACAAATATGCCATTGTGTTATTTTGGTGTTGGCGGTCTACTGCTGGGCACAGGAACACCCCTTAAGAGTGTTTATTGTCTCCATTGAGAGAGGATCATATCTGTTCTTGGGCCAATACCATGCTGTGTTTGTTACTTTACCTCTGTAGTATCATTTGAGATCAGAGATTGTAATACTTCCAATAGTTCTTTTGTTCTTCAGGGTTATTTGACCAATCCTGAGTTTTTAATATTCCCATATGTGGCTGAAAATTGTTTTACAAAATCTGTGAGGATTTGTCTGTATATTTTGATGGGATTCCATTGAATGTGTACATTGATTTGATACGTTGGACATTTTTCACCTCACTAATTTGCAAATGTGAGCAAAGGAGTTTTTTGATCTTCTAATACTCTTTTCAATTTCTTGCTTCAATGCCTCAACGTATTTTTTTAAAATCGTAACAGGTCTTTCACTTGAATCATTAAAGTTAACCCAAGAAATTTTGGAGGGGTATTGTGAAAGACACTTCTATACCTGAGGTCTAAGTTTCTTCATCATGTATATATAGAAAGGTTACTGATTTGTGTAAGTTAATTTTTGCCCCACTAACTTTGAGGAAAGAAAGTTTTTACAAACCATAGTCTCTGGTGGAGTTTTTAAAATATGTTGTTTTTAAAATCATGACATCTACAGATAAAGTTACTTTGACTACTTCCTTTTCTGTTTGTCATCTCTTGATCTCCCTCAGTTGTCCTGCTCTCCTAGCTAAGATTTCAAGTGGTACATTAAATATGTGTGGAGAAAGTGGGCATCCTTGGATTGTTCCCCATTTTACTGGAGATGCACTGAGTTCCTCTCAATTGAGTCTGATATGGGCATTGGACTTGGTGTAAAAATGCATCTGTTATCTTAAGTTATATTTTTGTGTCCCAAGCATCTCCAGGAACTTTATTATGAAGGGATATTGGATTTTGTCAAAGGCTTTTCTGCTACTGAGATGACAGTAGAGGGGGAGGCTTGTCATTCAGAATGTTTATGTGGTAGATTACATTTATACATTTAGAAAAGTTGAATGAGCACTACATCTCTTGTGGGGTGGACTACCAGTTCAGGGTGGATAATACTTTTCTGGGTTATTGGATTCAGTTTACAGGTATTTTTGAGAATTTTGTCATCTCTGTTCATAAGGATATTGGTCTTTCATTAACTTTCTTTATGAGTCTAAATATGGTTTAGGTTTCCAGGACACTTGCTTAATGGAACTAATTGGACAATTTTTTTTCTATTTTGTAGAATAACCTAAAGTCTATACACATTCATTCTAGAATAATTTCAAAATTTAGAAATTACCAGCTACTATCGTTACTCTGTTACATGGACATAGTAGTAAATTTATGGCTGTTGTCTTACAGTTTTACCCACAGATTAATGAACCTCTCAGTCATCATGAGAAAAGCTTCTTATTTATTTATTTATTTATTTATTTATTTATTTATTTATTTATTCTTGATAAATAAGAGAGAGATCCACAACAGGTCATGGTGTGGACATGTTCAGGTCTATGCGGAGTTCTATATAAAACCCCTTCCCTTCAATGATCAGGGCTTGTTCAGGGTGGAGTGATAAAAGATGGTAGGCGTAGAGGTGATGGATGACTGTTTTGCAACAATGTTTTCTGAACACAACAGGGCAGTGTCACACAGGAGTGCAAGTGATTGTGATAGCCTGCTTAAGACCTGTGAAAGGTCAAACAAGATTAAAATTCCAGGCCTTGGGAGATTTGAAACCCTGGCCATTTTTGTAGAGCTATCATCATTTGAAAGGTACTGAGAGAGGTGAAGTCAGTTTGTTGTTGTTGTGGTTGCTATTTTAGAAATATGACCTATGATAGTTTGATTATGCTCCATGGCAGGACAAGAACCAAGGAATTCTATGCACTACAGATTCAACTCAATGGGTTAAATGATGGGCAATCAAACACACAAAGCTTGGATGGGGATGAAGGTGGGGGAATGTGGGAGGAATTGAAGAGTTGCGTATGTTCAAGATACCATTAAGGAAATTCTAAAGCTATGAAAAATATATTTAAAAATAAAGTATTTTCTATACACAAATCCAGTTTCCAAACAAACTCAAATCTAGGAAGACAAAAGAATACACAAACTTCATGAGGAAATTAACACATCCCATGTGTTAATAATAATAACAATAACCATGTTAACATGATTATTCAGAGATTGGTATCTAATATTAAAATAGGACCAGAAGTTGTATGACTCTAAATAATTCTTACCAAATTTCTAAATGAAAAATTTTCCAGAAATAGTTGAAAATTACCTTTAAAATGCTGTGGGATCCAACAGCAAAGAAATCATTTTCCAATCCTTCAAATTGAGTAAAGCTATAAAATTTCTATTTCCTGATTTCATGAGATACTACATTGTTAAACTTTGATGACATATACAGATCTTGTTTACAAGACCTGAGATTTGAAGACCTTAAAAAATGAGGTGTACTACCATCTAATGTAGTAGATGAATTTACTTCATCTAGTGTGTACTTGTATATAAGATTTAGACAGAAAGTAGTTATCCAAGAAAGTTGTTGAGATCAGAAAAAAGTGCAAATGAAGGCCAGTAAGCACATACTAAATATTAACAGGGCAGCCTTTTCCCAGATCATTCTCACGACAGACCAATGTAAACACAATATCCAGGCACATAGTATAGATCATATCTAGGAAAATACAAGAGCAAGGAAGAAAGCCATATTGAGATTCAGGGCAGCATTCAGCATATTCTTTCACCAGATCCAGCAAGAATAAACATGTTTTATAGTCTTAATGCAAATGATTGTCACAATGGCACAAAATCACATCTGAGATTAATCCAGAGAAGAAAATGTACTTGAGGTAACAGGCTCTCTGCCCTTTCATTCCTGGAGCCACCCTCACAGTTCCCCATGGCAGTGTTCACTGTGCATCATACTTTTGCTGCATTCTCACACTACACAATATTGAAAAGCATGGAATCCTGGCACGAGAGCAGACACCCAGACTTGAAATGGTGCAGAGAAAGACTATCACATACACTGTGAAAGTTTTATTTGAATGTGAGTTTTGTTTTCAATGTCTTTCTTTGCAGATCACACTCACACTAATGAACGTGGTGACAAATCATCTCCCTTACTCTGTATCTAACATTCTAAGTACATCATTCAAAGTGAATCCTTCAGGTAACTTCAGGTGAAGAGGATTTGGCAAAGTGTACTGCAGGTCTGAATCCTTCCTTGATCTGGCCTCCCACAGGTGCCATTGTTTTATCCCCACTTACCATGTTTTCCATCTGCCTCTCCTGTGTTCACATTCCAGGGATTTTTGCTTTGTTCAAGAGAGATGATCAGCTCTGGTTTGGACACTGAAAGACCTGTGTATTAGAAGAGACATTTGATACTTTCTGGGGACAAAGTAAACTACATGTATTTCTAATTCTTAGAGTACTAACTAAATAAGAAGGAATATAATCTGAAAATACAAATATGATTTTCTAATTGATAGCTCCAGATATTTTTAAATATTCATAAATCATTTTGTTGGTTTTGAATACCTTGAGTTCCTTTACAAATTATTGTTGAATCTAAGTTCAGATATAGGCTAATACTTTAAGACTGAGATAAAATAGAAACACACACTAAAAAAATGGAGGGTCCATGTCAGCCCATGATACGTGTCTACAATGACAAGATAAAGTTACATAAAACATTGTTTTGACATGATACATTTCCAAGTTTGTATAATCCACCAACAGATACAAGGTTGCTGTAGTTCTCCAACATGACGTCCCTGTATAAAGCCCTCTGAGCAGAGTCCAGGCATTCCCACTCCTCCTGAGAGAATTCTATGGCCACATAGATTTCCTGTTATAACAAGATTTCCTGTTATAAAAATTCAGTTTGATCATGTGCCCATATGCAAAGTTCTTTACCTCACCTAAGGAAATATGAATATATATATATTAATATATTAATATAGAACTTAACTTTTTGTACATAAACAATGTTCCATATGATACACTCTCATTACAATCTATACTAAGACTACTGTGCTATGGAAATATGCCAGGTCAAGTGATGGAGGACCAGCACAGGCTGCATATCCACAAGCTACAATGGAATGTGTGAGTGAGCTGCACATCATCTTCATGCGCAGTTCCAGGTAAAGTGGGTGTGAATCATGAGTCAGGAATCCATTCTTCACTGCACACTGCTGCAGGAACTGGTGGCTGAAGAGATATGAGCTATAGCAATTCAATCGTATCTTGGTACACTGCTCACAGTAAGATGTGGTGCAAGAGGCAGAATTGCAGGGATTCTTTCATATGGCTCCAATGGTATCCATGGGGAATGTTCATGGAAGGGATGACTCCTGGGACCCAGAATGGCAGCAGGCAGGAAAGCTGCATAAAAACTGCCTCCAAAGGTAAGTTTTGTGGATGGTGTGTGCAGAAATAAAAAGGTGAAGGGTAGGCAATAGACTAAGTAGCTGACCCTTGCAATGCACATCCAAAGCTAATGTTGCCTGAAACTTCAGGGTTCCATCACTCCTTCAAGAACACAAGAAGAGAATAAGAAATAAAGGACACTACTTAACTTAGCACAGTTTTATCAAGAACTCAACAAAAAAAATGTGCAGGGAGGTATGTTGTGGGATATTTTACTCCTGTGTGCTGTTTTGGTTTGTAAAAGGGCTTTGATGCCTTGTAGCTGTAAGGCCTGATACCTTGCAGCGGGTGCAGGCCTTGCTTCCTACCTATTCATACCCTGTGCTATTCCTGCTGAGATCTCCACAGATAGAACTGTTTACAGTTGAAGGTGACAGATCACAAGGTCTGTGGCTGGGTGATCTGAGAAGACTCTGATCGCCCCCAGCCAAGTACTATTGCGTTGTAATGAAGGCCTGGATGTGGAGAGGGGTCTGGGGAAAAGTTTAAAGGGCTAAGGCAGAAGCAGGAAGAGAGGTTGGAAGAAGATTTAAGGGAGAGAAGCGAGAGGATGATGGAATGAAATCTCTGCCTAGCCGCCCAGGTATTGAGTTCCCTGAGATTTGACATGGCTTGTAATTAATAAAGAGCATTGGAAAATTCAACGATGGACTCATATTAAAAAATTGAACATTAATTTAGCAGGGGTGGTGCTGAAACTGCACTGTGGGCTTAAATCTTACAACGCTAGTTTCGTAGGTTTGAGTTGTCAGTGTAATTATTTTCCATGTTGTCTCTCTCTTATTCCTCAACACCTTCATTCTCATATGAATACATCTGAATTATTTTCTTTTATTTTTATGTTGTTATCTTGTTCAATTAGTATGTATGGTTTTTATGTATGTTCCTATAATACACTATTGTCTTCTGTTTTTTAAGTGTAACACCCATTTACTTTATCTTTCATTCCTCCATTATCTCTTCTCTGCCTCCTTCCCATTTCCTCCTCTCCTAATGTTGTGGCCTACCATAGCTTTAGTATTTTCTTATCTGTTTGTTTTATAAGGCAGGTTTCCCTGTGACATCCTGGCATTTTGTAGAACTCATTGGTTAGGAAAGGCAGTATAGCTCACATATTAGGGGTCCTAGCCTGGACCTAAGTATTTTCCAGAGACCAGAGGGAGAGACATTTTATGATTACATAGGAAGAAGAGCTATAGCTCCAGATGAACAATTCAGCCAGTTGGTATACCTTTGAGTGAGCACATAGCATAGCCTATAGCCTCTCAGAGCTGCAGACAATAGGAGCTGAACTCCTTCCTCTCTCAGAATAAGAATTCTGGGGTTTTAGGTATACCTTCTACCTCACCTCAGCTCCTGGACAGTCCCACAGATATCCTTTAACATTAATGGTCTCAATTCCTCAGTAAAAAGACATAGACTAACAGCATGCATGCGAAAACAGAATCCACCATCTACTGCATATATAAAACATACCTCAACTTAGACATCAACAAAACAAATAACCCACTGAAAAAATGGAATGCAGATCTTAAACAAAGAATTCTCAAAAAAGGAATCATGAGGTCTGAAAAACACTAAAAGAAATATTCAATATCCTTAGCCATCCAGGAAATGCAAATCAACACTACTTGGAGATTCTTACACCTGTCAGAATGGCTAATATCAATAACACAAATGACAGCTCATCATGTCAAGAATGTGGAGCAAGTAGAAAACTCCTGCATTTCTGGTGAGAATGCAAACTTGTACAGCCACTATGGAAATCAATATGGCTATTCCTCTGGAAATTGGAAATCAATCTTCCCAAACACCCATCTATACCATTCCTTGGCGTGTACCCAAAGGACGCATCATCCTACCGGAAGTACACTTGCTCAGATATGCTCATAGCAGCTTTGTTCATAATAGTCAAGAGATTGGAAACAACCTAGATGCCTCTCAACTGAAGAATGGATAAAGAAATTATGGCACATTTCCACAATGGAGTATTACTTAGCTATTTAAAAAATGACTAATGAACTTTGCAGACAAATAGATGGATCTAGAAAAAGTCAACCTGAGTGAGATGACAAGTTTCAGAAAAACAAACGTTTTATGTGCTCACTTATATGTTGATGTTAATTGTTAAACAAAGGTCAAAGGTGCAGCAATCCACAGACCCAGAGAGACTATGCAACAAGGGTGGGAGGTAAAAATGATAAAGGTGACTAGCCAGTCATTAATTTTATTTTGGGCTCCCCTCTTTGTAATTTTTTTAAGTAAGCATTCTATCATATGTCAGCTTAATGAATCTGAGTCTATCCAGCCTTAAATAGGTAATTTTTGGTGTGCCAATAGGGACTATACAAACCATGTCCCCAGTCCCAGGAAGTTTTCCTTTGACTAAAAGTTCCAGCCTGAGGAAATGGGAGGTTGTAATCTTTTAGGTTGCTTCTTGTTGAAACCGGAATGGTACTTTTATCATGGGGTCAGTTGTGCTAAGGTTTCAGGACCTACTAAGGTCTGGAGCCTTGCTACACTCTAACCCTTTGAAATTGTGAGCCCCAAATCACTTTTATGCTAAGTTAACTTGGTCATAGTGTTTTATCACAGAAATAGAAAAGTAGATTAAGACATAGGCTTATTTGGGATTTTCATGTTGCGCTTAATTTTAGTTTCCGTGTGACAGTTCTTTCCATTTACTGAATTCCTCTTAATATCTTGCTTTGTGCTCATTACTTTCTTCAGCCATTTTGTCCGTTTTCTTATACTTTATACTTTAATCATTTTGTCCCTGAACTCAAGTCCTTATTGTCGGGAGCCGTAATCGCCATTACTAGATGGCGCCGGTTCTCTGTTTCCTGGTTCTTTACGGAAGCATGTAATGACAATGCGCATGCGTGATCGCGCCACAAGTACTCGTAAGTTGGATGCTAATTAGGTACATTCTATGAGCCAATAAGAGAATCACATGTTCCCCGGAGCTCTATATAAGCCGAGGGATTTTTGGGCTCGGGGTCCTTCCTCATCCGTGAACTAAAAGAGCTGATCAATAAAGTTGTTGTCAGAAGACTCCTGTTTGTCCCGTCTCCTTAATCGGCGAAGGCGGCGTGCGACACTTATTTCTTCTTTATATTCCCTGATGTCTTTGAACACGTGCCTACATGTGTATTTTCTGTTGTATATCTTTGCTTTCACCTTATTGTTTTCCTTAGGGGACACTGCTGTGGAACTGATTTGGAGGAAAAGGTAATATGTTTTTGTGATATTGTTTGTGGTTTCTGGATAGCTCCTAGGCACGTGGGTTTAGGCTACTGAGTGCGCTGTGGTAAAATCTTTTACTCCAGGAACATGCCATATATCACAAGGACCATTCACATGAGAGGGACACATCCATACTGACCCACAAATAGCAATAAATGAAAATAGTGGATGATATTCCAGTGCAGTTAAAAAAAGGATGAGGAACATCCAGAAGATTTCTTACCTCAGCCTGATATCTATCACTTATGTATAATATTTTAACAGACAGACATTCTAGAATAAAGCTTGATATAACATCTATTTTAACTAGTTTTGAAATTGTTGAACTCATGCCTTGTACCTTTATTTTAAGACTTATCTATTGTATACCTTATAAGATGTATATATCCTTTACTCATCTTAAAAAACTTACTTGAAGTTTATAACTTACAAAAGCCTTTTTGTTTATCCATTTTGTAGCTGTAACACATCTTAATCTTAATGCATTAATTTACATTATTAAAATTTTATAACATCTTTATTTTTAATAACATATCTCCTTATGGTTATGTAGACAGATGTTTCACTTTTTATTTTTTTAAAAAAAATGGTTGGATTGGTTCATAATCCCTTCTTACTATCTAAGAGTATTAACTTTTAACGAGTTCTGTTCTGATTATTTTAGGTCAGCACAGTTGAAGGTATGAAGAAAGCATTTTTAATTTAGATGATAGGGCAGATGCCCTGTATTGGATCTCCAAAAGCCCATTTGATTATTATTTTGTATTGAAAGAGGCCATGGAGATCTTTAATCTTTAATCCTTTAAATTGGTGGTTGCCAATCTTCTTAATGTAGTGACTCTTTAATGAAGTTCCTCAAGTTTGTGGTGATCCCCACCAAAAAAATTTTATTGCTACTGAATCACTAATTTTGCTACAGTTAGAATAATAATGTATATATCTTATAAAAAGGATGGTCTTGGGCAATCCCTGTAAAAGGATTGTTTATCTCTCAAAGAGGTTGTGATCCACAGATTGAGAACTACTGCTTTAAGTGTTTGTATTTAAATGTATATATAAAACATATTTAAAGGCACAGACATGTTATTTTTGTGAAAAACAATTATTCAATTAAGAAAATGTGTTCTGGAGTAGGAGCAATTATCTCTTTAGGCATTAAGACAAAGCAGAGTCAATTTAACAGCATCTCAATGGCAGCAGCTTTAATTTTCCCTAGATTTGGTTGTTGTGGTGGTTGAAATATGTCAATTTTATAGTGTTAATTCTCTTTGTTATAATGTTTTATTTCATGTAAAACTGTATCAAAATAAAAACAAAACAAAACATTAAAATCATAACACAAACATCTATTAACTCAAAGTTGCTGAGCCCATAGTTGTTGAGAGAATGGTGGCTTTTTAGAGATGAAGATAGGCAGAGAAAGAATTAACTTTCCAAGTCTAAGAGAGTTGCCAGCTCAGTTTCAACTTCTATCCTACGTGTATAAAAGCTTAGACTGCTTTGTTCTCCTTTTCCCCGCCACAGAGTCAGAGGGCAGGTCTGATGGAGGAAAGGACTTCCAGACATACCTAGAAAATCTTTCATGAGTTTGAAAGATGAGGGCCCAATCCCACATCCCAGGGTCAGCTTCTCTGCTGAAATCTAATCAGTACAGGGCAGTTTGGCAGCAGCAGCTGATTTATTTTGGTCAAGAGCAGCCTCATTAGCCCAATTAGCATCCACATTTGAGCTAGTAAAACCCAATGTGTAGAAACGGACTGAAGGCTGCACCAGGTCCTCTGCATATATATTATAGCTTCCAGTTCAGTGTTTTTAGGGACTCCTGACTGACCAAATAAGTGGGTCTCTTATTCTTGTGCCGTCTCTTGAGATCCTTTTCTTCTGTCAATTTGTATTGTCCAACTATGTTGTAATAGTTTTTGTTATATCTATTGAATTTTATTCTGTTATGTTTTGTATTATTTATTAAAGGCTTGTTCTTTTCTAATAAGATACATAAAGGGAATGGAAAAATACAGAAGGAGAGGTGGGGAGGAACTAGGATGAGTTCAGGGATCGGAAAGGATAATCAGGATATATTATGTGACAAATACGTATTTTCAGTAAAAAGGGAAAAGAACTGATATGAAGGAAGGTGTAGAAACAGAAAAGATACATGGAGGTGCAATTATACTAGATTATTTGGCATGGTGAGGTTGTTTGAGTTTCTGCCTGCCCATCTACCCATAGACAATTTCACCTAGACCGCCCTTTTTGTTCTTTCCACTCTGCCTGCTCCAGAGCTTCAGAGGCAGGTCTCCTGCATGATGAACACAGGGGAGTTCGCTCTGCCAAGGAGCCCTGGTGCTCCATGTCAGCTCATGCAGAAGTGTATGTAGTCCTTTGTTTGGTAGGACTCTTCTTTTACTCCACTATAAAGTCCCCTGCAAAATCTAGAACAAAGCTACCAAGATTTTTTTTTTCAGTCAAAAATATTTTATCAAAAGGCTCAGGCTCCTCCAGCTTCCATAAATGAAGGGCAGAAGGCTTTCACTGGGATCTAATAATCTGGTATATGATTTAAAAAATAAAAGAAGGGACATTTGGCTCATTTAAGTGAGTCAGAACCATTTCAGGCAATTTTTTAACTATGTCATCAGAAAAAAGCAATTTCTTCCTCTCTTTCTGTGGCACTGTAGAAGCAAAAGTAATTCAAGAAAAGACCCACTTCCATGTCCTCAGCACTCATCCCTTTTGCAGTCTGTTTAGGAGTAGACTAGACACAATTATGGATGTTTAAAACTATAATTGAGTCATATGTGCACTTTATATCTAAGCAATCCTGTAACAAAATCTACAGTTCAAATCCATCAATAGAAAACGCACATGCTGCTCATAGGAGATGCTCTAGCTTTACACTTTCACCTACATGTTTCCATGTCTTCCAAATTTCAGAAACTTTAGAAAACCAAGGTCAGAGTTTTCTGAATGAAAGTAAGGAATTGTTTTAGGTGCTTCAGCAATACAAGAACTAGAATGTAGAAGCAAAGAAAGCATCTAAAGGAAAAATAAAATGTTCCTTAGAAAGAAAGTGTATGCCATTTTTAAATCCTGATTCTCCAAGTCTATGATAGGGCAAGACAGTGTTCTTCCACTTTGTATTCTTCCTGAGTCCAGTTCAAGTTTAACTAGACTGTGATTAGCTTGATGAAAAATACCATGGAAAATTACCCAACTTCATTCTAGGTACACTAGGTCAGGATCTCCTAATTTATCTTAGCTTCTGTTAAATTGCCTGTTTGTGCAAACCTCTTCCTCCAACTAACCACATAGCTTTTCTCAAATTGCTTGCTTATGCAAAGACCCCATCTAACCTGCTGAGCCAAATGCCAGGACATGCTTTCTGTCTGCAAAAGTCCCATGTTCCTGTCATTCAGGACTACAGGTTGGTCTCCAAAGATCTAGGTTGAATCCCAGCCACCTGGAATGCATACTTTCAATTGGCAATAAACTGTGTGTGAGTGGTCATCTTTGCTGGACTCCCTGTAATAAGTCTTCCTTCGGATGGTCTCTGTGACCTGAATTCTCTTTTTTATATTACACACATACACATATATACATATATATACACATATATACATACATACGTATATATGTATGTATATGTATGCGTGCATGTGTGTGTGTGTGTGTGTGTGTGTGTGTGTGTGTATACACACATAATGTCCATATTCAATCTTTCTCTGTTATCAAGTCTTTCTGTTCAGGTGCCAATGAGTCAGGATTACCAGGTCATTCTTCAGTGACAGAGTTGTGGATGTGAGTGCATGAAGATGAGAAACGGAACCTAAAAGATGAGAAGACAAACAGGAAACAGGATGTCTTACACAAATCTATTCTTATGCTGAGGATGCTTATTAAGAAATAAAGCATCTTAACTCCTATTTGGAAGTGGGAATATTCAAGAGCATAAGCAAGTTCCAGAACATGTTGGCAAATAGAACATGGCATACCTCAGACACAGGTGCCTAAGAACTGATAACCTCAGTCAAGCAGGGAAGAGTCAGGTACCTAAAAAGTACACTCAAGACCCCGACAAGGTACAGGCTTCAGCATCATTCAGATCATGGCAATTCCATTCGTGTAGAAGGACACAGAACATAAATGCCTTTTGTACTTTAATCACCATTGTCTCTGATATACTTTTGGTTTTGTCTGACTCCCCACATGCTTTCTCTGGCTTTCTCTGGCTTATTTTGGCTAGAGGATTTTCACTGTTTATTATTTCAAAGAACCAACTTATTAAGTTGGTTTATAACAACAGCTAGCTATGATTTCTCTGTTTAATTTTTGTCTGGAGGACATGTCTATGGGAAAAAGTAGGGAACTGAAGTCAAAACAAAGATTGTGATGGGGCCAGTTTGTGATTTTAGTACTATTCATATAATTTTACTTGTAGATAATGATGTAGGGCTAACCATTTGGAACGGACAAGGAAATGTTATGTTCTTCTTCGGGGAAGACCAATTCTCCCACTCCCTGCTTTCTCGGGGCTTATAATTTTTTGCACAGGGTTATTTCCATATAAGCTTTAACTTGTGCAGTTGGTATGCCTACTAATGTCAAGCACCTACCTCACAAAGAATTGAACCATGATTGCATAAACTTCTAAGCAGTCTACTTCTATTTGATTACATGTTTTCCACTGGCATTATTGCTCATGGAATAGCTGAAATCAGTGATGCCCAACCAGTAGAGAAAAGACCCTCACCACAAAAATGAAGTAAAACTTAACCAAAATGTTTAACATTTTAATTGGGAAGACAGAGAAGATCTATATTTGAGGATAAAAACTAACTGTGATATATAAGTAATCTCAAATATAAGCAAGGCAAAAAGTCTACATGAAACATAATCATATTACATAAAATCAATGCCCATATATGTAAAATATCTGGAAGAGTTTTGACTTAGGATGGTTCTTTAGCACATTATCCTGCCATAAGATCATAAAACGTTATTTCTTAAGACATTTCTAGTAGAAACCTTTTCTTAATAGTAATATTTGATGTTTATGACTCCAACATTGTTGAAAAATAATTCATGTTCCAACAAATGTAAGATGACTGTGTAGTCCATAACTGAATAAAATTATTCTAAATGTATACCAAGTGCGGCTTTTCCTATAGAGACTTCCCTACTGTTGACTAGGCTTTGAAAATGATTGAAAGCTTTGGCGATGTGTAAGAAAGTGGTCTCTGCATTGAGAATAGTACAACGAATGGCTTATGGATACACTATGTAATTTCATAAAGGCTATCTGTTAAATAAATTTTCTGATGAATTCTAAGTTTTGAGGATGTGGTGAAGGATTTCTGACATACTTGACATTTGTAATGTTTGTCACCAGTATGGATTCTGTGGTGAGTATGAAGATTTGAGACCCAATCAAAGGACTTACCACATTCTTTACATCCAAAAGGTTTGTCACCAGTATGGATTGTGTGGTGAGATTGAAGAGATGAGACCTGGGAAAAGGACTTGCCACATTCTCTACATCTGTAAGGTTTGTCACCAGTATGGCTTCTTTTGTGAACTTCAAGAGCTGAACTCTGAGCAAAGGACTTGCCACATTCTTTACACCTGTAAGGCTTTTCCCCAGTATGGATTCTGTAGTGAACTTGAAGATTTGAGGCCCAGGTAAAGGTCTTGCCACATTCTTTACATCTGTAAGGTTTGTCACCAGTATGGATTCTTTTGTGAAGTTCAAGAGCTGAACTTTGGGCAAAGGACTTTCCACATTCTTTACATGTGTAAGGTTTTTCACCAGTATGGATTCTGTGGTGAGACTGAAGATTTGAGACCCGGGAAAAGGACTTTCCACATTCTTTACATCTGTAAGGTTTGTCACCAGTATGGATTCTGAGGTGAACTTGAAGATTTGAGACCCGGGAAAAGGACTTTCCACATTCTTTACATCTGTAAGGTTTGTCGCCAGTATGGATTCTTTTGTGAACTTCAAGAGCTGAGTTTTGGGTAAAGGACTTGCCACATTCTCTACATCTGTAAGGTTTTTCCCCAGTATGGATTCTGTGATGAACTTGAAGATTTGAGACCTGGGTGAAGGACTTGCCACATTCTTTACATCTGTAAGGTTTGTCACCAGTGTGGATTCTGAAGTGAACTTCAAGAGCTGAGTTTTTGGTAAAGCACTTGCCACATTCTCTACATCTGTAAGGCTTTTCCCCAGTATGGATTCTATGGTGAGATTGAAGATTTGAGACCCGGGCAAAGGACTTGCCACATTCTTTACATCTGTAAGGTTTGTCACCAGTGTGGATTCTGAAGTGAACTTCAAGAGCTGAGTTTTTGGTAAAGGACTTGCCACATTCTTTACAACTGTAAGATTTTTTCCCAGTATGGATTTTGTGGTGAGACTGAAGATTTGAGGCCCAGGTAAAGGACTTGCCACATTCTTTACATCTGTAAGGTTTGTCACCAGTATGGATTCTGTGGTGATTTTGAAGGGTGGAACCCTGTGTAAAGGACTTGCCACATTCTTTACATTTGTAAGGCTTTTCACCAGTATGGATTCTGAAGTGAACTTCAAGAGCTGAACTTTGGGAAAAGGACTTGCCACATTCTTTACATCTATAAGGCTTTTCCCCAGTATGGATTCTATGGTGAACTTGAAGATTTGAGACCCGAGAAAAGGACTTGCCACATTCCTTACATCTGTAAGCCTTTTCCCCACTGTGGATTCTGTGATAAACTTGAAGATTTGAGATCCCAGTAAAGGAACTGCCATATTCTTTACATCTGTAAAGATTCTCTCCAATTTGGATTCTGTGTTGAACTTGAAGGTTTGAACACAAATGGAAGGATCTTCCATATTTTTGACATTGGCAAGGCTTTTCTCCAATATCATCTAAGGAATAATAAGATAAAATTAATAGAAATAAACAGAAACAAATCTGATAAGATAAAACAAACAGGAAAAGAGCACTCCAAAAATCACAAAAGACATATAAAAATAAATGCACTTCTGCAATTAAGATGTGCATGAAAATAAGCCGAAAGTAATAATGCATACACAAAGATTTTGTAAGGTCAGAACATGAAAATATAAATTAATAAATGTCTAGACTAAACATTATGGGACAAATAACGTCCACATGTGCCACTGTGTTACTTTGGTTTTGGCTGTCTATTGCCAGGCATGGGAGCTGTCCTTTAAGAATGGTTGTTTTCCCACTGAGATTCTGCTGCAAGTATTTTTTTGAGAATTAGGCATCTATTTGTAAGGACAATGGCCTCTTGTTAACTTTCTTTTTGGGTTTTTGCATGGTTTAGGTTTCAAGGTAACTGAATAGGCCTAATGGAAAGAGTTTGACAGTGTTTGCTCTTCTATTTTATAGAATAATTTGAGGAGTATACACCTTAATTCTAGAAGAATTTCTAAAAGTTAGAAGATACCACCTACTATCGCTATTCTGCTATTTGGACATATTATTAAAATTACGGTTGCTGTCTTATTGCTTTACTGACAGGTGACTGAATGTCTCAGTCTTCATGAGAAAAGCTTCTTACAGATTTGACACATAAAAGAGAGATCCACAACAAGTCACGGAGTGGAGAATAAGGAAAAGTTCAGCTCTAAGTGGGATGATTGTATCAAAGCCCTTCTTTTCAATGATCAGGGTTCATGCAGGGCAGAGAGATTAAAGATGTCAGGTGTAAAGGTGACAGATGAAGGAAGCGGTGTTTTCTGAACACAACAGGACAGCTGAACTTATGAGTGCAAGTGACTGTGATAGCATGCAGAAGGCCTGTGAAAGTCAAACAGGATTAAAATCCAAGATAACAGGGCTCAGGGGACACGGAGCCCTGACCATCATCGCAGAGCTCTGATCCTCAGAAAGCTACGGGGAGAGGGAAAGTCAGTTTTTTTGTTTTGTTTTATTGATCTCTCTTTTTTTAAAAAAAAAATCTATGATACATGGTAGTTCAATTATGCTCCATGGAAGGCTAAGGACCCAGGACCTCTATGGCACTATAAATTCGACTCAGTGGATGTGAAAGATAAGAAAGAAAATGCACAAAGCAGGAGTGTGGTGAGTATGGGGAAATGTGGACGGAGGTACAGACAGTCATATGATCAAAACACCATTTAGAAATTCTAAAGGCATTAATAAAATATTCAAAATAAAATATTATCTGCATACAAATACAGTTTCCAAACAAACTCAAATCTAGAAAAACAAGAAAATACTCCACCTTCATGGGGAAATTTACACATTCTTAAAAATTGTTACTCAATGGGAGGTAGAAAATACTTAAATAAGGGTAGAATAGGTGTGACTCTAAACAATCAATTCTAACCAAATGTCTAATGGAAATTTTTGTAGAAATAGATAAAAATTACCTTTAAAATGTTGTGGGACCTAATGGCAAGGAAAGAATTTTCTAATCTTTTAATTTGAGTAGAGGTATAAAATTTATATTTCCCAATTTCATATGATACTATGATGTCACACTTTGATGACATATGCGGATCTTATCTGCAAGACCTGGAATTGAAGACCTTAAAGAGTGAGGTGAAGTACAGTCTAATGCTGTACATGACTTTTCTTCACTTTGAGTATTCGTTTATAGAAAAAAAATGTAAGAAAGTAAGCAGTGACACAAAGAAGGTTGTCTGAGATCAAAAAATGCAAATTAATGCCAGTAAGCACATACAAAATATTAACAGACCAGCTCTTTCCCAGAACTTTTCCATTAAAGAAAAATTTAAACACAATTGCCTGTCACATAAAATTTTTATACCTAGGGAAGCAAAGGGCCAGGCAGAAGGCCATACTGAGATTCAGGCACAATGGGGACCACACTTAGCCCGATCCTTTCGCCAGGTTGGGTTCTCTAACTATATTCGGACACTCAGTCAGAATAAACATGTCTTATAGATTGAATGCATATGCTTGTCACCAGAGGCAGAAAATCACACATGAGAACAATCCAAAGAGGAAGATGGGCTTGAGGTAAAGGTCCTCTGTCTTTTATTGCCTGGAGCCTCTCTCACAGCTTCCCAAGGCATTGTTCACTGTGCATCATTCTTGAGCTGAATTCTAGCACCACACAACGATGAAAACCATGTAATAGCAGCATGAGGGCAGACAAACAGACTTGAAATGGTGCAGAGAAATTGCATCACATACACTGCCGAAGTGTATTTCAATGCGAGGTGTGTTTTCAATATTTTTCTTTTCAGATCACACTCACATTCAAGGATGACAAATCATCTTCATTCCTCCTTATGAAACATTATAAGTACATCATTCAAAGTGAAGTATTTAGGTAAATGTCAAGTGAAGAGGATTTGGCAAAGTGCACTACAGGTCTGAATTCTTCCTTGATTGGGCCTCGCACATGCGCCATTGTGCCATTCCCACTTACCATGCTCTTTGCCTTCTGTCTCACCTATGTTCACATTCCAGCGCTCTTTGCTTTGTTCGAGACAGTGGATCAGCTCTGGTTTGGACACTGAAAGACCTGGGTATTAGATGAGACATTTGACACTTCTTCGTAACAATAGTAAACCAATCAATTTTTAATTCATTACAGAACTAACTAAATAAGATGGAATATGATATAGAAAATCCAAATATGATTTTCCAATTGACATCGCCTGATATTTTAAAGAATTCAGAAGACATTTATGTTAATTTTGTGTTCCCCGAGTTCCTTTTCAATTTGCTGCAGAATCTAAACTCAAATATATGCTGATATATTAAGACTAAGATCAGAGTAGGATCGAGGAAGTGTCTAAATAGGAACATATACTAAAAATCTAGAGGATCCATGTCACCCCCAGGACAGGTGAATGTAATGACAAGATAAAGTTACATAGAGCATTGCGGTCAACATGATAATGCTCCAAGTTATGTATTAAACTAGCATGTAAAAACCAAGCAGAAAATTCAGATAAAACTGTAAAATGCACTTTAATGGAATAATTACGATCAACAGGGAGCCATAAATGAAAAATAATCTCACCAACAGAAACAAGGTTGCTGTAGTTCTCCAACATGACGTCCCTGTACAAAGCCCTCTGAGCAGAGTCCAGGCATTCCCACTCCTCCTGAGAGAAGTCGATGGCCACATCCCTGAATGTTATGATACCCTGTTAGAAAAATTCACAGTTTGATCATGTGCCCATGTGCAAAGTTCTTTAATTCACTTAAGAAAACATGAGTTGATCATAGAACTTCACCTTTTTTATATAAACAGTATTCCATAAGATACACTCTCACTACAGTTGTACTAAGAATTCTGTGTTCTGGAAATACGACAGGTCAAGAGATGGAGGACCAGCACAGGCTACAGATCCACATGCTGCAATGGAATGTGTGAGTGAGCAGCAGATCATCTTCATGTGTGGTTCCAGTAAAGTGCTTGTGGAATCACTAGTCAGGGACTCCATTCTTCAGAGCATATTGCTGCAGGAACTGGAACCTGATGAGATATGAGCTGTAGCAATGCAACCGTGGCTTGATACACAACCCAGAGGGTGATGTGGTGCAAGGGGCAGAATTGCCACATCCAAGAAAGAAGCAGAGATTCTTGTTTCACATGGCTGAACGACATCAGAGGGAATGACCATGGAAGGGCTCACACCTAGGCTCCAAGAATGGAAACACAGATGTGGAAAGATGGAGAAACACTGCCTTCCAAGGTAAGTTCTGGGAACAGTGTGTGCAGAGAGATAAAAGACAAGCATAGGCAGTACATTGAGTAGCTGATCCTTGCAATGTACATCCAAAGCTAATGTTCCCTGAAACTACAGGATTCCACCACTGCGTCATGAATAAAGGAAGCGAATAAGAAAAGGAGGACACTCCTTAACTCAGCACAATTGTATCAAGAACTCAACAAAATTTTTAGAGGAGTTGCTTAAACTGCCCAGTGGACAGATATCCCACAAGTCTAGTTTTATAGATTTGAGCTGGAGTTACAATCTACACCTTGACCTTAAACACAGTTTGCTTCATGAAACATCACAGGGAAAGAAGGAAGTATAAAGAACCCCCAAGTATACCCCCTGGTTGACAGTCTAATTAATTTATGTAGCACTTTCTCATGTTCTCTTTTTCTTACTTTTATCCCTTAACACCTTCATTCTTATGCAAATACATCTGAATTATTTTCTTTCATTTTTTATATTGTTACATTGTTTAATTAGATTATATGGACTTTCTGTATGTTTCCATAATGGACTATGGTCTCCTGTTTTTCCAGTGTAAAACTCACGTACTTTATCTTTCATTGCCTATTATATCTTCTCTACATCTTTCTTATTTCCTCCTCTCTCATTAGAGTTGTGGCCTTCCATAACTTCAATATTTTTAAGTGTTTGTTTTTCAAAACAAGGTTTCCCTGTTTCACCATAGCTGTCTTGGAACTCTCTGTGTAGACCATGCCAGGCTTGAACTCAGAGAGCCATCTGCTCTGTCTCCTGAGTGCTGGGATTAAAGGACCACACCATCACCACCTAGATAGCTTTAGTAATTTGTAATCACTATGGATCCTAAGAATATTGTTATAGTTTGCATCTGTCTATACTGCTCTCCTTGATTTATGATTAGTAGGTTTAATACTGATCTTTATTCAAATGACTTTCCTTTCCTGATATTAGTACTGACTCATAAGGACATGTTCTTCTCTTTTCATTCCTATATCTATTGACAGTTCCAGGAACCTCAGGTTTGACTTTTTAAAGAAAATTTGGGTATTTGTACAGTGGGTCTGTTCAACATTTGTGACTGTTTTATAACTTAATTATCCACACTTACATTATGCTGAGAAATACTAAAGCTAGCAGTATAAGTGATTTTTTGAATGCTCATTCTTAAGTGTACATTACTTCCAAAGCCCAGTGAATATTACAAGAGAGGTATCAGATAGCTTATAAAAGCCAGAAAATTTGGATGACTAATTGTCAATGCTGTGTTCCTGATTTGAGACTATCAATACAAATATGAACTTACATAAATCTGTAACCACAAACACCTACAGAAAAAAGAACCCTACCATATTCCCTTCTGGAGTGGGGAGTCTATAGGGCCACTCGCTGCTTGGATATCCTATTGACCTTAAATGGATGCTTGTAGAGAAGGTATCATTTCTTCAGTAAAGAAGTCATTGATAAATTTTGCCATGCTCCAGTGTATACTACCTTACCCATGGCCATTCATAAAAATTTATTAATCTTATTGGGCACACAAAAAGACATGTACACATGGGAGGTAGTAGTTGGGCAAATGAGTATCAACTGTATTTGCAAAGATATAAATGATAATGGAGATGAATATTATGCAAAACCGCTCTCCCAAAGTACCCATCTATACAGATACAAGAAGCTCACAGATCACCAAGCAGATAAGACCAGAATAGAAAATGTCCATAGCATATTACAGTTAAAACACTAACTATACAAAACAAGTACAGTGTGGTGCATAAAAAGTCATTACAAAAGAAAACCCATCAGTACATATTCAGCTCATTCTGTAATGGAAACTTTGACATCCAATATCGACAGAGCAAAGCATCCCAATGCCTCGAAGACAATAATTAGTAGCCTACACCAACACACTCAGTGAAACTATCTGCCACAGACGAAAGAGAAAAACCATTTCCATGATGTAGTTAGCCTAAGTAAATTATTTCCAACACACCAAATCTAAATAAATTACAGGAACCAATATTTCTGCCTGAAGAAAGGAATGAGCACATCAGAAAACTGCGAAGAGATAAACAAATACTTATTTTTTAATTCCATTCGTAATACACACACACACACACACACACACACACACACATACACACACACACATACACACACACATACACACACAAAAGACATCAAAAAAGCAACAAAATGATTAACACAACACATTTCCACAATTCCTCTAAATGTCAATGGACTAAATTCTCTAACCAAAAGATAAGAAGAACTGACTGACTGAATCTATCTCTTGCCTATAAGAAACTTATCTTAGCTTTAAAAATGAACATAACCTTAGTGTAAAAGAATTGATAAAATAATCCAATCCAATGGAATCAGGAACAAGCAGAAATCATTGCTGTAATATCTGACAAAACAAAGTCTAAACTAATCATAGGAGATATAGTCAAAGAGCATACATCTTAATCAAGGTAACAGGTAATGAGGAAAATATTACTATCCTATACATATATTTAGAAGACACTGTTGCTCCTGATTTCACTTTTATAACAATGGAGAACTGGATTTAAAGGCACAGATAAGCACCAAGCCATTAGTAGTGGGTGGTTCTAATATCCCACTTTCTCCAATAAATGAGTTACAAGGACCAAAGAATACAGGAATATTGGAATTAACTGGCGTCATAGAGCAAAGACACTTAACAGATAACTGCAGAATATTTCACACAAACACTTAAGAATACATAATCTACACAAGAGCACACAGAATTTTGTCTAAAATCAACCACTTCCTGGGATAAAAACAATTCTTTATAAAATTAAAATATTGAAATAATTCACTGTATTCCCTATGACCAATATGCAATGAACTTATATTACAAACAAAAAAGAAAAAAATTCTAATTAATGCAAAAGCAAATGGAGTTAAACAAATCATTACTGAAAGGTGAATGAGTCAAAGAGGAAAGTAAGACAAAAAAAGTCTTCCTAGGATTAACTGAAAATGAAAACACATAAACACAAATGAAAACTACTTGAGCAAATTGAAAGCTTTCATACAAGGAAATTTTAAACCTCTAAATGACTACATTACAATAAGAGAAAGAGAAAAATACACGGCTTAAAGATGCAACTCAAAAAATTCATAAAAACAAGAGTAAACCAAATCAAATTCCACTTGTCAGAGAGAAATACTGAAAATCAGAGCGGATCAGTCAAATATAAACTAATGAAACATATAAAGAATTAATTAATCTGAGAGACCACACTTTGAGAAAGCAAGTAAGACTGACAAACACTTCACCCAAGTAATCAAGAGAAATAAACAAGGAACAAAACTAATAATTTTCCAGTCAAAAATAATGAAAAGGAAATAAAGGAAGACAAAACTAGGTGGATGCACAGACCAATCTATCAGATTTTTGAAAAATATCTAAAGACAATTCTTCTTAAAATATTTTAACAAAAAAAGAGAGAAAAAGCACTCTCCAAACAGCTCCTATGAAGCCAGTAGCACACTAAAATAAATAACAGACACAGATACAACAACAAAAGAAAACTAAAGTCTATAACCATGAAGAACATAGATTCAGAAGAATTCAATAAAACTGCAAACAAAATACAGACAAAATCAGAAAGACTGTATATAATTATCACCTTGGCTTGATTCCTGAAATGCAGGGATGGTTCAGTATACACAAGCCAATAAATACAATCAACAAGATGAACTTGAAGACGAAAAATATAATCATCTCAATAGATGCAGTAAAAGTCTTTGAGAAAATGAGCATTTAATAAAACTCATTAAGAATATAGGGCTAGAGGTGTCCTATTTCAATATAGTAAAGACTGTGTATGAGAGATCTAGAGCTATCATTATCCGAAATGGAGAATAATTTAACAAGCACACTGGGATAAGGAATGAGACAAGGGTATCCACAACCCTTACTGCTTTTCAGTATTGTGCTTGAAGAATTAGCTGAAGCAATAAGGCATGAGAACAGAATGGGTATAAATATGGAGGGAAGAAATCAAAATATCTTTCTTTGGAAATGATATGCCACTGATTTGCAAATCAAAAAAATAATATAGCAGTATTTTTCTAGAAATGATAAACATATTCAGCAATGTGTAGAATCAAATTACACAAATCAGTTTCCCAATAAACTAATGGCAGAAAGTCATAGAAAGAGAATGATGAGCCATTTACATTCATAATAGCCTGAAAAAAAACAAAATATATTTTTTAAAAAACCTAACCAAGGAAATGGAAGAACTCTAGAATGAAATCTCTATGCTCAGAAGGAAGAGTTCAAGAAATTAACTAGAAAATGGAAAGATATCCCTTGAGAGTGCATTTCAAAATGCCTGAGTCAGAATGACAAACCAGCTGACGCTAAATGTTGAAGGGGTGTGAGGAGAGTGAGCCATCATTCACTCTTGCTTGGATCAAAATCTGATGCAGCCACTATGGAAATCAGTGTGAATACTTATTAAAAACCTAAAAATGAATTTGCCACATGACCCTGCTATCCCATTATTGGAATATGCTGAAAGGACTCTATATCCTGCTCCAGATAATAGCTTTTCTATGTTCATGACTGCTCTACTCAGATAGGCTGGAAAATTGAAACAATCTAAATGTCCTTAAGCTGAAAAATGAATAATGAAAATGTGGTAAATGAATATTATGATACATCATTCCACTATAGAGAAATGTCATCATGAAATCTGCAAGAAAATGGATATAATTGGGAAAGACCAGATAGAGTAAGGTAACCCAGACAGAGAATTACAAATATCACATGTTGTAAGTGCTAGCAAATTCTTACCAGGCCAAGAATACCTGATATGGCCAGTGAGGGACGAAATACAGGCATCAATAGAGGGATAACTGGAAGACTGAGTCTATGACAAGTTTCTATACTTTGAGCAGGAACAGGATAAAATGGTGATTGCCAGGATCAATACAATGGTAGTTGCAGGATACAATGATGTTTCCATGCTATACACAGCATACAAGATTAATAATAGTCCTGTTAAGCTTCCATATGCTTCATTGTCTTATGAAGAAAATAAAGAAACTCATAGCACCCTGAATGAATCACAGTTCCTAAGGGAGTGCCTCAGTTTATCAGGAACTTAAAGTCACACAGTACCCAGGTAACATTGATTCTAACTTGAAAAGCATGATGCACGTTCCTCAAGGGAGCTACACCAGGTCAACTACATGATTCCCTGAAACAACTTCTCTCCAACTGTAGGATCCTAGGTACAAATCTTCAATGTGAGTACATATGCTGGAGTAACTGCAGAAAGCTGGACAGTGAATAGTTTTCCTTGCTGGGGTAGGAGCATGAGAAACAATAGGTAGGAGAATTGCAGGGAAAAATTGATGTGATCAGGGAAATACCAAAAAGACAAGCTCGATTTAGGTGGGGTTAGTGAGATAAATGTAGAATAAAAGAGGAGGGTAAGCTAACAGTAAGTAAGAATGTATGAAAAAAATCAAAAGCAGTTGTATTACTAACTACATACCTAAAAATTATAGTACACATATATATGTGTGTGAATGTACATATATACTGTAAATGAAATATTATTTTCATCTGGGCTGAAAATACTTCTTCAGACACAGGGCCAAGAGATCCCTGAGCTGGAATGACCTGAAAGGCCCCTCCCTTATGACTAGCATTCATGGTACCAGACTGCACCAAGAAAGTTTGTGGAGGAGGAAAGCATCCAGCAGTCCAACACAGAGACCAATTACCTATCAAATATAACTAAACCCAGCAAAGCAAAATTACCCTATTGATAGACTACAACCATACTTATATTGGCGGTAACCAACACATCTCTAATTGGACTCATGACCCAATGTACATAAGTAATATTATGCCTTGCACTGCATATCTAGACAATACCCAGGGTGAGTGAAATCATGGATCCTGGAGGAAAACCTCCAATCACCAATTTTCTAAATCAGGATTATCTCAAACTACTCTTTGCAACAGACTCCATTACAGAAAACCACAACCAATTAAAATACAGAACTATGAAGCCCAGGCTGCATGACTATATCTACAAAATAACACTCAACCAAAGCTAAGGAAACATTACAGAATTGAAGCTGAAAGACTATTAGAGTTATAAGATCAGGGATTTTGTTATGATGTGGTGTTTCCTAGTAATGACAGAAGAATACCCATAGAGTCTTACCACCCTGACTGACAAAACAGAGTTGAACAAGGACAACAACCATAGATGTGCTATAGTGGATGTGGGAAACCACATGAGTCTTCAACCTGACATTAGAACTACAGGCAAATAGACTATGTTAAGAGCTGGAGAAATAATGTTCCCCAGGGAAGAGCACATCAATTAGTTATCCAAACCAAATCGTCTACTACATACAAGTAACGTAATACAGACGAAGCTTATTGTAATTAGGAATATATAAATATATACATATACCTATATATATATGAAAGAACAATTAATTTAAAAAGAGGCTTTAGTGATGGGTACCAGAAGGGAGTGGAGGAAAGGGTAATAGGATGTAATTTTATCTGATGAAATAAAATTTTGAAGGATTTACTTCTTGATAAGACAAGCATAGAATGAAAAGCCTTCAAATTGTTACAAAAAAAAGAAGGAGAAAGCAGTAAAATTAGATTAGAAATGGAAAAAATTACTTGCAAGAAATAGAAATGCTATAAATAATTAGGATATAATTCCAACCTCTCTATTATGCATTAATTTCTCAACACTGTATTTACACAATATTTGTTAATAATGCAAAAAGAAAATAACATATTTACACTTGAAATTTAACATTCTTTTTTGCTTCTCACGATGCCATTTATTTTGTTTTATCAGCATGACATTTTAAAGTCAAAAAGAGAAAGCTGACATTATCACAGGATTTGAAAAAGATATCAATTTTACTAAAATGGTATAATCAAATTTTTTAAATCCTGTAGTAAAGTAATATGTGTGTCTTTATTCATGTATTCCATCTTGTGGATGGATTAATAACTACTGTCACTTTGAACAACGCTATCTAAGAGAAATGGGAATTAAACTATATTATGAAAACATGTGTGATCTCTGTTGATGTAACATCTGCTAATCCTACAGTGCTTCCTTGCCTCTATTTATAAGGGAATGAGATGATAATTGGAGTTGGAGCTTAACAGAAATAAAAATGCTATTTTTGCCCTATTCAGATTCTCGAGCTCCTGAACCTAATCCACATTGTCCATGGTGCTCCTTGGATCCCAATTTAAGAACCCCTGCCCTCCTGGCTCCATTATTCTCAGGGCCACAAAAACCTCCAAGTGGACCTTGTGCATGGGTTTGCAGCTAAGGGAAGAGGGAAGTCAAGGGTTGTATGTTTTGGAAGCCAGGCTTAAAGGTGGCACATACCATTTCTTTACATGGGGAAAACTAAGGGAAATGGATAAACAATTAGAAAATAATCATAATCAAATATTTATTGCAAATATTATGGCTTTCTTAAAGCATTCATAACAAAAAAGCATAAACATGGTAAAAAATAAACACTGCAACTACCACAACAAAATTAACACAGACACCGATTATCTCGCTGTTATCAGGAACCAAAACTAAAGAATGAATACCAATGTTCCTAGAATTATTTTGTAAAATGGAAAACTTTGGGGTGCTACCAAAGCATTTTCATGAAGCCTAATGCTACCATACCAAAGCCCGATGAAGGCACAAAAGTTAGCTAGAATGTTGTATTTGATATCCCTACTGAATATAAATACTAAAATTCATGATGACATCTGAAGGTCATTCATTATGATCACTCTTCCACCATCTAGACATTCTATAATATCCATGGCTCACCGTACAAAGACAAATATAGATAATATTTCACATGTATGGATTCACAGAGAGATATAACATGATCATCTTAAGAGATGTAGTAAAGGGGTTTTGAAGAAACTGAACAACTCTTACTGATAAAAGTTCTTAAGAAGGAACTGAAGTACAACAACTCCACAACCTAAGGGCCGTGTACAATAAATTCACCAGCCAATATGATGCAAAGTTTTCCACATACTGTATCCTTAACAAAGGATATCAAATCAAATGTCAGTAGAACAATTTTCTGAAGCACTAGTTCTTCTATACTAACTGCATTATGACGCTGCATTTAAAATTTGTTCATGTTGATAATTTGTGCACAGCACTTCTTTAGTAAATTTGGGCTGCTGTAGAAGACCAGTGATACTTGATCAAAGCCACCTTACACTCATCAGATTTGTAGTGGTTCTTAGAAAATTGAGTACTTCTATGAAATTTTAACTAGGATTTAAGTCGTAATTAAAGATATTCCATGTGTCAATGCCTTGGTCGATCTTTCTGCCGAAGTACATTTTCTGGGAATTATTTGTGAAGAGTCTCATTATAGACTCCACTAATCTCATTACTTCTGTAGATTTTCCACAAGCATTCACACCAGGATTCCTTTGACTGATAGAAGTATTCTTATAATGATCTTAAAGACACAATTTTTCACAAAATGCAATTAAATGTTGAAATTTTCAGTAAAGTATATATCATACTGCTGTAATGTAGAATGGTTTCCTTCACTTTACTGTTTTTTTTCCTTCAGAAATGGCTGAAGGACAATTTAATGACACACTATGTGGAAGATATATAAAAGAATTATATGTATTTCTATGCATGTCACTTTTTCAGAGTTTTCTACTTTCTCTCCAGAATAAACTTATCTCAGATTTCTTGAGAACATTTAGTAAGAGAAGTGTCTAATTCTGCAATTGCAAGTGATATAAATTAAAGCCTGTTGAGGAATGATAAAATATCTAAGCCAGAAAATGTATGATGGGTAACAAGTGTAATTCTTACACCACAATGCTTGCAACCAAAGCAGTGATCTAGCTAAATATGTATGGTAAAACTCTGCCAGATATATTGTTAACCTTGGACATTAATTTATGTTGTGTTAAGCAATCTTGCCCCATGTCCAAATGCTTTACTTTGAAAGTAAGCAAATAGAATATACCAGGAATGAAAGAATTTAAGTTGAATACATTTTGCATTTCCTACAATAAGAGACCAACTTTAGCAAATTTAATGTATTTCCTATATTTGAGTATGCAAGTATGAGTGTTTAGCAAGCTTTGACATTTTTTCTTCGTGAAAAGGAATGAACATAAGAGAATAGCATAAAAATGGGGAAATAATGTTTAATTTTGATGTAAATATTTATACATAAAACTGTGAATTTGGATGAAAAACAATGATGAAACATGTTTATCTATAGGTTAAATATATATTGCATACTTTTACTTCTGTGCTTCTTATAATTTTGCTGAAGGAGTCTATTTGTGCTTCTGTGTACTTTTGCTTATCATTTCTCAAGAGAGTCCTGACTTAGTTTTTGCATACATTTCATCTAGCCAGCAGAGAATTCCCTTCATTCTGTTCTTCTCAGCTCATTTTTATCAGGACATATATTCTTAACAAACTGATGATGTTCATTACTGAATTGTCTATTGTGACAGATGAATTCAGAAACTTGCTGAATTTCTCCAGCAAAGGGCTGATATCCTCATATCCTTATATCTTCATATAAAGAGAGGAAATACAAATGTGACACATGGAACCATATGAGCTCTCTGTCATATGCTGGTCCACTGGCTTATGAAAGTGAACATTTACACACAAAGATTGCATTGCCTAACACAACTGTCATATATTTATGAAAAAAAAAATATATATATCCTTTGTCAAATGTACTAAGCACAAGTTCCATACAAAGACATACTTACCTCAGAATCTTCCATCTCTTCTTTGACTCTTCTATGAGATTCTATCTCATGGAAAATGGCTTGTTTTACTATCTCCTAGTATCTCTCTTGAGGATTTGCTTGAAAAGTATCAGCAAACACCATCCACCTATTACCAGCAAGTTCACAATCTGGAGAGCTCCAGAAAGCTGGACAGAACTCACTCTTGATTTTTTACATGGACACTCAACAATAAAGGAGAGACGAGATTATTGAGTTTTTCCCTGGCTGCCTTCAGGCGATCTGTTCTGCAGTCAAGAACTGCAGTGAGGTATTAGGCTGTACTGTCCTGTTCCCTACTACACACACTGAACAGAACCTGGGACACAAAAGGTAAACTCACTGTTAATCTGAAGCCCTTAAGGCTGATCATGAACCTAACCTTGTTTTCACAGGCAAGGTTCATTAAGACTTTAGGGTTGCTACTTAAATTAAGCTTAAATTAAATTAAATTAAATAAATAATCTGAGGGTAAAGCACACTTATTCAAATGGCACTGGGCTCTTAATTGACAGCCTGGGATAAAAACTGTTTGGGCTCCTTTATCTCTCAGACTGCCCTATAAATCTAAATCACTTGGTGTACACCTCAACCTAAAGGAATTTGTGGTTTTGAAATTGGGAGTAAAGAAAATGGACGTTTAGCATCTTTTAATTTAAAAGAAATATCTCAAAAGTCTTCAACTCTAGACATTGTTGACTATATATGTAGTATATTATCATAGTACATTATAATACACTCTTATGGAATCTTATATATTCTGATGTATCTGAGCAGTAGATACTGTGCTTCCTATAATGCCCAAGAAGAGTCTACTGTTAGGGTCTATCTTTTTACTTAAATAAATCTTGTGTAGAAAAGTCAAGTGGAAAAGATGTGGGGATACAGAAAGAAGGAGCCAAAGTAACAATGTATGAGATTTTATTTCTGATTACAATTCTGAGACTGAGAAATCATAGTTCATTACTGATGGAAGTGAGCACAGAAATTGAAAGCAGGAGTTTTTAAGATTTGAGGAAACCTTTTAAACAAACACACATGGGTCATGAGAGTGTGGGACCCCACAGCCTGCTTTTCAATCAAGTATAACAGCATAAAATGACACTACCCATACCCAAAGACATCTGACTCTCTATAAAAATCAGTCAAGTGATGAGAGGGAGAAACCAAGACCAACAGAGAACAAAGAAAGCTCAGAGACAAGGAATTTTTTCAAACTCATGTATTAGGCTTCATAAAGCCAATGAGAGAGAGAGAGACAGAGTAAGCCCCAGCAGAGAGCTGGAAGACAGAACTATAACAAAACTTGTACATAGAGACAAATATAAGGCAGGATGACAGTTTTGAGGGAGTCCAGATTGAGAATCACTTCACGTAAACAGTACCAACAGTATAATCAGACAAGCAATGGCCAGCCATTGTTCTCTCATTCACCCAACACAGAACACTGACAATTGAGGGCATTCAGTGTTGGAAGTCACCTACCTGAACGTCAACAGGGTGTCCAACCATTTCATCTATAGTAATAGTAACATTATTTTTTGTTTATCTCAGAAATGTGCATATCAGCAGCCAATTGTTTAATTTCTATGAGTAAATCTTAATACTGATCTTAGACATCATTAATCTCATCATCTGATTCATAACTTATAGATTAGTTATCAATTTCTATATTAAATAAACCTTAAATAATTGACTGGTTGATATCTATGGCCTTATCCTTAGGTTGATGCATTTTGTTTTCTTTGTTGAGAAGATGGCTCTTAGCATTCTTCAAGGAGAAAGTCAAGGTTGACTTAAGGCATCAGCAGCAGATATAGAACAATCATTTTTACCACCCTTCCCTGTTGTATTTACTTCAATATCTGTTTGATTATTTCTGTTATCCATTTTTTCTGCTTCAATTTGTAATGGTTATAAACCCTGATACGTAAGCGAACAAGAGACCATACATGTATGGAAATGCCTTTTCTTTTTTGAGCCTTTTAAAGGCTTTCAAAACTTGGTTCTAAGTTTGATAATTAAGAATTATCATTCCATTTCGGTGGAACCAGTTGCAATGTTTATGTATTTTAATCTTCTGGGAGATGCAGAGAATTAATCTTCAAATTTCTGATCAATTCTTCCCAATCTGTCTCATCTGAGAGAGGAGGATAAGACCCTGATGGCTGAGGAGGACAAGGGGGTGCAGGCTCCAGTTATGGAGCAGCCGTTTTAGTTTTGCTTTTGTCCTTCCTGGGTAAATGCCCCTTTTTGCTACTTTTATTTGTTTTCGTGTTTTGTTGTCTAATTCATACTCGTGTAAAGAAGCTTTCATCTCTTCCTAGGTGTTTTTGTTCTCATTCTTTTCTTGTTCCACAGAGAAAACAACTCGCACCAAGGACCGTGTTGTCTTGATTCATTGCTTTTATTCATTAAATTCCACATGATTCACATTGTCCTTTTATATGCTCCTTCAGAGTATATGATCTATTTTTTGGTATGACTTTCAGGTACACAACTGTGAAGAAATGACTTTCATAATTTTCATAACCAAAGAATATTTTTCTGCCAAAGGTTCCCAGTATGTTTTTTTTCATTATACACCTCTACGTTGCCTTCAAAGACCTCACCAGGAGAATGAAACAACTGAAATCCACTTATTGTTAAAATACTCAAAAATGAGAAAGTACATTATACTGTAAGAGAAAAAGAGAATATAAACAAGATTAAAATGAATCCATTCAATTGTTCTTGGAAATTAAAAATAAAATCTAAAAAGATAGAAATTTAGGAGAAGAGATTCAAAGGCTATGTGCATTTTTTCTGGAAAACAAAGTTTAAAAATTCATTAGTTACTAAATAAAAGAGAAAAAAAAGATACTAGTACACTCAGGAAGAGCAGCATCTAAGGAGTGTCAGAAAAAAAAAAACAGGGGCAACAAAATTATGACAGAAAATAATCTTTTTAAAAAAATCACTGAACATCGCAGCACTGAGAATTGTGTTTCTACATTTAAGACTGCCCACAGTGTGACTGTCATAAGGTAAACCGTAGACCCAAGCAAACTTTTTTTTCCACATGTGAATTTTTTAATTTTTTATTTATTTTTCTTTCGTATAATACATATTAACACTCTTCCTACCTGCCCACATTCCTCCCAGCTCCACCCTTCCTACCTCTCCTCCTGTAATGTATCCTCCCTATCCCTACCCACTCATCCCCCCTGCCCCTGCTTCTTCCTATAGAAGAGAGAAGTCTACTCAGAGTCACCGCTCAAACAGGGTACAAGTGGGGCAAGTCTATAATTTCTCTTTATTGTGCATGCTCCTGTGTTTTGTGCGTGTGCTGGTGTCTTCATTTGACTTCGCTAATAGAGTAATTCTGGATTCATGAGAGTTTTGAGGTCTTCTCTTTCTACTTTTTGAATAATTTGAAATGTATTGGCTGTAGTTCTTTGAGGTCTGATCATGTTCTACTATGAATTCATTTCAATCTGGACTTCATTAGTTGTAGGATTTTTAAATTACTAATTCAATTTCTTTATTTCTGATGGGTCTGTTTAAATTATTGAACATATCTTAGTTTAAATTGGGTAGTTCAGATGCATCTAAAAATTTGTTTCTTTTAGGTTCCCCACGTTGAGAAATATGGGATTTTTACATAATGCTATTTACTTATGAGTTTGCAATTTCTTTTTTAAGGATTTTAAACTTCATACGTACGAGTGTTTTGCCTGCATGTATATACATGAACCAAGTATATGACTAGTGTCTGCAGAGGTCAGAGAGGGCATCTGATCCCCTGAACCAGATCTACAAAATGACTGAGCTACCCTGTGGGTTCTGGGAATTGAACATGCATCTTCTACAAGAGCAACAAGTCCTTTCAATCACTGAGCCATTTCTCAACTTTGATTTTTCTCAATTTTTTTTTAGTATTTGTTGTGACATTGACACATTTATCTCTTTTATTAATTTGCATCTTCTCTCTTAGTTAATTTGGCTACGGCTTGGTCAATTTATTTATCTTTTCAAAAGACCAACCCATTGTTTCATTGATTCCTTGTATGTTTCTGTGTTATTTCCATTTCATTGATTTCTTCCCTGGTTTTTATTACTTCTCATCTACTTGTTTTGAGTCTGGTAATTATTGTTTTTCTAACCTGTTGAGGTACATAATATTAACTTTCACTCATTCTGATTTTAATGTAGGCACTATTTCTATATATCCCAAAGTGTTTGATATGTTGTGCTTCATTTAGTACATTTCTAGGAATTGGAGTTTTTTCTTCTAGATTTCTTCAGACAACCTTTCATTATTCGCTAATGCTTGTTTAATCTCCATAAGCATGTACGCATTCAAATACTATTTATATTTTAGATTTGTTTTTGAGTTTCAGTCTCTTGTGGTTAATTAGGTCAAAAGGGTATTTGAATTTTCTTATTTTTTGATATATGATTTCTTTCCAAATATATGGTCAATGTTCAGATGAACTATTCTGTAGTTATCTATTAGATTCTATTATCTATGATATTATTTAACATTCACTGTTCCCTGTTTATTACTTGTCTGGATGGTGTGTGAATTGGTGTTCCTGTAGTTTTGAAGTGAAGTGACTGTTTCTTTCTGGGTTTAATCTGTGGCTTCTGATCTAGTACTACATTTTGTATGAAACTGTGTGAGCCTGAGTCTGGTGCATATATTTCCAAGATTATAATACCTTCTTAGTGTATTGTTTTCTTAATCAGAACTCAGTGACCTTATTTATCTTTTTGATTAATTTTATCTTCTAAGCTATTTTCTCAGATTTTGTCTATTTAGATAGGATAATGATGCTTGTGTGTTAGCTTGTTTCACTTAGAATACATTTTCCCCAATCTTTTCAATGAAATCATATCATCTTTGAAGGTGCAGGGGTGGTTCTTAAAGAAAACATAGTATGGACCATGTTTTCTTAACCCATTCAACCAATGAATGTGGTCTAACTGGAGAGTTGAAAATATTAATATTTAAATTTATTTTTGAAAGACATATGTTGATTCTTATCATTTTGTTGTTTATGCTTTTAGTTTTCTCAGTTCTACTTTGTATATTTATTATATATAGTACCATTGGGTTCATCCTGTTACTTCTCTGGTGTGCTAATTTTCTCTTCAGTCTACAGTATTCCTTCCAGCATTCTCTGTACGGCTAGTTTAATGGACAGAAACTTCTTTGGCCTGTTCAATTCAGAAACAAAATGCCGTGGTTTTTTCCCACTATAAGATAGATTTTCTGGGTGCACTATCCTGCATTGTCAGCTGCAGTTTTGGGGAGACTATGTTTGGATATTTTATATGGCTTCTTGATTGCAGATTTCAATAAACTGATTTCATTCTATATGTTTAGCATTTCACATATAATATGATAAAGAACGTGATAAGCGGAAATGCTTGGAAAATCATGTTTGATTAAACTAGCCCTCAAACATCTAATAAAAGAGATTTAAAGTACATAAAATTTCTAAATAAAATCAAAGGGTTTCTTGGCCCAAAGTTCATTGTTGGATCATTAAATAATCCGTGTGTGTCAAGGTATGCGTAAGAATATGGAGACTTTACATAAGAATATGGAGACTTCTATGAATCTTTTAAAGTCAGAATTATATAAGAATATACATGTTCATGAAAGTATCAGCATCTACTGTGACTAGAAAAAAAACAAATAATTACTAGATTACTCCTCTAGGAGAGAGAATATTTCAAGACAATGCAGTATGAGATGTGTTTAATCATGGAATGATCCTATTGATCTGATTACACTCATTTTCTAGAGAACTAGTACACAGATTTTTTTTAATGAGGAAGTTTCAGATAGTGCTCAGAGCCTATTGTCTATCAAAATATGCATATAGTGAAGTCTTATAAATGTAATGACTTCAGCAAGCTATTTAAGGAATCTTCCAAATATACATTTTATAAAAACAAGTCATACTTCAAAAACTACAAAAACTATAGTTGTGGTAAATATGTTATTCCCTTAATGGAATCAAACCTAAAAGGACATAAGAGAATTCACATTGGAGAAGAAACCATGCAAATATAGACTTTGATAAATCTATGAAGTTTGTTCTAACTTCAGAGAAAATCAGATAATCCTCATAGGAATAAAACAGCGTATCTGAAGAATGCAATAAATCATTTCTTCATTCCTGTAACCTTGTTGATCAAGAAAGAATCCACAGTGGAGAAAAGCATGCAAATGAAAGAAATGTGGAAAATGTTTCAGTACATTTTCAAAGCTCACTGGACATTAGTTCTTATGAAGGAAAAACCATACAAATACAAAATACAGAACGTGGTGAGTTATTTATGAACTTTTCCAACTCAAAAACCAAAAAACTCAAAAAACAGAATCAATGCTGGAGGGGAGCCTTAACTGCAAGGAATGTGACACATCCTTTACCCATTTCTCAATTTTCTTTTTGAGACAGAGTTTCTCTGTTGTAACTCTGGCTGTCCTGGAACTCACTCTGTAGACCAGGATGGCCTCAAACTCAGAGACCCACCTGCATCTGCCTCCCAAGTGTTAGGATTAAAGGTGTGTACCATCACTGCCCAACTCATTTCTCAATTCTTATACATCATCAAAGAATTCATACTACAGAGAAACCCTACACACGTAAAGAGTGTGAGAAGGCTTTTAATTGGTTGTCAGCCTTTAAAATGAATCACAGAATTCACACTGGAGAGAGAACTTATGAATGTAGGGAATGTGACAAATCTTTTACCCCTGTGTTCATATCTTAGAAATTATCAAAGCACACAAACCCAACAAATGAAGGAATGAGATGTGTCAATTAAGTGCTAGTCAAACTTTAAAAGCCACTAAAGCATTTGTTGAGAAATTTTACAAATGATGACATGTAACATATTTGATCAGATACTCAAAATTTTATAAGTTATCAGGTCTAGTAACTTTAAAAATGTAAGCCAGGCAGTGGTGGCACATGCCTTTTAATCGCAGCATTTGGAAGGCAGAGGCAGATAAAACTGAGTTCAAGGCCTGGCCTGGTGTACAGAAGAACTTCAAGGGCAGTCAGGGCTACATAGAGAAATCTTGTCTCACAAAATAAAATTTAAAAAACACAAATACTATGACATGCCCTTTAGTTGTGCTCAAATCTTGGATAACACACACATACACCCAGTTCTACACTAGTAAAGAATATGGAAAATATGTTCTCCGGCTCCAAACATCATCAGAAGACTAATCCTTGAGAGAATCCCTAGACATTTTACTTCAACTTCACTAAGAATGCACATCAATGTGAAGTAGAAGTGCTGAATTTTATTTCTAAATACCAAAATGAGTTACTGCATGATGAGGCTGGGAAGATGGCTCAGTCATTTAGATCACTGGCTGTTCTTCCAGAGTATGCTGTTTCAAAACCAATTCACACATGACTGCACACAACCACCCATATCTCCCGGCCTAGGTGATCTGATGCCCTTTCTAGCTTATATGGGTATCAGGCATACATGCAGACAGAGTTACAGGTGAATAACTCAATCACATTAAATAAGTAGATTCATAAATAAATAAATAAGTTTTTAAAAGATTTTATATGTGTCTCTCTCCTCATCTTCCCTACAAGGAGCTATGGACTTTAACTCCAATAATGGGATTTGGGGTGGGGGGAACAGGTAGGCTAATTCAAACTGTCTCTGAATACATTGTTTTTAGGAGACTCCAGTATTCCCATTTAAGGTAAGCACTCATCGTATTCAGACAGTCATTGAGCCACAGTCTGACTCATGGTTGTAATAGTTTCTCTATCCTGTGTCAATTTCCCCACTTTCAAAGTGAACAATCTGTAAAAATATACTTAGAATTTGGAAGAATCTCCATGTTGGTTCTCTGACCCATGAAGTGAGGAAAGTTCAAATTGATGTGGTGAAAACTGTCTCTATCAGAGAAAATTGAAACCCAAACAGTGTTTTAAGGGATTTCTGACTGAGCAAAAAAGTGGGTCTCTGATTCTTATGCCTTCTCTTGGGCTCCTTTTCTTCTGTTGCTTTGTCTTGTCCAACTATGCTGTGATATTTTTTGTCTTATCTATTGAATTTTATTCTGTTATGTTTTGTATTATTTATTAGAGGCCTGTTCTTTTCTAATAAAATACATAAAAGGGAGTGGATCCAGACAGGAGGGAGGTGGGTAGGGACCGGGATGAGTAGAGGGAGAGGACACCATAATCAGGTGTGTGACAAAAAAACATCTATTTTCAATAAAAGGGGGGAAAGAACTGAAGTGAAGGAAAACAGAAAAGATACTTGGAGGTGCAAACTATACTAGACTTTTCGGCATGGTGAAGTTGTCTGGAATTATGCCTGCCCATCTCCCCCACAGGCACTTTCACCCAGCCCACCCTCTTTGCTCTGTCCACCCTGCCTAGCCTCCTGCTCCAGAGCTTCAGAGGCAGGTCTCCTGCAGGTGGAACACAGGAGGGCAGCTGTGCCAAGGAGCCCAGGTGCTCCATGGCAGCTCAGGCAGCCATGTCTGCCGTGCTTGGACAGCACTCCTCTTTTTACTCCACTGTAAAATCTCTGATTTAATGGGATAAAATGTAAAACATAGATAGCAGGGGGTTTTTTTTGGTCCACAATATTTTATCAGAAGGCTCAGGCTCCTCCAGCTTCCACAAATGAAGGGCAGAAGGCCTCAACAGAGATCTAACAGTCTCGTATAGAATTCAAAAAATGAAAGGAGGGACACATGGCTCAGCTAAATGAGTCAGAACAATTGCAGGTCATTTTTTAAACTATATTATTAAGACAAAAAGTAATTTCTTCCACTCTTTCCGGGGTATCACAGAAACAAAAGTAATTCCAGAAAGGACCATGTTCTCATCTACAGCACTCACCCCTCTTCCAGTCTGTTTTGGAATAGACTGAACACAATCGTGGGGCTTTTAAACTATAATTAACTCATGTGTACACTTTACATCTAAGCAATCCTGTATCAAATTCTACAGTTCAAACCCATCAATAGGAAACTCACATGTCCCACATGGGGATACTCTATGTCTTCAAATTTATGATCAGATTTTTTTTTGAATGAAAGTAAAGAATTGTTTTAGGTGCTTTTGCAATGCAAGAACTAGAATGTGGAAGCAAAGAAAGCACCTAAAGGAAAAATAAAGTGGTCTTTAGAATCCAGATATGTCATCTTTAAATCCTGATGCCCCAAGTTTGTGACAAGATTAAGACAGCTCAAAATGTCTTCCACTTTGTACTCTTGATGAAGCATTTTAGAATTAACTAGACTTTGATTAGCTTGAGAAAGAACCCCATGGAAAATTAGCCAACTCTATTCTAGGTACTCTAGGTCAGGATCTCATAACTGATTTATTTAGCTTCTGTTAAATTCCCTGTTTGTGCAAACCTCTCCCTCCAACTAACCACTTAGCTCAGCTTAGCTCAAACTGCTGCAAAGCACCCCTAAAACTTGCTGAGCAAAATGCCATGACATGTTTTCTGTTGGCAAAAAACCAATGTTCTAGTCACTAAGGGCTACAGGTAAGTCTCCTAAAACCTGGGTTTAATACCAGACAACTGGAATGAAGACTTTTAATTGGCAAGAAATTGTCTGTGAGGGGTGGTCATATTTGATGGACTCCCTGTATTAACTCTTCCTTCAGATGGTCCCTCTGATTTGACTTTTCTTTTTTATATAAGTATATAAATATATCAGATATATAATGACCATACTCATTCTTTCTCTGTAATCAAGTCTTCATGTTCACCTGCTAATGGACCAGGATTACCAGGTCGTTCTTCAGTGACAGGGTTCAGGTTGGGAGGTGCGTGGGGATGAGAAAGAGAATATAAAAGATAGAGAAGAGAAATCGTGAAACAGGATGTCTTGCACAAATCTATTCTTATGATGAGCATGTTTATTAAGAAGCAAAGCATCTTACCTATTAAAAAGGAGAAAAAGTCAAGGTCATCAAAGGTGCCAGAAAATGTTGTCCAAGAGAACATGGGATACCTCAGACAGAGCTGCCCAAGAACTGATAACCTCAGCCAAGAGGGAAAAAGAGTCAGGTACCTAGAAACTACATTCAAGTATCCTACAAGGCACAGGCTTCAGCATCAGACAGGTCATGACAATTCCATTCCTGGACAAGGACGCGGAACTGAAATGCCCTTTGTCCTTTCATCATTGTCTCCAAGGCAGTCTTGGGTTGCTCTGGCTTCCCACTGGCTTCCCCAGGCTTTCTCTGGCTTATTCGGGTTAGAGGCTTTTCATGTGTTTACTACTTCAAAGAACCAACTTTTAAGATGGTTCATAACATCAGCTGGCTCTAGGATTTCTCTGTTTAAGTTTTTGTATGGATGACATCCCTATGACAAAAAGGAGTGAATTAAACTCGCCAACTATCATTGTGGAAGGGTCAATTTGTGATTTTTGCTTTGTCCATGTTACCTGTAGGTATGTGTTGGAGTTGAAGGGATCCCAGCAACAGGAGACAAAGGCAGTCATCGGAGCTCGTGCAGAGGCGTGTACCCTGGCCTGCAGAAAATCGTGCGGCCGTTTGAAATGGCGGTTACAGGCACACCGTTGGCGCCCCAAACTCGGGAAAAGCCCTGCTGAGGTCATGCTTCCACTTCCTCTGCCTTTCCGGATACCTTGTTCGCCAGCATCGGCTGTGTGGGCTGGCTAGAGGCGTTACATACCAGCTATTAGATGATGATTGGCCCTTCACTGACCTTGCCCCGCCCACTCTGATTAACAAGCTTTAGATAGGCTGATTAAAATGTCTAGTAAGCCTAGACCGATGTGCTATTGGTCCTCTCCCTTGTGCGCCGCCCTACCTTCTACGTAAAAATCCACATCCCTACATTGTAAACGGATTTGTACCCTGAAGGCATTTGCACGAGTCTGTTTCTTGGGTTGATGACTCCACGCCACTTACCTCCTCGAGGAACCCTGCACCCACCAAAGACCACAGATATGTTTTAGGGATGACCATTTGGTACTGGGCAACCAATGGTGTGCTCTTATTTGGGGAAGGCTGCTTCTCCCACTCCTTGCTTTCCTTGAGGCCTACAGTTCTGTGCATACGGTTGGGGCCTTATAATATTTTCCTTGTCCAGTTGGTATGCCTATTGATGTAAAGCACCTTCCTCACACAGATTTGAACTATGATTATATAAACTATTATACTTTAATGAGTTTATTATTATGATAATTTATTCATTTATATGATTGTTTATTTTAATTTTTGAAATTACATTTATATTATTTATGTAGTTTGTTTATATTTATATTCATATTATTTATATTTATTATATATTACACTATATAATTATAATAATTATTTATATGACTATATAAAATAGACTGTAAGCAATCTACTTCTATTTTATTACATATTTTCCACTGGCGTTGTTGTCTATGGAACAGCTGACATTAGTGATGCCCAACCAGTAAAGAAAAGACTCTCACCACAAAAATGAAGTAAAACTTGACCATAATGTTTAACCTTTTTATTGGGAAGACACAGAAGGAATATACTTGAAGTTACAGTCTAACTGTAATACATATGTGATCTCAAATACTAGCAAGGCAAAAATGTCTACATATAATATCATATTACATAAAAGTTACATCCCACTACATTAATATATGCAAAATATCTGGAATAGTTTGTACTTTAGAGGGTTCTTTAACACATTCTCCTCACATAAGATCATAAAAGGATATTTAAGTCATTTCTAGTATGAATTGTTTCTTATTAGTAATATTTGATGTTTAGATAATTATGTTTCCAATATTGTTGCAAAAATAGTTCATTTTCCAGCAAATGTTTGGTGACTGTAAAGTTCATGACAGAATAGAATGATTCTAAATTTATACCAAGTGTATGTTTTCCCAAAGAGACTTCCCTAGTATTGACTAGGCTTTGAAAATGATTGAAAGCTTTGGCAATGTGTAAGAAAATGATCTCATATTAAGAGTGGTATAGTGAATGGACTATGCATGCACTTAGGAATTTTATGAAGCTTATCTGTTAAATGAATTTTCTGATGCATTCTAAGATTTGAGGATGTGGTAAAGGATTTCTGACATGCTTGACATTTGTAAGGTTTGTCACCAGTATGGATTCTCTCGTGAGCTTGAAGACTTGAATTATGGGCAAAGGACTTGTCATATTCTTTACACTTGTTAGGTTTCTCACCAATATGGACTCTCTTATCAGCTTGAAGTGTTAGGTTATGGGTAAAGGTCTTGCCACATTCTTTACATGTGTGAGGTTTGTCACCAGTGTGGATTCTGTGGTAAGCATAAAAGATTGAACCATGTGTAAAGGACTTGCCACATTTTTTTATATCGGTAACGCTTTTCATCAGTATGAATTCTGTGGAGAGTTTGAAGAGCTGTTTTATGGGCAAAGAATTTGATGCATTCGTTACATCTGTAAAGTTTGTCACCAGTGTGGATTCTGTGGTGAGATTGAAGGGTGGATCACATATGGGAGAATTTGTCACATTTTTGACCCTGGCAAGGCTTTACTCTTACCCACAGGTGCTCACATACACATGAACATGGACACACATGAACATGAATATACATGAACATGCATATACTATGTACACATAAAATATACATTCATACCACACACACACACACACATTCACACATGCACACCACTTACTTAGAACATTTAAATGTTGACATTACAGCAAGCAATTCTAATTGCTTATAACTGCTTTGTTGAAAATGAACCATGAGCCAGGTGTAAAGGCACATGCCTGTGATCCAAGCACTTTGGAGATGAAGGCAGGAGGATCAGAAGTTCAAGGTCATCCTCAGAACTTAGGAGTCACCCTGGTCTACAATGAGCCCATGTTTTAAAAAAAAAAAAAAAAAAGTAAAACAAGCAAACAAACAAACAAAAAATCCAAACCAACAAACAAGCCAAACAGTAATCATTCAGTTGATTACTTCTTCCTCTCTGAGGAGCTGAGTTACAGCTTTTATACCCAAGGTTCACATCATCCTGAGAATAATGACGTTTGGTAAAAGCCTCAGTGGACAAAGACCTGAGGCGGTTGTGTCTTCGTTCTCTCTGCTGTGTGCGTCTTAGCTTTCCTGGTATACCTGCCTTTACTAGATTCGAAGCTTTTTGACCTCCACTTCATTGCCTGGTGAGATGCTTATATGAATTACCTTTCTGTTGCTGTTATAAAATAGTATGCCCAAGTTAAGGAAGACTTTATTGGACTTACAGTTTCAGAGGGATAAAATCTATCATGGTGAGGGAAGCTCGGTAGCAAGGGGCAGACATGGCAGCCAGAGCAGAAAACTGGGAGCTCACATCTTGAACCACAAAGCACAAAGCAGAGAGAGGGAACTAGAAATGGTCAGAAGCTTCTTTCTCACAAAGACCACCCCTAATAGCATACTTCCTCCATCAAGGAGGCACCACCTAAGCCTCCCCAAACAGAGCCTCCACCAACTGGGTACCAAGTGTTCATATCAAAGACTGTGAAGACATTGCCCATTCAAACCTCTACAGTGTTGCAGGGAAGGTATCCCTAATCTTAGGCTGTCTTATGCAAAGGCAATAGCAAAGAGTAAAGCAGAGCTAAGCAAGCAAACTGAGTGGTTGGAGAAAAATGCCTGTCACATTTCCATCAACTGTAGCTTGTTTGTGCACCCCTCAAACAGGGTTTCTCCACCCACTTCCTAATGCTCCTGGGAATGAACCGTCCACCTTTCTTTCCATCTGGTCCTCCCATGAATCTATAACTGTTAGTTCATAGGTCACTTTCAGAAACCACTAGTGTGAGAGCAGGCATGCCCAGAACTTAATGTCTGCCAGCCCTGCATCTCAGTCCTCTCAGCAATTTTTACTTGCAGGTCCCCTTGAGAATATTATTTGCTTTCTCTAATCATCCTCCTCCTCCTCTTCCATTGTCCAATCAAAAGTAATTTCCAGGATTAAAGGGATTGTGCAAATGACAGAAGAAAAGGTCAGCCAGTTATCTAATCAGGAACCAGGATCTTGTTGGCTCTCCATTGAAAATCTTACCCCAGTAAATATTTCCCTTTGAGGGAGCAGTATGAAAGCCCAGAACTCTCGCTGATATCTCATGCCTTTAAAGAAACATTTGAGTACACAGTGTGTGTCAGACTTGAAGTGGGTTCCGGGATCTACCTTGTCAGGATATCATTTTGCTAAGCAAGAAATCTCTTACCATGTGAGGAATTCTTGCTCAGAATACACCTACACAACCTAAGATGTGGTTGGAGAATCTCCAAGGGTAGTTTGGGCAGGGCCTAGAAAACAGTGAAAGAAGACAGTGACTGAGAGAGTAGAAGCCATTCCTTACTAACCCTATATGGACGAGAAAGAGCATGCCTGAGCAAAAGCTTACAAGATCTCCTGGAGAAGGCAGGGGCTGTGGTGCATAAAGGCTGGGCATGCACGTTTGCTCTTTCCTAGGTATCTGTCTCCCATCCATGCTTGGGAGTATTCCCTCTCTTAGTCAACTGTCTGTTTCTACTACATCCGGGTGTCCCTGGTAGTTTTTGTTGGTTGGTTTGTTTGTTTTTTTCACCAAAAACCTGGAGGTCTCTTCAAACTCAGATACTGTAACAGTAAGAGGGAACTTGCTGCTGCTATGGGACCTGGGGCTGCTATGGCTTCCAAGACCCCTTTATTGATGCAACTAAGGTGACTGGAGCATCAGTCATAATAGTTGTGAGACCTCAATTCCTGTAAAAGAGGCATGAGATGCAGACTCAAAAGACAGACAACCTAGCCATCAGGTTTAGCAGAAGATTAGTGAAAGAGAAACTCCTGAAGTGGAGGGATTCTGAGAGAGGATACCATCCAAGAAATAAGGACTGTTTGACTTTCAATGACCACAGGATAAAATCCTTCATGGTGGGGGAAGCTTAGTAGCAAGGGGCAGGCATGGCACCCAGAGCTTGTGCTTTTCAAAGGCAGAAGATAAAAGATATGTTCCTCAAAAAGACCGACTTCAAAATATGGCACCATCAGCAACACACGCTCTTCAGTGGAACATTGTGCCTTCTCAGTACAGTTTTTAAAACACTGGAGGGAGCCCTTCATCTCTGGGTTCAGACTGTTTACGGAAGGCAGAGACTGCGAGCGTCCACATAGACTCTGTCAAGTGTTCGTAGATGGCCCTGTGCTGTGTGCACCTAATGAGAACTGATCAGTGACTGGGGCAGGAGACAGAGGGAACTTAGGCACTGGCACACAAGTCACCTTACCCATTACCAAACTACAGTTCTCTTCATCCCACAAATCTCTGACGGTTTCTGAAACTTTTAAGATTCATAAAGAGCCCCTGCCACAAGGTTATAGAAGCAGTAACAACTGCTAGGGGCAGAGACTCTCTGATCAACTGAGCTATTCACCCAATCCATTAAGCTAGGACTTGGGTGGTTTGTCAGTGATGCCCTATCTGGGGTGATGAGACTTCTGTTCGCTGATTGCCCAGGAAAAGTCATACAACAGATGGGAACTGTCATGCCAGCTAACCTCCTGCTTGGTCATTGGTGGGAGCTACTGAAGAGGTGCAGTCTTAGCTGGCAGCTGAGGATGGATCAGGAAGTCCCTAACATGTGACAGCAGCAGGAGAAGCTGAAGATCTTCTGCAGCTGATTTGGGTCTTAGTCAGGGTCTTTAGTTGAGTCTAGAAACCAAGTTAACACAAGAGAAAAATTGGCAAGGTGACACTTTTTTTCTCACTAGAGAGAGAGAGAGAGAGAGAGAGAGAGATTCATAAAGGATGAGAAAATAGGTCAGTCAGTAAGTAAAGTGCTTTCAAGGCAAGCACGAGGACCTGACTTGATCACTAGAGCCCAAGGGGAAAAGGAATTGAAAGAGCCTTATGCCTATTAGACAGCTGTAAGTTATCACTAATATGTAAGGATCACTATGCTCCCTAAGGGATATCATGTCAAACTGGAATGGCTGAGGTTCTTAGGTAACATGACCGTATAGGACAGTTGTTTGCTACACTTCTGTTCTAGTCATTGTTACAATTGCTATGATGAAACACCATGACTTAACCAACTTAGGGAGAAAAGGGTTTATTTCAGCTTCCAGATGACAGTCCATCATTTAGGGAAGTCAGGGCAGTAAGTCAAACAGGGCAGGAACCTTGAGGCAGGTGCCGATGCAAGGGCCATGGAGGAGAGCTGCTTACTGCCTTGTTTCCCACGGTTTGCTCAGCCTGCTGTCTTACAGAACCCAAGACCGCCAGCCCAGAGATGGCATCACCAACAAATGGGCTGGGCTCTCACCTCATCAACCACTGATTAAGAAAATACCCTACAGGCTTTGCATATAGCCTGATCTTATGGAAGCATTTTCTTAACTGAAGTTCCCTCCTCTCAGATGACTTGAGCTTGTGTCAAAGACATAAAACTGTCCAGGGCACCTCCCTTGGGTATTTGCATGACACCTCGTACCATGAATTCTAGTCTCCAGGGACGAGGTTTTCAAGTCAGATTCAACTCAGGTCCTCCGGGTTCTGTGTCCGGAGTGCATGCTTTCTTCAGAAGTAGGTGTTGTGGAAGCTTATTTTATAAAAATATAGTATAGTCCAAGACTGTGTGAAATCATTCTAAATTTATCCCAGGTGTACGCTTTCCTAAAGAGACTTCACTCGTAGTGATTAGGCTTTGAAAATGATTGAAAGCTTTGGCAATATGTAAGAAAATGGTCTCTAGACTAGGAACGGTGCAGTGAATGGCCTACGAGATACACGTAGGAATTTTTTGAAGATTATCTGTCAAATGAATTTTTTGATGCTTTCTAAGTTTTGAGGATGTGGTAAATGATTTCTGACATGCTTGACATGTGTATGGTTTGTCACCAGTATGGATTCTTTCGTGATCTTTAAATAAGAGTTGAGGTATGGGTAAAGGACTTGCCACATTCTATAAATCTGTAAGGCTTTTTCCCAGTATGGATTCTGTGGTGACTTTGAAAAGTTGACTTATGGGCAAAGGACTCGCCATATTCTTTACATGAGCAAGGCTTGTCTCCAGTTTGGATTGTGTGGTAAGCTTGAAGGGGAGAACACAAATGGAAGGATCTTTCACATTTTTGATATTGGGGAGGCTTTTCATCAATATCATATAAGGAAAAATAAGAAGATGAAATTAATAAAAATAAATACAAACAAATTAGATAGAATAAAACAGAAAAAAAAGAGTACCCCCAAAAAGCACGAGACGCATATATAAATAAATACACTTTTGCACATATGATGTGCATGAAAATAAACTGGAAGGGGTAATACATACTCAAAGATTCTGTAAGGTAAAAAATGAAAATAAAAATTAATACATTCCCAGACTAATCAACCATTATGGGACAAAGAACCTCCACATGTGCCATTGTGAATTTTGGTGTTAACTGTCTACTTCTGGGCCCTTAAGAGTACATGTTGTCCCCACTGAGATTCTGCTGCAAGTATTTCTTTGAAAATATGGGCATCTATGTTTGTAAGGGCATTGGTCTGTCATTAACTTTCTTTGTGAATCTTTATATGGTTTAGGTTTCAAGGTAACTGGCCTCATGGAAAGGACTGGACAATGTTTGTTCTTCCATTTTATAGAATAATTTGAGGAGTATACATCTTAATTCTAGAAGAATTTCTAAAAGTTGAAATGTACTACCTACTACCATTATTCTGCTACTTGAATGTAGTATTAAAATATAACTGCTGTCTTATTGCTTTACCCAGAGATTATTGAATGTCTCAGTCATCATGAGAAAAGCTTCTTACAGATTTGACACATAAAACAGAGATGCACAAAAGGTCATGGTGGAGACAATAAGGAAAAGTTCAGCTCTAAGTGGGATGATTATATCAAAGCCCTTCTCTTCAATGATCAGGGTTCATTCAGGGCAGAGTGATTAAAGATGGTAGGGCAAGAGGTGATAGATGAGTACTAGGACACAGTGTTTCCTGAACACAACAGGATGGTTGTGCATATGAGTGCACGTGCTTGTGATAGCATGAATAAGACCTGTGAAAGTCAAACAGGATTAAAATCCAAGATAACAGGGCTCAGGGTACATGGAACCCTGACCATTGCTGTGGAGCTCTAACCTTCAGAAAGTTTCTGGGAGAGGGAAATTCTGTTTTTTGTTTTTGTTTTGCTTTTTGTTGCTCTCTCTTTTTAAAAAAGAACTGTGATCATTGGTAGTTCAGTTTTACTCCATGGAAGGCTAAGGACCCAGGACCACTATGGCACTATAAATTCGACTCAATGGGTATAAAAGATAGGAAAGAAAACGCACAAAGCAGGAGTGGGATGAGTATGCGGAAATGTGGGAGGAGGTACAGACAGTCATATGATCAAAACACTTTTTAGAAAGGTATTTTAAAATTCTAAAGGCATTAATAAAATATTAAAAATAAAATATTCTCTATATACAAAAACAGTTTCCAAACAAACTCAAATCTAGAAAAACAAGAAAATACTCCACCTTCATGGGGAAATTTACACATTCTTAAAAATTGTTACTCAATGGGAGGTAGAAAATACTTAAATAAGGGTAGAATAGGTGTGACTCTAAACAATCAATTCTAACCAAATGTCAATGGAAATTTTTGTAGAAATAGATAAAAATTACCTTTAAAATGTTGTGGGACCTAATGGCAAGGAAAGAATTTTCTAATCTTTTAATTTGAGTAGAGGTATAAAATTTATATTTCCCAATTTAATATGATAGTATGATGTCACACTTTGATGACATATGCGGATCTTATCTGCAAGACCTGGAATTGAAGACCTTAAAGAGTGAGGTGAAGTACAGTCTAATGCTGTACATGACTTTTCTTCACTTTGAGTATTCTTTTGTAGGAAAATGTAAGAAAGTAAGCAGTGACACAAAGAAGGTTGTTTGAGATCAAAAAATGCAAATTAATGGCAGTAAGCACATACAAAATACAAAATACAAATCAGCCTCCCTCACTTCATATCATCGTTAGCACTGCAATCAGTGCTCTAGCAAAGCCTCACTACACAAGCCTTTGTCACAACCTCATTCTAGACTCCTCCAGGACACAACGTATCTGTACCTATGCTTTTGCATCGACTCTCGCTACAATCCAAAACACTGCATGCAGCCAGATTTAATTGCACATTCTAAGATTTGACCAAGACTCATACCATATCCTGTACACCAGCTCAGTCCCCTCTGTCTACTGAAATTTATTCTACTTAAGACTTTTCAAGTTTTTAGACTCAACATGCCCATACATCCTCTCTCCTGCCCCAAACTGCTCTGACCATATATGAAACAGAAATAACAAAAGGCCACATGCCCAGATCTCATTACAAATATACAAATATTGTCAACAATCAGGCCAGGACCTCCTCTCCAAACTCTACTAGTCCCATAGAAATTAATGTTTGCAAATGAGAGTTACTTTGATGGAAGCAAAAGGAATTTAAAAGAACGATCATGAACTTCATAAAAGAATCCAAGGAGAATAATAGAAACACAAAGCGACAGCTGGATGCAATTAGAAAGAAAGAACTTGAGTAGTCTGTATGATGCTCAAGAAAACACAAACCAAAGGCTGAAGAAAATTACAAAAATTACCTAGAACCTGAGAATGGGATTCAATAAAGAGATAGGATCAGTGAAGAGGACTCAAAATGAAATAAAGATGAAATTTTTAAAAAAAAATCAAGAGAGCATTTAAAGGAAAGCCTTACAAGTATTAAGAATCAAGATGATAAAGGCAAAGACATAGAAAAAAGAAAATTTTAAAAACTAAGATTATAAAGTAAATGTGGGACACCATGAAAAGATCAAACCTTCAAACTGTAGGCATATATGGGAGAAGAATCCCAAAACAATGAGGTGGAGCATATTTGCAACAAGATAAACAAACAAACAAGCAAACAAACAAAACCCTTCACCCAAAGTAAGGAAATATTCATCTATACATAGAGAACCTCATAGAACATCAAGCAGATAAGACCAGAATAGAACATGTCCATGGATATCAGAGTTGAAACACTAAGTATACAAAGCAAGCACAGTGCGTTGAATGATACAGGGGGAAGCCACACACACACACGTCTCTATAAAGGAAAACCCATAAGTATAAACTCAGCTCATTCTACAATGCAAACTTTGACATCCAGTATCTACCAGAGCTAGCATTCCAGTGTCTATTGGCCTACACTAACAGACTCCATGAAACTATCTGCCATAAATGAAAGACAAAACCCATTTCCATGATGTAGTTAGCCTAAAGTAAATTATTTCCAACACACCAAATCTAAATAAATTACAGGAACCAATATTTCTGCCTGAAGAAAGGAATGAGCATATCAGATTAACTGTGAAAAGATAAATGAAACCATAATTATGTTTAAATCCATTCACATACAAAAAATGACATCAGATTATACAACAACAAATTATGCAGTGATGACCACAATTAACACACATATTTCCATAATTCCTTTGAATATCAGTGGACTCAATTCTCTAACCAAAAGGCACAAACTGACCAAATGAATCTATCTCTTGTTTATAAGAAACATACCTTAGCTTTAAAAATGAACATGACACATGACCTTAGTATAAAAGGATGAATGGAATAATCCAATCAAATGGAAGTGGGAGCAAGCAGAAATCATTGCTGTAATAACTGACAAAGTAGACGTAAGCTAAAACTAATCACAGGAGATAGAGCAAAGAAACATATGTTCTAAACAAGGGTAATAAAGAAAATATTACTATCCTATACATATATTTAGAAGACAGTGTTGCACTTGATTTCAATTTTATAACAGTGGAGAACTGGATTTAAAGGCATAGATAAGCACCAAGCCATTAATAGCAGGTGATTCTAATACCCCACTGTCTCCAATAAATGGTTATGAGGACAAAAGGCTACAGAAATATTAGAATTAATTGTCACCAATCAGCAAATTTACTGAACAGATAACAACAGAATGTTTCACGAAAGCAATAGAGAATACACAATCTATTCAGGAACACACAGAAGCTTGTCTAAAATCAACCTAGTCCTAGGATAAAAACAATTCTTTATAAAATCAAAATATTGAAATAATTCACTGTATTCCCTGCAACCACAATGCAATAAAACTTACATTACGAGCAAAGAAAGAAAATAAATTTGTAGTTGATGCAGAAACACGTGGAGATTAAACAACTCATTCCTGAAAGATGAATAGACCAAAAAAGAAATCAAGACAGAAAGAAAAGTCTTCCTAGAACGAATTGAAAATGAAAACACACACACACGCAAACAACAACTACTTGAATAAATAGAAAGCTTTCCTATGAGGAAATTTTATACCTCTAAATGCCTAGATTACAATATGAGAAAGAGAAAAATACATAGCTTACGGATGCAACTCAAAAATGTCAAAAAACAAGAATAAACCAAATTAAATTCCAGTTGACAGAGGAAAATCTTGAAAATCAGAGCAGATCAGCCAAATATAAACTGACAAAACAATGCAAAGAATCAATTAATTTGAGAGACCATTTTCGGGAGAGCAAGTGAGATTGACAGACCCTTCACCCATGTAATCAACAGATAAAAAACAAGGGACCAAAACTAATAGTTTCCCAGCAAAATAAAATAAAATAAAAAAGAGGAAAGAAAGAAGGACAGGACTAGGTGGATGAACAGAAAAATCAACCAGATTTTTGAAAAATATCTGAAGAAACCCTTCTTAAAACATTTTAAAAAGAAGGAAAAGAAAAAGCACTCCCAAACAGCTTCTGTGAAGCCAGTAGCACTCTACAATCAACACCAAGCACAAATATAACAACAAAAGAAAACTAAAGAACGTGAGAAACATAGATTCGCAAGTGCTCAATAAAATATCTGTAACAAAATACAGACACACATAGGAAAGTGTATACATGATTATCACCTTGGTTTGGTTCCTGAAATGCAGGGATGGTTCAATACGCACAAGCCAATAAGTGTAATAGACAACACAGATGGACTTAAAGACAAAGTTCATATGGTCATCTCAATAGATGTAGTAAAAGTCTTCGACAGAATGATAAAGCTCATTAAGAACATAGGGCTAGTGGTGTCCTATCTCAATACAGTAAAAACTATATGTGAGGAACCCAGAGCCAACACTGGCCTACACGGAGAATTGCTTGAAATAATCTCACTGAAATAAGGAATGAGACGGGGGTGTCCACTCTCCTGACTGCTTTTCAACATTGTGCTGGAAGTTCTAGCTGAAGCAATAAGGCATGACTACAAAACGGATATCGACGTGGAAGGAAGAAGTCAAATTGTCTTTCTTTGGAGATGACATGATAGTGATTTGCAAGTCAAAAAATAATACACCAGAAGTTTTTTTTAAAAAAAATGATAAACATAGTCAGCAATGTGCAGAGTCAACTTACACAAATCATCTTCCCAATAAACCAATGACAAAAGGTCATAGAAAGAGAATGTGGACCCATTTACATTCATAAGAAAAGAAAACATATAAAAAACCTAACCAAAGAAATGGAAGAACTCTATAATGAAATCTCTAAGTCTCTGAAGAAAGAGATGGAGAAAGTCACTGAAAAATGGAAAGACATCTATGATAGTGTGTTTCATCTCCCCTCAGTCAGAATGACGAGCCAACTGACATATGCTGGAGGGGTTTATGGAGAGCGAGCCAGCATTCACTCTTGCTTGGATCAAAATCTGGCGAAATCACCATGGACATTGTTGTAAAGAATTATTAATAAGATAAAAATGAATTTACCACATGACTCTGCTATCCCATTGATTGGAATATGCTGAAAAGACTCCGCCTCCTACTCCACAGATAATGTTCATGACTGCTCTCCTCACAAAGACTGAAAAACGGAAACAATCTAAATATCTTTAAACTGAAAAATGAATAATGAAAAGGAGGTACATGTATACTGTGAAACATTAAACTGTAAGGATAAATGAGATCATGAACTCTGAAGGTAAATGGATGAAACTGGGAATGATCAGATACACTGAGGTACCCTAGACTGAGAATTAAAACATCACATGTTTTAAGTGCCAGAACTTTCTTACCAGGCCAAAGATACCTGATATGCCTGGTGAGGAATGAAAATCAGGCTGGGATACGGGGGTCACTGGAAGACTGAGACTATGACAAATTTATCGCAAGCAATCAGATTTTCTATACTCTTATCTGAAACAGAGTAAAATGATGATTGCCAAGATCAATACAATGGTATTGTCAGGATACCATGATGTTTGCATGCTATGCACAGTATACAAGATCCATAGTCCTGTTAAGCTTCCATAGGCTTCATTGATTTCTGAGGAACATAAAGAAACACAAAGCACCCTGAATGAGTAACTGCCTAAGGGAATGCCTCGGTTTCTCAGAAACTGAAAGTCACACAGTGCCCAGCTGATAAACAACTTAAGGAAAGTGGCTGGCTACAATATCAATTCAAGAAAAAAAAATCAGTGCATGCAATTTTTATTAGGACTTCGTGAATTAAATAAACACAGTAAATAATGAAACTTTTCTCGATCAATTGCATTTTCCACGAAGAGGCAGCAGAGGGCGCAAGAAGCTTATGCTTCATTGAACAAGGCGCTGCCTTAAGCCTTTCTGAGGTCGAAATTTCACGGTTGATGTGGAAAGCTACGCAAAAATAAAAGATAAAAATAGATAAATAAAAGTGCGCGATTTCATCTCTACATCCTGTTTAAGGAATACAATACTGGAATGTTGTACTAGGACGAAAGAAAGAAAGAAAGGAAGGAAGGAAGGAAGGAAGGAAGGAAGGAAGGAAGGAAGGAAGGAAGGAAGGGAAAAAAATCACAGGATATAAAATGGAACTTTAAGCAGAACAGTGAGGAATGACCAGAACAGGGGGCCTGACCCTCTGTCCTCAGCCACCCAGCCTGACTCATAATGAGCTTTGCCAAGGCTGTGGGACTTCTCATGCTAACACTGGGGGTAAAGGTTTTCTCCAGGGCAGAGAACATTCCAATAAGCAGCAATGGTCTAAGAACAGCATCTTTTGCATGCTGACCTCCACTCTAAGCATTTTACAGATACCAACGTCACCTCCATAGCCACCCTCTGAGGTAGGTGCTGCCTATCCTCCATGTCTCACAGAGGATAAAACAAGCAGCTCACCTTAGACCGTGTAAAGAAGCGTCATACCAAGGTTTAGGAAGAGTACGTTCAGACTCTGCGGTCATTCCACCTGAGTTTGCTGTATATGGCTCCACACATTCATGTTTTGTTTTGTTTTTGAGACAGGGTTAATCTGTTGTAACTCTTGCTGTCCTGAAACTCACTCTGTAGACTAGGTTGGCCTCAAACTCACGGATCCACCTGCCTCAGCCTCCTGAGTGCTGGGATTGAAAGCTAACTCCGTTCTTACGGAGGGTAACACTAACTGATGTCTTACAGAGGAAAGCACTGACCGATGGTAGGTATTACACAGTAATAAATATATAGTAGGAAATACACAGTAGGAAATATATAGTAGGAATGCACAGTAGTGTTTGCTACTGTTATTAATACAGTGAGTGATACGTGTCCTCTAGGAGTTTAATGTCTAATGAAGGAGTTTGGCAAGATTGAAAATGCAAGAGAGGCACCAAATGAATGAGTTAATCAGCTAGTCAATCAAACCAACAAATAATAGATATACATCAGCATTCCAACACAGGAAAAGACCTGCAGAGAGAGTGTCAGGTGTGATCCTACATGGCTGAGATCACTGCTACATCCTAAATGTTTGATTAAACACATTAAAGAATCCTTACACGGGGCACCAAAATTCAGCTGGTTTGAACACATTAATAAATTCTGAGTTATCAATAATGCGTTGGTGTCAAATTAAGGAAAGAATTCAAAGCACTTTCCCCTTGGTATTGTAGCAGTTAGCTACTGTGTAGCTCAGTAAGAAAGACACCGGGGGAGGCAGATGTACAAAATACCAAGATCTAGGCAGCCCTTCCCCCAACAATGCACAAAGCAACCATTTTAAACATAACTGAAAATAAACTTCTGCAGCATGGTATCATTTAACCTACAGGGAGACCAGATTTTATTTCTGTACTTCAGGTTCCTTGTGTCTTCCGTCTTCTTGTCTGTCATATGAGTCTGAATCTGTGCCTGCCCGAAGGCTGTCTTTTGAGTCTTTCAGTGTGTCTGTGGTCAGTCTGTCTGTGTGAGTGTTTGTCTGAGTGTGTCTGTCCCTAACAAAGGGCTTTGCTCAGTATTTATCAAACATCACAGAAAACATCATATGGAAAAGGAATGAGGGAGACTTTATAGAAATCTTTAACAGAGTTTTACGAGAGACTCACGTCACTGACTCCACTGATCACAACTGACCCAGGTCAACGAACAGTACTATGAACACCATGCAATATCCATAGGCTTTGTTCAATATTTATGGTGGCTACACATTTAATAAGGTTGCTTTCAACCTTTGTTTTTGTTGCTTTCAACCAATGAGTATGAGAGCACACATGCATTGTTCTAAGTCAGGGGCATGGAACAATACATAAATTAAGGTGACAGCTATGCAATAGCGTAGGTTATAAAAGGTGATTACTCTGCAAATCCCAGGCAAGTAACGTTGATTGTCAAATTGCTCTCTAAATGCAGGTTGAACAAACAGGCTGAGTACACAGTAGGATAGCAGTCTTAAATTTTAAGTAACCTCAAGATGTATTATTAATTTTGTGGGGTCCAACAAAATTCCCAGTCCTTTGAAATGTAAGAGCTAATTTTATCATCATGCATTGCCACATTTGATCATCATACGCTTGTGGGTGTTTGACTAAAAATATCTACTTCACTAAAGTTCACTAGAACAGTAGAGTGATGACCACATTTCGTGAGGGTCCATTTACTAATTTCACGGATTTTTTTTTTACGAGTTATTAAGCTCTGGAATAGAATTCAGGCATAAACAGGATGCAAATTCAGAGACTGTGGAGTGAGAGGCATGGGCAGGCATATCGTGTTAATTGAAACTTGAAGTCTGAGAGGGAGCCAGCAGGAAATGAGCCAGTTGGATCACATATCGGAAACCCACAGTGGACAACTGGAATGGGCTGAGCAAAGGTGTTGGTTGGGAGAGGGCTCTGTAATTGGTGAGAACAAAATGAGAGTGCTTGGGGCTGCAGAGCTGTGAATTGAAGAAGAGTGAACTGATTCAACAATGAGCTGTATTCATAAAGGGCCTGAGCTGAGCATAGTTTCCTGCTCCTGAGTCATCAATTTAAAGCATCTGGATTTTGCTGTCTCCAGATGTTGTTGAATGGAAATTTCCCACCATAGGATGAAATGTAATCTTTGTGGGCAGCTTGCTTTTCACTGGCTGGCATTTACTGAACTCAATGCTTTGTATGTCTGTACACATACAAGTCCAGAAGAGCATCTGTCTGAAATGCCCCTCACTCTTGTTTTGTTTAACAGTGAAAGAAGGGGATGGCAAGATGGACTAGTGGGTTAAGACATTGCTGCACAACCTAATAACCTGAGTTTTGTCCCAGAACCCATATAAGGGTAAATATCGAGAATGGTCACCACAAAGGTGACCTCTGACCTCTGAATGTACACCATGGCATGAGCATACCCACACATGCACCATCACACATAATAAATATGTGTCATAATAAATCAAATTAACTTTAAAAAGTAGAAGAACTGTATTCTTCTCCATGGCCAATGGATCACATGCAAGTACTAGCACACACACATGGACGGCATAACTTCATCTCACTCAAAATAAAGTTCTTGAAAATAAAAGACAAGTATTAAAGGTAACTCAAATTCCCTGGTCTGTTAGTCTCCATGGAGCTGTGAGTATACTTGTGAGTCTCAGAATGTAAACATCAAACAGAAAAATGAACGGTGAGGAAGAGAAACTGATGTGCAGGGCTACGTTTCTTCCTCAAGTCTTTTTGAGCAAAGTAATCTTAATGCAATAAAATCAGTATCCTGGAGGGAAAGCATATTATTGTCTCTGATAAAGCTGCCTCTCTTCCCTATAGAATTCCACTAATGCATTGAAGAATGCTTTTAATCTAAAAGAAGTCCCAAGAGAAAGCTTAGGGGAAAACAAAAAAGAAAGAAACCATATCTAGAAATATCCATCTCTCAGTGATGCAACAGGAGTCACTATGAAGATCCAGCTTGCTACAAGTGTAATGAGGGGAAAGACTCTACCCTGTTTCTTCTCCTTTGCTTTTATGGTGTGATATAGCAGGCAGCTCATCTAACAGGTTGAAGTGGAATCTCTAGGAAGTTTCTTGGAAAGAAGCAAAGTGAACATTAAAGGCATCAGAAAATGCTAGCCCAGGTCCTGGTGCAGAATTAACACAGTGGGAACACCTTACGCTGGCTCTGTCATACCTCACAGAAATTGTGTCAGCTCAGACTAGACTTAATAAAGAATTAGAGGGACTGGAGAAATGGTTCAGAGATTAAGAGCATATACCGCTCTTCCAGAGGATCCACGTTTGGTCTCCAGCACCAACATCGGGAGGCTCCAACTGAAAGTCAACCTATAAAAGTCAGTAGCTTTTGTTTCCCAAAAATGAACCTGATGAGAAAGAAATCACAAAGGAACTCTATTTGAAATACTATCTAAAAAATAAACATCAAGAAATAAACCAGCACCCAGAAAGACCTCGACAATGGAACTTTAAGACATTGAAGAAAGAGAATGACGAGGACACCAGGAGATGGAATGACCATCCATGCTCATGGATTGGCTTACTTGATGCTATGAAAGTGGCTATATCAGGGGATGTCCTCTATATTCAACAAAATCCCAACAGCATCCTTCACAGAACCAGAAAATGTAATTATAAAATTTATATGGAAAGGCTCTGGGACCATCACAGACAAGGATGTGGAAAGACTGTACGGGTCAGGAATAAGGGAAGACTCGGCTGAGACAGTGTAGTCTGGACATAAGGGGCCACTGTACTCGTGAACACACAGCAGATGTGGTTGCCTGCTCACGAACTGCACAAGATCAATCTAGTCAACATTTCAGCATGGTGGTAAGGGGGACACTCAGGAACCTCTACCACTAAGTGGAGAGCTGAGGGCTCTGGGAGTTGATGGCTTCTCAAGAAGGGACAGTCAGTTGCCCCTGGTAGGTCAACTTCACTCTAGTGGATCTGCACACTTGTCAGCATGCAGGCAGGACAAATTTGAGTCAATGGGTTATTTTGTTAAGTTGGGGGTGGGTAGGAAAAAGAAAGTGGACCTGTGAGGAGTTGGGAGAAGTGGCAAGTGACTATGATAAAAATACATTGTATGTATACAATTCTCAAAGAATTAATAAAGAACAAGCATATTGAAGCAGAAAAGATGTCAGATAGCCAAAGCAATCCTAAATAGAAAGAACAATGGCGGAGGCATCATAGCACCTCAGCTCAAATTATACTACAGAGCCATAGTAACAAAAATAACTTAGTCCTGGCACAAATACTTGTTGACCAAGAAAACAGGAGACCAGAAATAAACCTACACAGCTCCAACTGCCTGATTTAACAAAGATGCCAAAAATACACATTGGAGAAAAGACAGTCTCTTTTAACAAGTGGTCCTGAGAAAATATGGACATCCACATATAAATAATTAAGATAAATCCATATCTCTCCTCCTGAGCCAAAATCAAAATGTGTCAAATAAGTTAATGCAGAACTTCAAACTCTGAAACTACTAGATAAAAATACATAAATAGAACAGCTAGCTCAAGATACAGACATGGCCAGAGTTTCATGAAAAGGTTTCCAGAAGGATAGAGAACCATCCCAAAAATTCAAAAATGGTACTACATGAAAATTTAAGTTTCCCTACAGCAAAGGAAGCAATCAGAAGAATGAAGAAACAGCCAACAAAATGGGGAGCTATCTTTGTCAGCTGTAGAATCCTACAGGCAATTAATATTAATCTATAGAAAATTGAACATAAAAATCATCCAATCAATAAAGGTATTAACAAGTAGTTCTCAAAGGAGAAAATGGAAATGGATGATAAATTGTTGAAATTGTGTTTAACGTCCTTAATCATCAGAGAAATGCAAACTGAAACTGCCCATCTCTCCCCTTCCTAGATCCACTTGTTAGTTCTGTTTTGAAAGCCTCGACTATGCTTCTTAGGTTCTTCTCCAGGCTGGAGGGCCAGTCTGGCATTGGTGAAGTGGTCTTTCCCAGATTCAGTGTGCAATATTGTCAGATCCAAGCACACCTATCTTTGAGAACAAGCTCAGGTTCTTTTATAGCTGGATGGGTAGCTTTCCAAGCTCTGTTTCTGAATTTTCCCTGGATCCTTCTGGCTCCCTGAAGTTGTCCTCTGTGCTTTGTGCTCTGTTTCCCAGCTTGTTTCAATTCTCCACTTGAGGCTGTTGTAGTTACCTGGAGAAAATGATGGGCCCTGAACTTCAAGTTTTCTTCAAATGTTGATGAGAAAAATATCCCCTGTGAAGTAAGAGAGAACAACGAAACTTTCTGGGTTATAATGAAAATGGCCTAGAAAGCTGATCTGAAAACATGTAGAAGAGCCAAGTGAGGAGATTGGCTTGGCTTTTGTGGTGCTTCAAAAATGAGACAGGGTCAGGGCTCCAAGCACATGTCTTGAGTATTCGTGTTTGAACTTTTTTCCAAAGCCTGGGAGCATCTAAGCTCCTATACGAGCTGGGGTGAGACATGAGGCTGAAGGGAAGAGTGGGCTGGAGGTCTATTAAGAGTCAAAAGTCAAGCTTAGAATAATTTTTCCAGGCATGGTAGTGCACACCTGGAATCTCAGCACTCAGGAAGTTCGCAGTCAGCTTGGACTTTCATACCTGCAGAGCTACCTGCCTCACATCTGAAGCTTTATACAAATAGAGGTAGTAGAAGGTAGAAGAGGAGGGAATAGGGGGGAAGGAGGCAGAGGAGAATCAGGAGGAGGGAGACGGAGAAGAGGAGAATAGAGAAAAGGAGAAGGATAAAAAGAGGAGAGATAAAGTGAGGAGGGGGAGGAGAAGGAGGAAGAGGATGAAAAGAAAGCAGATAAGAAAAAGGTAGAGGAAGAGGAAGAGGAGGTGGAGGAGGAAGAAGACAAGGAGGAGGAGGGGAGGGGTGAGGACAAGGGAAACCAGATTCTTAATTACAGAGGTCAGGTGGTAAGGACAAACCATAAACAAACCAGGCCCTTTTAATCATCCTTTTAGACCTGGGGTTTGCTTCCCGCCACCTCGGAGTTTTGGGTGCCTGGGCATCATCACAAGCTAGATTGTAAGAGCTGTTGTAGAGAAAAGGAAGGAAAACTAAGATGAGAAATTTGTGATCCCCATTTCTCCTCCTATATCAGAACTAAAGTCTCCCCAGCTCACTGTGCTTGATTGTGCCCACTTCTATATCCAAGGGGCACATGGAGGTCTAGCCAGAGGACTTGGAGTGGGAACCAGAGGGACAATTGCCAGCAGGACTATAGTCATTGAGTTCTGGTCTTTCCCCAGTTACCGCTACTGTCTACTTATTTGTGCAATCTCTTGATGTTTCATGACTGCATTAGATGGGAAAAATAATGGTAAGTACTTTGTCTCTCTTGATATTGCCACAGAACCACAAACTCTCACAGTCAGTCTTCTTGGCACTGTTACTTTAATTTTTTTTAATTTTATGTGTATGGGTGTTTTGCCTGCGTGTGTGTGTACTGCTTGTGTGTCTGGAGGCCATAACTGGGCATCAGATTCTCTGAAACTGGAGTTACAGATGGATGTAAACCACCGTGTGGGTACTGGGAATAGAACTTGGGCTGTCTAGAGGAGCAGCAAGTGTTCTTAACCTCTGAGCCATTTTTCCAGTCAGAAATCAGGTTAAGTATTACAAAACCTCGAAGTTCTTGTAGTAGTATGCTGCTGTGGCAGCTTATCACGGACAACAAGGAGGCGTTCTCATATGTGTAATCTCTGTCAGACTTCAGTAGAAGGAACCACTATCCGGACCAGTGCCACACTGGACAGTGGAACCCCGAGCGTCTGAGCTCAGGTGTTTCTATTGATTCAGAACTCCTTAGGTGTTCTACTGAGAGCATATGCAGATCATGAGCAATCAAACATCTCCCACATAAATCCAACACCTGCAGACAGTACAAAACACCAAGACCTAGATAGCCCCTTACTCAACAGTGCACAAAATATTATTTTGTACATAACTAAAAATAAACTTCCACAACAGTTTCTATGTCTCTAGAAAGTTTGGTCACTCTAGTTTGATTAAACTTTCTTAAACTCTGTGTCTCCCTTCTGTATTTGAGGATTAAAGTGAAACAAAACAAAATCAAGAAAGCTTCTTGACAGGGGCACTTAGTGTAGTTTATAGGTACCACCCAAACAAGATGAACTGTGTGATTCAAAAGGCCACTGCCTGCTTCCCTTCAGTGGTCTGCACATACATTAATGGATCCTCTTACAGTCTGCATGCTAGACACCGCCAAGTATTTAAATAGCCGGCTCTATTATTTCTCCCTCCTTAGGTCTGAATGCCTCTGGCCTGTGAATGTGTCAGAACTTAGCCAATGAAGTCAACACAAGAGAGACTCCAGCTCATCTTTTCATTCTTGAGTCTGGCTTTTATGGGGTACACAGGGGCCAATGGGACCACTGTACGTGGATGAGATTCCTGGGAGGGAGAAGGGCCTGCTGAGTCCTGTTATAAAACACCCCAAAGGAATTCTCTTTTGATTTTGTGGTGGATTTTGAACAATGACGCTGATAAAGACAAAATTCCCATCAAGAGCTAGACAGGATCCCCGACACAGAGGAAACGTGAGATTCTGAGAACCAGACCCAATTGGCTTCTCGCAGAGGCAACATCAATGCAGAAGGCACGCAGCCAAGGGTATTCAGTCTTCCAAATGTATCGAGGACGTAACCCATTCTAAAGAAGCATTTCCCACTCTGTCTGATCCAGAAAGAACAATCAGTTATCTACCCTTAGTCATCAGACACCGGCGTGTCTGAGTCTGACTTTCATCGTTCCTTCGGTTTCCCTGGTCAGTTCCACCGCTTGAATAGCATGATCTGTTTCGGTTTATCACAGATGTGAGTTCTAGAAGTATTGAGTGTTCTCCCTCGTAGAAACTTTTATGCTTCATGGAGAAGCTAAAACCTTCCATGAGTCAAATCCAGGGCCCGGGAGTTCCAGGGAAGCATTCAGGCACTGCTGACAGTCACATTTGATTTAATGCTTTGTATCTTTTACTGTGTCATGGAACTAGTTAAGTTATGCAAGGATTTTCATGGAAATGGATTAGTTTAGCCACAGAATCTGTCCTGACTGCACAGTAGTCAGTTGTGGTTCATTCTGTGAGTTGGTCATTGGGATGGCTTTGGTCCTCTGAAGACCTAGTCTCCTTTAGAACTTCCTCTTTTGCTTCTGGTTGCTGGTGGCTAAGAATGTTCTGTCCTGTGTGGCTGGATTCAACTGATGGGGAAGAGAATGGCACTGTCTGTGATTTTTGTTTGTTTGTTTGTTTGTTTTTAAATCTCAAAAAACAAGGAAGGAAGATTACAGTGATAAATCCATTTTTACTACAGGCACTCTGAGTCACCTTCCATTGAAAAAAAAGTTCTCAGCTTGAAATAACAGTACAAAGTACATTTGTTATAGGGGGAAATTTTTTTTCCAAATCTGGGCATGTTCTTGGAGTCTAGCATCCTGGTGTTAACCTAACGACCAGTGGGATTCCCACCCCTACTCCCCCAAAAAAGCATCTAGCTGAGTTACATTAAGAAGTTTTCTCCCAGCTAATATATATGGGAATCTTCAAGCACAAAAAGAAAGAGAAAGGTAAGGAAGAAGGGAGGGAGGAAAGGAGAGAGAAAAAGAGAGAGAGAGAGAGAGAGAGAGAGAGAGAGAGAGAGAGAAGCAGGTGATATATCCCAGGTTTCAAACTCTGAAACTCAAACTTCCTGCCTCAGCCTCCTGAGGGCTAGGACTATAGGCCTGCACCTCATACCAAGAAAAAAAATCCCAGAGAACCCTCTTGGAAGCCAGACCTTGTAAATCTTTGCTGTTCCTTCTGTTGTTTCTACCAACCTCTTTTTTTTAATTTTTTTCTTCTCTCATACAGTACATCCTGGCTGCAGCCTCCTCTCCTTCCACTCCTCCCACCCCAGCCCCTCTCCTGTAGATCTACCCCTGCTCTGTTTCCCCTCAGAAAAGAACATGCTTCCTAGGGTTACCAATCAAACAGTGCATGACAAGATTCAATAAGACCAGGAACAATCTCCCACATCTTGGCTGGCCTAGGCTACCCCACAGGGAAAGGGTCCCAAGGACAGGTCAAAGAGTCAGACCCCCCCTGCTCCATCTTTTAAGAGTTCTGTAAGAACACCAAGCCAAATAGCCTTAACACATATGTAAGGGACCTACCACAGACCCATGACTGCAGCTTCAGTCTTTGTGAGCCCCTATTAGCCCCGCTCAGTTGATTCTCTGGGGCTTGTTCTCCTGGTGTCCTCAATCACTCTGGTTCCCACAGGCCCTCCTCTTCCTCTTCCTTAGAGTCCTCAGACCCTGCTCAATGCTTGGCCATGGGCCTCTGCATCTGCTCCCATCAACTGGCAGAGGGAGCCTCTCTGATGACAATTGGGCTAGGCACCGATCTATCAATATAGCAGAACATCATTAGGAATCTTGTTGTTTGTTTGTTTGTTTTGGACAGTTGTGTTTGATTCTACTCTGGTCTCTGGGCTATCCAGTCTCTGGTTCCTAGCCATCCCTGTAGTGTCAGACGTGGGGGGTGCCCTGGGCCCCAAGTTAGACCAGTCATGGTTAGCCACTCCCTCAGGCTCTGTTCCACCATTGCCCCAGCACATCCTGCAGACAGGACAGATTGTGTGTCAAAGGTTTTGTGGCTAGGTTGGTGTCCCAGTGCCACCATCAGAAGCCTCTCCTAGTTACAGAAGATGGCTAGTTCAGCCTCCTTGTCCTCCATTACTAGAAGTATTCACTACGGTCATCCTCATGGATTCCAGGGAGTTTCCACTGAACTAGGTTTCCAGATCGTACCCCTAGTACTACCTAATTCCAGTTTTCTTTCCCCATATTCTCTCCCTCCATCCCTCTCCCCCCAACCTGATCCCTCCTATTCCCATTCCCACTCTCCTGCAATAACCCACAAAATCTATTCTATTTTCCCTTCTGAGGGTGGTCCATGAGTCCCCACAAGGGTCCTCCTTGTTATTTAGTCTCTCTGGGTCTTTAGATTGTAGTATGCTTATCCTTTACTTAACATCTAATATCCACTTGTAAGTGAGTACCTTCCTTGATCTGAGTACCTTACTCAGGATGATTTTTGTCTAGTTCCATCCATTTGCTGGTGAATTTGACAGCTCACTTTGTTAAATAGCTCAGTAGTAGTCCATTGTGTAAGTATACCACATTTTCTGTATCCATTGTTCAGTTGAGAGACATCTGGGTTTCCAGTTTCTGGCTATTATAAATAAAAACGCTATGAACATAGTTGAGCAAGTGTCCTTGTGGTAGGATGGAGCATCTTTTGGGTATATGCCCAGGAGTGGTCCAAGTGGGTCTTAAGTTAGATCAATTACCAATTTTCTGAGGAATTACCATATAGTTTTTCATAGTGGTTGAAAACGTTTGCACTCCTACCAGCTATGGAGGAGTTTCCCTTGCTCCACACCCTTCCCAGCATGAGTTGTCATTTGTGTTATTGATCTCAGCCGTTCTGACATGTGTAAAATGGAATCTCAAAGTAGTTTTAATTTGAATTTCCCTGGTGGCTAAGGATGTTGAACATGTCTTTAAGTATTTCTCAGCCATTTTAGATTCCTTTATTTCGAATTCTCTGTTTACATCTGTGCCCCATTTTTAAATTGGATTTTTTGTTTTGTTGATGTCTCATTTCTTGAGTTCATTATATATTTTGAATCTTAGTCATCTATCAGATATGGAGTTGGTGAAAACGGCTTCCCATCCTGTTGGCTGTCATGTTGTCCTATTGATGGTGTGCTTTCTCTTATAGAAGCTTTTCAGTTGCATGAGGTCCCATTGTTCTTGGTGCCTAAGATATCAGGATTCTGTTTAGGAAGTTGTCTCCTGTGCCAATATGCATTCAAAGGTATTCACTGCTTCTCTTCTATCAGGTCCAGTGTATCTAGTTTTATGTTGAGATCCACTTGGACTTGAATTTGGTGCACTGTGATAAATATGGAAATATTTGCCTTCTTCTATAGACAGATATCCAGTTAGACCAGCACCAATTGTTGAAGATGCTTTCTTTTCTCTATTGTTTATTTCTGGATTATTTATCAAAAATCAGGTGCCCATAGGTTATAGATTTATGTCTCGGTCTTGGATTCTATTTTATTGATTGTTGTGTCTGTTTTTATGCCAATACTATATATATATGTATGTATGTATGTATATATATATATATATACATACATACACATTATAATACAGTTTGAAATAAAAGACGGTGATACCTCCAGAAGTTTTTTTTTAAGTAATTCAGGATGGTTTTAGCTATCCTGGGTTTTTTTGTTTTTCCATATGAAGTTGAGGATTGCCCTTTCAAGGTCTGTAAAGAATTATGTTGAGATTTTGATGGGGATTGCATTGAATCTGGAATCTATAGATTGTTGTTGGTAAGATGACCATTTTACTCTGTTAATCCTACTGATCCATGAGTATGGGAGATCTCTATCTTCTGAGACCTTCAATTTCTTTCTTCAAAGACTAGAAGTTTTGTCACACAAGTCTTTCACTAGCTTCATTAGAGTCACCCCAAGAAATTTTACGTTATTTGTGGCTATTGTGAAGAATGTTGTTTCCAGATTTTCTTTCTCTGTCTGTTTGTCATTTATATATAGGAAGGCTACTGATTTTTTTAGTTGATCTTCTGTCCATCCCCTCTGTTGAAGGGGTTTATCAGCTGCAGGAGTTCACTGGTACAATTGGTCTCTTAAACACTGGTCTCTTAAATATACTATCATATCATTGGCAAATAATGATGCTTTGACTTCTTCCTTTCAAATTTGTATCCCCCCAGCTCCTTTAGTTGACTTCTTGCTCTGGCTAGAACTTAAAGTACTATATATATTGGATAGGTATGGAAAGGGTAGACAACTTTGTCTTGTTCCTGATTTTAGTGAAATTGTTTTGGGTTTATCTCCATTTAATTTGATGTTGGCCATAGGCTTGCTGTAAATTGCCTTTATTATGATTATGAATTCACGTATTATCTCTAATCTTTCCAAAACTTTTATCACGAAGGAGTGTTGAAATCTGTCCAAAGCTTTTGACGTCTAGTGAGAAGAAGATCGTGTGTGTGCACGCGCACATGCGCGTGAGCGGGCATGTGCGTCTTTCTTTCAGCTTGTTTCTTCAGTGGGTTACACTGACTGATTTTCATATGTTGAACCATCCCTGCATCTCTGGGATGAAGCCTACTTGATCGTGGTAGATGATCTTTTTGATGTGTTCTTGGATTTGGATTGTGAGTTTTTTATTAGGTATATTTGCATCTACATTCATGATGGAAATTAGTCTGTTATTCACTTTCTTTGTTGAATCTTTGTATGCTTTGCATATTGGGGTGACTGTAGCCCCAAAAATGAGTATGGCAATGTTCCTTCTGTAGTCATTTGAGGAGTATTGGGGTTAACTCTTCTTTGAATGGCTGGTAGAATTCTGCATGAAATCCATCTGGCCCTGGGTTTATTTTGGTAGGAATAATTTTAATGACTGCTTCTATTTCAATAGGGGTTATAGGTCTATTTAAATTGTTTATATGATCTTGATTTCACTTTGATAAGTGGTATATATCAAGAAAATTATCCATTTCTTGTAGATTTTTTAATTTTGTGGAATACAGGTTTTTAAAACATGACCTAATGCTTCTTTGGATTTCCTCCATGTCTGTAGGTGTATCTCCCTTTTCAGTTGTTAATTTGAACAATCTCTCCGTGTCTTTTAGTTAGTTTGGCAAATGGGGTGGCATAGACACTTTAGACACTTCTAAACAAAAAGAGGAAACAATCACCAGAGAGAAGAAACAGCCTAAGAATGGAAAAAATGCCTTTGCTAACTGTGAATCAGACAGAGGATTAATACCTAGAATATACAAAGAACTGCAAAAAATCAACATCCCCAACACCCAACTAAGATATAGGCAAATGAGCTGAATAGTTCTCAAAAGAAGAAAGAAATGACTTGGATACCTAAAAAAAAGTGTTTGACATTTAGCCACCAGGGAAACATAAATGAAGACTGCTTTGAGTCCCTGTCTGCCCAATCAGAACGGCCATCATCCAGAAAACAAATATTGTGAGGATGTGGAGAAAGAGGAACCTTATTCACCGCAGATAGAAATGTGAGCTGGTTCAGCCACTATAAAAATCATGTGAAGTTTTTTTGTTGTTTTTTTTTTTTTTTAAAAAAAAGATATAACCTGTGAGCTGGATACATTACTCCTGGATATCTGCTCAAGGGAATCAAAGTCCACACACCACAGAGACACTAACACTTCTTTTATTGCTGCTCTATTCCTAGTTGCCAGGAAATGAAATCATCCTAGATGTCTATCAACAGATAAATGCATAACGAAACTGTGCGTGCATGCATGCAGGCACGCGTGCTCGCACACACACACACGCGCGCGCGCACACACACACACACACGGGAGGGGGATTTTATTCAACTGTTAAAAAAAAGAAAGAAATCATAGCCTTTGCAAGAAAATGGATGCAAATAGAAACCATGATGTTAAGTGAAATTAGCCAGACACCGAAAGATGAATATCATGGTCTCTCTCATATGTGGAGCCTACATTTTAAAGTTTACATATATTTATATGTGTGGAGGGGAAGGAGTACGCAGATTGAAAAGGAATCATGAGGGAAGGAAGTGATCTTAAGGGAGGGAGGAAATAAAGGGTAGTGTAATGCATATGATAAGAAGGCAGAATATTGCTTCACTAAATCGTTGTTCTGCTGACTGGACATGGTGCGAAACTGTCTTAGAAATATTTGTTTATAACCATAAATTACTGCTGCTCTCAGCTTTGCTCAGCAAAGTTTCTGTTTGTAGTAAGCAACAGTTAATGAAAAGACTCGTGACTGGTCAGGGTGCTAAGAATCAGTGGCTATTGAGTGTTCAGCCCTAACCAGTATATTTGTATCTCTCCCTATCCTCAAGGCTCTGCGAACACAGAAGAGGGGGCAGAGAGAATGGAAGAGGCAGTGGATGGGAAGGAGTGGTGTTAAGTGCTGTCTTTTGGACATGACATGGCATTTGCCCCGGTGAGCTCACTGCAGATGTGACTACCTGCACAAGACCTGCATGAGATAACATTCCATCCTGAATGGGGGAAGGACTCGCCAGGCTCCACCCTTCCTGGGGAGCTAGTGGCAGTTTCTTCAGTGGTGTAGCCACTGATAAGTTGCCCGTGCTCCAGCCATACCCCTCATCCATGCTCATACAAACAACTCTAATTAAACTCAGTGGTTAAAAAACAAAAACAAACACAAAAAAACACTTGTTAATATGAAAGTAGGTAGAGTAGCTGTTGGGAAAAAATAAGAGATTCATCAGGAATGGAGGCATAAGAAGGAGTAATGGGAGTGGAAAATGACCCAAATATGGTATATGCATGGATGAAACTGCCAAAGAGTTAGAAAGGAAGGAAGAAAGAAAGAACATCAGGGGAAAAAAAAGCAAGGTGGGGTAGACAGAGGGGTCATGGGTAGAGAGGGAACAAATCAGAACAAAACGCAATGACACACACATATATACAGCGACATAACAAAACCAATTACTCTATATGCTAATCTGAAATTTGAACCTAAATATATTATGTGGAAGCTGCAGAGATAGCTCAGAGGCTAAGAGAAGTGACTGCTCTTGCAGAGGACCTGAGTTTTCAGTTCTTCACAACCACATGGTGGCTCATAGCAATCTCTAACTCTAGTTCTGTGTATCCAATGCCCTCTTCTGGTCTTAACGAATGCTGCACACATGGTGCAGATTTTAATAAATCTGGTTGGATATATGGCTCAGTTAAGAGCACTGACTTCTCTTTCAGAGGGCCCAGGTTTGATTCCCAGCCTCCCATGGCAGCTCACAATTGTCTGTAACTTCAGTTCCAGGGGATCCTATGACTTCTGGCCTCTGAGAGCAATCATGAATGTGATGTGTAGACATACATGTAGACAAAACACCCATACACATTCTTAATGAATAAATTAAAGATCGATTTTTGCTGGATGTAATGGTGCACACTCTTAATCTCAGCACTTGGGAATCAGAGGCAGATAAATCTCTATGAATTTCAAGTCAGTCTGGTCTACACAGAGAGCTCCAGGCCATCTAGAGACACATAGTAAGACACTGTATCAAAAAAAATTATGAAAAAAAGCTTTGTATGCAAAAATACTCAATTATTATAATCTGTGTTAGTTGGCACATGATATTCAAAAGATTATGCCAAGTAGGATTTAGTTATGGACAACAGAAAATACAGTCTGAACTGTAAAAGTTACTTTAATATTAATATATTAATTAATATACTGGCTCTTGCAATAAAAATCATAAAGATAATTCTGAGATAGCTGTTCAGAAGAGAGTCTGGTAGCTCATTTCATTATCTGCTATTCTGTGAGCTGCCTTCAATGCCAGGTTCTGCATGGATGCAAGATATGGTCCCAGCCCAGCCAAACACATCTCTATGCTTTAGGCATAGATTTGAAGACAAACTCTGAAGCCCTAGCAACCCCAGAAAAACAAGACTGGTGGTTTGCATTTCCTTTCCTGAGTTACATACCAATCCCTGAAGCAATCACGCAGGAGAAACTAGCCATGAGAGGTGAGGTGAGGTCCCATTGACTCCACAAAAGCCACAGGGGCTGAAAGTCGGGAAAAGGTGGCTATGCCCAGACAGAGAAGGCTGTTACTGGAAACTAAGTGAAGGGATGGGGACTGGCCAAGAAGTCCCACACACCCTAATCAAAGTCTTGGTTTCTTGCTACTCTATGAGGTCCCCATGGCCCAGTGCTGAAGAAAAGCCATGTTCTTGAGACTCCCTCCAGACAGAACAGGGATAAGGATGAGAAGAAGGAATCATACTTCTGCTTAGGAAAACTACATTCACACCCTCCAGCAGCCCCAGTGGGGAAGGTTAGGCTTTCCACACAAATCACACCAGCGCTTGTGTTCTCTGGGAGCTTTCCATGCTCCAACCTGGCAGTACCACCCTGTTCTCCACCAGCTGCTGCCCTCTGTGCTCAGCGTGTCTGTCTCTTGCTGTGACTCTCACTATCTCCTAACCTTCCCCCCCCTCTCCAAACCTAGCTCCCTCCCTTCCCCACTTTCTGTGTGCTCATCTCTAAAAATGCACCTGTCAATTGCCTGCTAAGTTGTCTTCAAGTTTCATTTTCTTCATATGCTTTTGTCTCCATTGTCTTTCCTCATAACATGTCTCACTTTACCAAATAGGACTTTGAAATGTTCACAGTTTTTGCTTATCCAAAATGTTTACTAACAGATAGATCAGTCATTCATGAGGTTGCTGAGGGAGGAAGAGAAACATTTAGAGGAGTTCACAAACCTCCTGGCCTGTGGCTCTGGACTTCTCCATCACAAAAGAAAGTTGAATTCCGTTGAAAAGTTGTTTTTTCTACCTTAAACTTTTCCTAACCATATACTTGCCTCATGGATCAGCTCAGTGGTTTGCATATCTGTAAGCCTGTAATTAACACCCTCAGAGCCTCAGACTGCCAGCCTATGACAATGGTACCTAACTACATCATCTCCCGTGCCTCAGTGAGTCTCACCCACTGGACAGCTCAGCCCCTATTTTCTTTGTGGTGGTCACTTGCTGCTTCTGCTCCCTCCCATCTGGTCTGAGCTCTAATACTCAACTCAGGGAGGACTGATACCAAATTCTTCAGTACACCAGTCTACAGTTTCCAAGTCAACAGAGGACATTGTTGAGATGACATTGTCTTCATCATCCGAGGTCGATACATGGTCTTCTGCAGTTGCAAACGTGCCCTTTCATCACTGAATATCAATAGTAAAAGGTTAAAAGGTCCTAAGGCTTCACTGAGTGTTAATCATGATAAGCTAATCAATTTCTCCAAGTATTAGTCTTTGTGTTGGTCCAGTGTGGGTCCCAGTGCTTTGTAAGTGCTGAGAGATCCATTTCCTTGAAGACCCTGACTCCCAGCTTCTGCTGTCCATTAGAACTTCCTGGTTGCTTAGGAAGCTCAGAAGTCCTGTGTCTGAGTTCCGACATGAAGGTTATTGTGCTCTTTTAAATATCCTACTGTGGGTGGCACAGCAGTGGGAAAATCAAGTCTAATGGCCACCAAGTTCAAAGAATCCATTAGCTCTGTGATTATTTTATACTTCACGGTCAGCGGCTCCTGCATTAAGTGTATGCTCAAAGATTCAGAGTTTATGCTTGGATTCACAAGAATTAATTTCTTCAATTTCCAGTATTTTCTATTCTTGTAAGCTCATTTAAAGCGAAGCAAAGAAGGCTCAGAAAACGTTTTTTGAAAATAAGCGCATGTTGAACATTCCATTCAGTGGTATACGCTGAGGATTTTTCCTCACAGAATGAGTACACCTTATCTCAGATTTGTGGTAGTGGAAATACCCTCAATTTTGGAAAGCTTTTTTAGTGTCTGCACTATTTGCATACATTTGAGCTGTCGTAGGGACAAGATCCAGAATTAAATGTAAAACTCATTCACGTCTCATGAGCAACCAATGCACAGCCTGAAGGTGATCCATGCAGTGTTATTAATGCATTTGCTCATGACAAGATGCCAAGTGTGGAGCGTTCCACTATGCTATCATGCTGATGCTCAGAAATATGAGGGATTCAAAGCCTTTTATATTTGAAGAGGGTTTTTTTTTTTTTTATCTTATACAGAACTAGCCTAAACCTGTCTCTGTCTTTTAAAAGTAACCCTTACCCTCAGGAGGCATGCTACAAGAAAAACACTATAGAGGGAAAAAAAAAGAAATAAAAACTTCCTTCCCTTTGAAGCTGATGTCTTCAAATATGTACTCTGCCAAGTTAACTTTCTGCTGACTGTCAGCCCTCCTGTTGCCTGTAATGACAGGCCTGAGAAGAGGAAGGACAGTTCAGAACAGGACAGGAAGTTTGCAGTGTTGTGGGGCACTCACTGAAAATGCCTTTCCTCAGGAGAGCATTTGATGTACACACACACACACACACACACACACACACACACACACACACAGAGATTGAGAGAGAGAGAGAGAGAGAGAGAGAGAGAGGGAATGAGCCCTGTGCTCACTGGGACATAGTACTGTGTTTTTCAGAATTTGAAGCATTTAATATCAAAAGCACTGAGGTGTTCTTATGGGTGGTAAAATCCCAATATATCTAAAAGCTTTGCTGAATTCATATTAGACATTGCCATAATGTTTCAATTTAGTGCAAGGATATTATTCATTTCCCTGGCTTTATTGAGATATAATTGACAAATAAATTGGTATACTCTTATGGTATAAATCACAATGTTTGGAGATATATGTGTATACATATATATATATATATATATATATATAGAGAGAGAGAGAGAGAGAGAGAGAGACATAGTGAAATACTTGATCCTATTAAGCTAATTAATATATTCATCACCTCATAGAGTTACTATTTTTATTTTTGTAATGTAGATATTTAAAATCTGATCTCAGTCCTTTCAAGTGTACATACCATGCAACTGACTACAGTCCTCTTGCTGAATACTGGATCACAAGAGTTGATTCATCCTGTATCTTTGAAACCTTGTAGTTTTGGGCCATCATCCCACTTCTTCTAACCTGAGCCACTGGCAACCACCATTCTACTCTGTTTCTGGAACTTCAGTTCTGAATCTAAAGATAGAGAGGAGTGGAGATGTTCTATGTATATATATATATATATATGAATTTTTTCTTTGATTGATAGCATTTTTGGTGATGCTCTAGAATTTCTCTACTCTCCTCTCTTCACTGGTTGTTCTCAATTTAGAGATGAAATGCAAGCATAGAAAGTGTCACATAAAAGAAGATTGGATCCAAGGGACTCCATGAGTGTCATATTGAACTTTTATCCTGTGTGCCATTGCTGGGACGTTTGTGTATGGCGTCTCAGGTCTGGTTCCTACATCTTTACTTCCCTCCATTATGGACTGTACTTGATGAAAGAGGACCCAGGCTTGTTTTGTGGGACCACTTCATTGAAATGCTCTTAAAAGTAACTGAATGTGCGTCCAATCATGATGTCCAGTCTAGAGAGAAAGATGCAAAGCCAGGAGACCAGGGATCAAGGCTTGGATTTGGTCCTTGCCCTCTATACAAGATCAAGCAAGCATATAAGAGGTCCTATAGTCATTTATTTTTGTTATCATAACAAAATATCTAAGGCCATGTGTTGTGTAAGGAAAAAAGATATTTGTAGCTTATAATTCGAAAGCTGAATCTCAAGGCTGAGCAGTACCACCTGCTTGAACTTCGGGGAAGGTCTTCCTGTCTGTGCCATGGCATGGAAGAGACACGGAAGAAAAGCAGCAAGCTTTGTACAAATGAATGGGATGATCTTACTTTGAAGAATGTAATTTAAGGGCTGGAGAGACGGTTCAGTAGTTAAGAGCACTTGATGCAAATATTCATGCCATGAGAAAAAAATAGAGAGTGGTGACAATATTTGCATCAACTGCTGTTATAAAACCTCTGATGCTCTGAGATGAAAACGGGGATTTCCCATTCCCTCAACCTCACATTCACTGACTCATTGCCGTCTCACTCTGAAACAGTTCAAACAGATGTACATAGGTTCAAAACAGAATGTCCAGATTTCTGAGTAACTTAGTTCTACCATGGAGAGGTAGGGACAGCGTTTGCCTTAGCTAGGGGTCTATTGCTGTGATAAAACACCAAAACCAAAAGCAATTTGTGGAGGAAGAGGTTTATTTCGTCCTACAGCTTATAGTCCATCGTCTGGGAGAGTCAGGAACTTGAGGCAGGAACCTAGAGACAGGAGCTGATGCAGGCCATGGAGAAGTGCTGCTCACTCGCTTGCCAAGGCTTGCTTGGCCTGCTTTCTTATACACTCAGGACCTCCAGCCCAGGGGTGGCACCACCCACGGTGTGGTGGATCACCCCACACCAATCGTTAATTGAGAAAGTGGCCCAACAGACTTGCCAATCTGGAGGATGGGTTTTCTCATTTGGGTTTCCTCTTCTGGAATGAGTCTAGCTTGTGCCAAGTGGACATAATGCTAGCCATCACAGTGTTATTCCTTCCTGCTTTCTCATGAAGAGTGAAGGAAGGTTGGGTAACATTGACTGAGTGTCTGGCATATGGTAAGGAGCTCTTGGGTGGAAGTTCTTATACCTGCTCCTGTGGAAATGAACAGTCAGCAATGAGAAATATATTGGATACCACATAGTAAAAACTTAGAAACTGTAGGTTTATATTCATGCTACTTCTTATTGGGATAATTTTAGATTAAACAGATTCAATATTATCCCAGTATTCTACTCTAATAGGTTGTATGAATTGCATTTCTACTGAGTCTTACATCTTGAATTAAATAATATAATTAGCATAATGAATTACTCAAAAGGACTATTACAAAGAACAAGAGTCTTATGTCAGATATGGTAACGCATACCTGTAATTCTAGCACTGAGGAGGCTGAGGTAAGAGGATTGCCACAAGTTCAAGACCAGCCTGGACACAGAGTGAGACCCTGTCTCAAAAATCAAAGCAAAACAAATCAAAAGCAAGAGGCTTATACCCATCACATAGATTCAATCATTAATAATGTTTTGTACCTTCAATTCTGGTATGTTTTCTTGTATGAATGAAAAACGATACAGTTAAGGGTAGTGTTATGTTGCATAATTCCATTCCCTTTCAAGAATATTTTGCATTAAATAAACTTTTTAAAGCCATTATTTCGATATTTATATGAACCAGAAAGACTATCATTTCAATACACAAAATTTATCTACCCCCACCCACAAACATGTGCGTGTAACTCCAGTATCATAGCAGAAAGAAGGTATCTCTAGTGGCCTGCACAAGAGATTTTTACAAAATCATTTTACAAAATGATTCTTAATATTCAACTCAAGTGGAATGATTGCTATCCTTAGGACAACCCACATAGGAACCACAATGGAGAGCTAGTACTTTGCTTATCGTGCCTCCCCTGAACATGAGTCTATTTTCTTAGGTAAACAATGAACTATATTGCTTCAACTTCCTCTTTGGAAATTAAGTTCCAATTTAAACAAATGATAAGATGAAATTAAAAGCCACTAGGCAGTTGTGGTTCCAGTCTTTTCACTTTGAGTAAAGAAAACGGCCTTTGCTCACCTAAAGTACCTCACTCCACCTTTGAACCACCTGAGTGCCATGGGAGAAATCATCAGAGCTTGGGGTTACCATGGTATAGCACTGTGAACTTTGACATGGGAGTAAACAAAAATGAAGAGCATTGCAGGTTGTTATGTTGACACTGTAGTTAAGAACATTACATCCTTTGAAAGTCTCTGAAATGATATCACCGTGTAGAAAGCACGGGAGAGCACACCGCCCAATCAGCTAATGCTGAGGAGAGCGTTATTTTAAAGTTCACACTGATGGCATTCTATGACTGCTATGAATGTGTTTGTTCTTCTGATGTTATTTGTCCCCAATAATAATTAATCACTGTAACAACTTGCCTCAATAAACTTATTAATCTCTCTCAATATATTGTGGATGAGAGGGGACTTGACAGTTTACTTAATGCAATGGGTTGCAAAAATTATAGGTCCTTAAAAATCATCAAATACCACAAAAGGATAAAATGTCCAGACTAGGCCTCTAGATGTTTGAGTTTTTTCCTGAGAATTGATTTATGTCACCCCAGTAGTGTGAGATTTTTGTTTTGTTTCAATGTGAACTAAGACTAAATATACTTTCGACAACCTCTCCCAGTAACCTCCCAGGCTAAGTGGCTCTGTTGTAGAAGATCCTTATTTACCTTCCTCAATCCAGCACTTTGCTCCTGTTCCTAACTAGATTTTTAACCTCCTGAGCTCTCTATCACAACTGTACATACCTGTAGCCTGCCCAGAGCCTGGGGACTCCAACCTCAGGCTATCTCTCAGTGGATCTGAAAGTGTATTTATTTTATCCTTTTTACTTGTTTGTTTTGGTGTTTGGTTAGTTGTTTTAGTTGGGTTTACTTGGAGTTTTGTCCTTTGGGCTCTTTGCTTTTGACTCTCTTACTAAATCTTCTTCTGGAGTTGACCACTCTGAAGCTTTAAAATCTTCAAAAATTACAATCAAGGATTGGGGATGCAGATCAATGGTAGAGCAATTGCCTAGCATACACAAGGTCCTGAGCTCTATTGCAGCACTACAAAAGTGAAGGAATGAAATTCATTAAGTAATTAAATTAAAATAAAGTGAATCTATAATCTTACATTAATATCAAAACATAATGAGGGTTTTCTGTTTGTTTAGGTTTGGTTCGGTTCTATGAGAGTAAGCTCTGCTATGTAACCCCCTCAAACCTGAAGTCCTGTTGTCTGAGCATCCTGGGTACTGCAATCAACATTTTTAGTTAGTGTTTCTATGACACATAAGGATGGGATCCACTTTCAGTCTCTTGCCTGTGCACATTCACTTTCCTAGCACTGTGGTCTTGGCCACCTGTCTTGGTAAATTTTCTATTACTGTTATGAAACAGCATGATCAAGGCAATTTACAAAACAAAGTATTTAATTCAGAGCTCACAGTTTCAGAGAGTTAGAGTCCTTTGTGATCCTTACGATGGGGATCTTGGTAGGCATGATGGAGAAGTAGCTAAGAACTCACATCTTGAGATGCAAACACAAGGCAGAGAACAAGAGAAACACCTGGAGTGGTTCGAGTATTTTGAGGCCACAGAGTCCAGTGATATACCTACTCCATTGAAGCCACACCTCCTAATCCTTCCCAAACAGTTCCACTAAAGGCTGATTCAAATAATTGAGCCTGTGTGGGCCATTCTCATTCAAATCACCATAGTACTTTTGTCAAAGATCATTAGATTCATTAATGTGAGGGCTCATCTTTGGGCTTTATTAGCTACTTGATGTAGCTAATCACATCATCTCCGCAGTCAAGAGCAGGGAAAGATGAATGCATGCACGCACACTCATGCTTAGCCACTGTCTACACTTTACAGTTCAGTATTCAAACCCAGGGAATGGTGGCTACTCACAATGGGTGGACTGTCTCCCCTCAATTAATGTAATCCAGACAATTATTCACAGACATGCCTACAGGCCAATCTGATCTAGACAATCTCTTGTCAAGACCCTTTTCCCAGATGATTCCAAGTTTTATCAAACTAACAGTTTAAGATGAAGAAGTGGCGGGTGGCAAGGATATGAGGGAAAGTGAATGACACTGTGCAAAGTGTATGACACTCGTGAATACAGATGAAAAATGAAGCCTGTTATTTTTAACGTGTGTCTTTTAAAAAGTATTTTGCTTTCAATTTTATGTGCATGAGTATTCTTCCTGTACGTGTGTAAGTATAACACATGAGTGCTTGGTGCCTGTGAAGGTCAGAAGAGGGTGTCAGATGCCCTAGAAATGAAGTTACAGTTGTGAAGTGCCACGAGCATGCTGGGAACTGAACCTAGGTCCTCTGAGAAAACAGCAAGTACACTCAACCCACTGAGCTATCTCTATGGTGCTCTGTACATTGAAGATGAAGGAGGAGGAGGAGGAAAATATATCAGTGGCAGCAAAGGGACAGTCCTATTGATTAATAAGAGGTTTGAAGACAGTAAGGAGGAAACCCTAGAGGTAAAGGAAACAGTTAATGTAAAGAAGGGAGAGTGGCATCTGCTGCAAGGATTGAAGGTAAGGAAGCAGTGAAGCTTGAGTGGAGGCACATGAGCGAAACGAGAAGGCAGAGAGAATGACCCCTAAGGCACCGGGGCTATTGGTTTCTGCCCTTTGCTTGAAGTGCTATGGAAACCATCAAACAACCCTCAGTAGAAGATGTGGGTGATATGCTGGGTGTTGAAATGGTTGCTGTGTGATTTGCTCTTTTATTAAAGAAGCACCTTTTTGCATTCTACATGTATTTAAGTTGAGAATACACACACACACACACACACACACATACACGGGCCCTGCACACAGCTATGCAGGCTTCAAGAATCTAAAATTCTTTCCCTGCAATCTTCCAACCCAGAAACCCTTAAAACTTGAACTGTAAGGACAGGCATGGTAGAGCACACCTTTAATCCCAGCATCTGGGACACAGAGGCAGAAGAATCTCTCTGAGTTTAAGGCCAGCCTGATCTGCACGGTGAGTTCCAAGCCCCCCAGAACAGCATAATGAAAACTGTCCTAAAAAAAGAAAAAGCAGCCCCGACACACATATACACTTTTCTCTATGCTCAAAATGTAATCTTTTGTTTTCTTCATGACATCTTTCTCAATTATTTTAGTTACTATATTAAATAATGGGTTTCAGTATGGCATTTTATGCATACATATGGTTATACTTGGCTCATATCACTTCAGTTACCTCTACCCATCTGGTTAGTTTCACATAGTTGTTTATTTATTTATTTATTTGTGGACAACATCTCACTATGTAGCTCAGATTAGCATGGAATTCACTCAGTAGTTCAGACAGGCCCTGAACTCAAAATTCTCATTTATGCTGGTCTTATAGGCATGTGTCATCATGCCTGGTGTATATGTTAAAATATCAATAGAAACGTAATTTTCCTCTCACTACTAGAATTTGATATTTTTCACTCATTGGTAGATGGACAGATAGACATGCAAACATATTTGCAGGCCATCTTCTGTTCTGTTGCACCAATCCTTTCTATCTTTCTGTCAAAACTGTGAAAGAGCTCGCAGCTCTACACTGTATTTTAAAATAAAGTAAGTCAAGAAGCACCTTGATTTTTCTCACCAACCTGTTCCTGGAACTCAGAATCAGGTCTCCAATTAAATAAACAAAATTAATAAGATGAAATTCCATTGGGATTTCCTAACACTGTAATTAATTCAGAAAGGGTTGTTCATCATTTTCTCAGTAAGGAACGTAGTCTATATTTTCCCAATAATTTCAATCTTCTTGTGCATTTCTTAATTAAGTTTTGATCACATAGGTAGGCACTCTACACTCTAGGACAATTTATTCTTTTTCTTTTGCTCTCACTGACAGACTTTGCCATTAGCACTTTTTTAAATCAGTAATTGTTCTTAAATTGAAAATAAAGCAAAACTGGATATTTGTCACTTTTGTTTAATTTAGGGGGAGATTATTTACTGCTCTGGTATACTTACTAAATGTTTCCCAATGACAACATTTTCAGGCTGGGTATGTTGATGCATCGCTGTCATCCCAGCACTTGGCAGGTGTACACCGAAGAATCAGAAGTTCAGGAGCAGCCTCAGCTACAGAGCAAGTGGAAGGCCAGCCTGGGCTACATGAAACAATGTTTCAGGGGAAAAAAAGAATAAATGAATAAATAATTAAATAATTCTCATGAGGATTCAAGATGGCAGCAGTACCGTAGGCAGATTCAGATAGGGCTACTGCCACTGCCTGGCCGCCTCCATTCGAGGTGCCCCTAGCTCCTTAAGTGTTCGTGAACTGGGAGAAGATACACTGGTGCTGAGTCAGCAAGGAGAATTTCGAGAATTGGGACTGGTTGGAAAGATGCAGCAGAGATGACAGATCTGTAAGGTCTTCTGGCCTTGAGTAGAGACAGGAAGCATGTCAGAGCCAGCACCCAGCTTCAGCCCGTGGAGTGGAGAAAGCAAGCAGGGAGCTTAGTCTAGCAGAGCAGGACCTCTACTGGGCGGGCCCAGGAGGGGTCTTCCACTCAGACTAATGATTCAGCCTGCAGCATCGAGAACTGAGCCAAGATAAAAGCCTGAGATGGAGGAGAAGAGCAGCACCATAATAGAGAGATGCAGAGCCGGTCGCCCAGTACCATTGCTAGCCACCAGGCTGGGGTTCCCTCTCTGTCCACAGGTGCTGCCTGAGAGGTGGAGGAAGCAGGTCGTGAGAGTTGTCTGAGATAGAAGAGCAGAGCTGTGGACAGGACAGGACTCAAGATGGCTGCAGGGCAGTAGGCAGAATCGACAGGGCTCCAGCCACAGCCCTGCCGCCTCTGCTCAGGTCGCCCTGGATCCTCACATATTCGTGGGCAGGGAGAACACTACACTGGTACCTGGTCCTGTGGGAAGAATTTTGTGAATTAGGAGTGGTTGGAAAGATGTCACATCGGGGACGGACCTGGAAAGATGGCTGACTGAAAGAGGAGAGAAGGTAGAGTGAGCCAGCCAGTTCGCTAGAGGGCATAGAAGACACTTAACTGGAGACAGTCTAGGCAGCGGCACAAGCGCATCCCGGAGACGGACAGGTATTCCGGATGCTCGGAGGTTCTGGCTACTATTGGATTGCCCTATTCCTACCCACCTATTTCTTCTCTTCGCAGTGCACACTGCAAAGAGGAGTGGAGCTGGGGACGTGGCAGGCAGGGGAATAGTGGTGAGTGCCACAAGGAGACACGTGGCTGGAGGCAGGGACAGGCATGGGTGTACACGCTGGGTAGAAAAGGGATCAGTCCTCAGGCTGCCACCAGAACTTCCGGGCCTCTTCACTGCCTATCAGGCTGGTTACCGACGCTCCTGTGGCCGTGGCCACCACTAGTATTGCTCTTCCTAATGGGGTTAGGGAGAATACGGGCGACAGTGCTACCTTCAGTCTCCAAGCAAAAAGGCTGAGGCAGCAGAGTGGATGGTGATGAGGGGAGGTTGGTGTGTAACAGTCTGGAGCTCTAGCATGTCCCCAGACTTGCTGCCAAAGCTCAGGATCACCCTGATCCTGAGCATCAGCAAGATGAACCAGCTGAAGAATATTCCATCTTCATAGGGTTGAGTTTCCTCCTTTTGGGAGGGATCTTAGAAACCTCAAAATGCTCATGGGGACAAGGACACCTAGAGTTCTGTCTGCATTGCTGACACAATCAGAGTTCACTGGGGGCTTGAACCTAGCTCCATGAAGCACTTGTTCTGGCAAGTTTTCCAGTGTCTGCATGAAGTCCAAATGCCTGTCTGACATCCAGGTGCCTATGTGATATCCAGAGGCCTGTGGATGCCTGCATGGTGTCCAGGTGCCTGAGTGATGTCTGGGTGATATCTGAATGAAGTTTGGGTGCCAGTGTGATGTCATCCAGTTGCCTGCATTGTTGTCCGGGTGCCTAGAGATGTCTGAATGATGTCTGGGTACCAGTGTGATGTAATCCAGTTGTCTGCATAATGTTTGGGTGCCTATGGGAAGACTGGGTGTTTATGTGATGTCAGGGTGCCTATGTGCTGTCAAGATGCCTGTGTGATATCTGGGTGCCTTGTGATGTCTGGGTGCCTCTATGATATCCAAGTGCCTGTGTAATGTCTGGGTGCCTACCTGATGTCTGGGTGCCTGCAAGAGGTGTGGGTGCCTGCATGAAGCTCAGGTGCCTGCATGAGGTTCAGGTGCCTGCATGAGATTCAGGTGTCTGCATGTTTGGGTGGTGGGCCCCAACTTCAGGTTGAACTTGGTCATTCTTGATGTAATTAATAAAAGTATTATGAAAAACTTCACTTACTGAAAAAATACATTTTTATGGAATGTCAAAAGAATAAGTCTCATAAGAAAATTCTTCAAACTTTCATTATCTATTTAATAGTTTCAAATATTTACAATTAAAAATTTTCTTGAAAATTCTTTTTTCTTTAACATCATTTTCTGGGACTGAGGATGTAAGTCCTGTGATATGTTTAGCGTATGTAGGGTCAAACGTTCAATCCTGAGTACCACCAAAAAAAGAGAGAGATTTTTTTTCCAGTATGAACTTGGTGGGGTATCTACGTAGGATTCTCCTATTACTAACCAGTAGATCTTCTTTTTCAAAGGTTAAGCTGTCATAATTTATTTGATAATTATCACCAATTTCTAACTATGAAGCAGGTGCACACATACAACTCTTTGTGAAAACCATTATTGTAGAAAACCTGAAGTCCCTGCTGTGTTCTCAGTCACAGTCTGTCCTCTCTAAAAGACCACTCTGATCAAATCTCTATGTATCCAGGGCATTTGCTCCCAGGAAAGACAGAGATGCTCAAACTTAGATCCATTCTGCACTTCCTGATGTACTGATGTCCTGGTGTACTTTTGTGCCGCTGATTTTTTTCTGACTCCGCCAGAAACAAGGAAGCTGAGGACTCGTTGGTACCATAGTTCCCTTTCCTTGTTATATCTGCTCCTCAGCATGATTACATTAGTCTATGAGCCCTCCCCAACAGGGAGTATTTAGGTTGCCAGTTTGGGACACTCACACGCAACATTACCATTGTCAGTCACACCCTGGCCTCTAAAATGCACACACAGTGTTGGAACAGAAATTCCATTTATTTTAGGTTCTATCTTAGTGCCTAGAAATTTTCCTTGTTTTATGTACTTTTCAACAGTAAACTAGCACTAACTCCTCACCTCCAGACAAAGTATTACTCTCAGACAAGAACTGGTTAACACTGCAAACTTGGGCGGTTGTTTTCTTTACTGGGCAAGGTGATTCCTGGAAACATCATGCAAGCAAGCTGCTGGTGTTTGTTTTTTACCCTACGCCGTTTGGCTTGGAACATTTGTGAAGTCGGTCAGTTCCTACAGAGATAAATGAATGACTGTTTCTGGCTACAGGTTGGTTGGTGGTTTTTTAAAACCTGGACATAAGCCTCTCTTTGGGGAGGCTCGGTTCTGTGCACTTGGTCAGACTGTACAAGAGAGCCTTATGTTAGGAGCCATTCATTATGCTTCTCAAATGGGCCATGGAATAGGAGTCGTTTCACTCCAGCCCACTAGTTATTACCATAAAGCCTGGGTATGATATGAAGTTAGGGAGAAACACTAGACCTACTCAGTCTATGGAGCTGAAATTCTGCTAGTTAGTGTCTCAGTGGTGCAGTTGTCCTGGAGTGCCCCTCTTCCATTGCCTGGAATACCTTCCTTTTACTAATTTCCTTTTAAAAAAATATTTTAATGTGTCTATTATGTCTGCATGTATGTTTGTGTACCACATCCAAGCCTGGTGCCCTCAGAGGGCAGAGAGGGTGTTGGATTCCCTAGGACTAGAGTTACAGGTGGTTGTGAGCTCCAAGTGGTTACTGAAAATTGAGCTGATGTCCTCTAGAAGAGCAACCAGTACTCTTTTTTTCTCTTCTCTCATATAATACATTGAGACCCCCATTCTCCCCTCCCTCATCTCCTCCCAGCTCTCCCTATTTCACCTCTCCACCAGATCCCCCTTCTGGCCACCACCACCACCACCACTTCCCCCTGCTTCCCCTCAGAAAAGAGCAGTCCTCCCAGGTTTACCACTCAAACAGGGCATAACAATATGGAACAAGACCAGGCACATGCCCCTATATCAAGGCTGAACGGGGCAACCCAGCAGGAGGAAAATGGTCCCAAGGGCAGGTAAAAGGGTCAGAGACCCATCCCCCAACTTTTAGGAGTTCTGCAAGAACACCAAGTCATAAGATCTATTTAGGGGACCATGCAGTCTCTGTGTCTGCTGCTTCAGTCTCTGTGAGATACTAAGAGTGCTGGTCAGTTGACTCTATGGAGCTTGTTCTCCTGGTGTCCTTGACCCATCTCATCCCCCAAATCCCTCCTCCTCTTCCACGGAGTTCCCCAAGCTCTGTACAATGTTTGGCCCTGGGCCTCTACATCTGCTCCCATCAGCTGCCAGAGGAAGCCTGACTGATAAAGATGGGCTAGGCACCAATCTATGAGCAGAACTGACCTCATTAGGTATTGTCTCTGGGCTATCCAATCCCTTGTTCCTGGTGGGTCCTGCAGTGTCAGGCATGGGCTCCCTTTCTTGGGTTGGGATTCTGCCCTTCCATTTTCCCAGCAGATATTGCAGGGAGGATAGGCTATATAGGTCAAAGGTTTTGTGGCCAGGTTAGTATCCCAGTCCTACCACTGGAAGCCTCGCCTGGTTACAGGAAATGGCCTATTCAGGATCTCTATCCCCTAATACTAGAGGTCCTTGCTAGGGTCTCCCTCATGGATTCCAGGGAGTTTCCACTGCACTGGGCCTCCAGATCGCCCCCTAAATGTCCTCTAATTCTGGTTGTCTCTCCAGGTTGAATTACTCAAAATGAATAATTACAATTTACTCATCTCATGCCAGTTATTTATTCTAGACTTAATTTTCCAACTACAGAATGGCACTATTGCACACTGTAGTGTCTGAAAGCTAATCCCCAATGCAATGGGGATTATGGCCTTTTAAGGGGTAATTGCATCATGAGGATTCTGTCCTCACAATAGATAATGGCATTATTCAGTGAGTGGGTTAGTTATCACGTAGGAGAATTCTGGATAAGAGAATGGATTTAGTTCTCTTTCTCCCCCTGCCCCCCTCTCTCTTTCTCCCTCTCCCTTGCTATGTTCCCTGTGATCCCAGCCTCCCAGAATAATAAATTAATCACTGAGTTTTTGTATTATGAAGTATCAAGTCTTAGGCTTTCTACTCTAGTAATACAAACATAGTCTAAGAGAAGTAGAGTGTGGTGATGTATACTTGCAATGCCAGCATTTGGGAAGTAGGATGGTCACCCAGGATAAAATAACAAGACCATATCTCAATTGTTTTAATCATCTAGCACAAAACTGGTGCGGAGAAGTCAGTCTGCTGCTGTAACAAATACCTGAAAAGGTGATGACATTCTTGGGTCTAGGTAGTGAGCAGAGCCTGGGAGGTTTTGACGGTTCAGGCTTGAAAAAGTCTAGGTTGCCACAAGTGGAGATAAGGAAGGTTCTGCTGCTGAGGATGCAGAGGGAGAGAAGAAATGCTGAACATCAGTAGCTTCTTAGAGATGGTTTACCACTGGCATAATAGAAAGAGATGTAAATATAGATGTAAATACAACTCTGAAGGGGTTCCAGGTTGACATAGGGAGCAATTCCCAGGTTGACACTGGGAGTAAGAACAAAGGCTATCCTTGTTCTTTTACTTGCAAGCTATCCAGAACTATTGTTTCCAGTTCCTAGGACTTCATGGAAGGAAGAATTCAAAGATGATGATACAAGACATCTGGCAAAAGAGATATCTAATCAGCAAAGCACCAGAAAAATAGTAATGCATGTTCCCACAAGTTGGTAGGTATATATGAACATGTACCAGACTAATGAGAGCAGACTGTCTCTATGGCAAGAATCTAGAATGAAACACTGCCAGGTTATCTGTTTGCCTCTGTATCCAGTGAGGAGCTCCAATGCCCTCAAACCTAACAAGCCTGTGGCTCAAAGCATGGTTCAGGTGGATTTCCATAACTTTCAGGATTAATGCAAGAGAAATAGATCAAAGATTTTAATAAAAGATCATTTTAAAAGATCACAAGTAGGGCTGGAAAGAAAAGCCCTATTTCTTAGTTCTCAAGAACATTCAGTCTTTGACTGCATTAATCTCATGCATCTTAATTAAACATGTGTTATACCTTGGATTCTGTGGACACTCTGGGTTGTGGATCATCAAAACAAAGCTGGCCTACTGTTTATTTTTATAAAGTTTTAATATATATATATGACATTGGTTATATATTTGTCTATGGCTATGACAGAAACTGTATGTTGACTGAAAAGTTTAAAATGGTATGTGAAGCTTGGGGTGGTACCACACACCTGTAATCCCAGCACTCAGAAGTCTAAGACAGGAAGATCTTAGTTCCCATGTCAAGCTGAGCTACATAACCAGTTTGATCCTAGCCTGAGTTACATAGCAAAACCCTGTGCTCCACAACTACATGCACACAGAGGGAGGGGGTGGGATAGAGAGAGCTCTTTATTTTAAAAGCTTGCTATGGAGATACATAAAGACACTCTACCTTAGCAGTATGAACAACATTGTTGTAAATATAATATTCACAGTAAGTACATATAAAAATCTATGGTGTGAGGGAGATTAATATATGTTGTGAGTGAATACAAAAAGGCATGCCTGCATGCTGATGTAGTTAAAAGAGAGGCATTCTAGGGTGTGTGGATTCAGGTTTAGGATAGGGGAAGGTTTGTGTAGACAGTGCAAACAGAGCACAGATTGACAGGCACAGCAATGATGATGAGACCGTGGTAAGGCTGTCCCAAATATAATCCAATCTAATGATGCTCTAAAGTTCCAGACCTGCGCAGCTAAACCCCTTCGCTGGCTTATGAGATCTCCAGCTATCTGGCCTTGCTTGACTCTTCACCTTTCTTCTTGCAGTTTGCTTTATACTACATACAAACACACACACACGCACACACACACACACACACACACACACGCACACGCGCACACACACACACACACGCATACATGTGTACTTTATATTCTAATTCCATTCTGAGTGAATGTTACTCAAATCCACCATCTTCTCACAAGGCCATTGAACAGTTTTCTTGTCTGGTATGGACTGCTTTCAACTCACGTCAAAACTTCTGTCAAAACTTCTGCCCATTCATTGCATCTCACCTGATTCTGATTCATTCTCATTCTCCTCCTGCCCCCCTCTCTCTCTCTCTCCTGCATTCTTTAGTTTCTCCAAGGCTAGATCAAGTACAATGTAGACTGCCATCACAGCTCCACCAGCATTGCAACGGTCAACCCATTTGTCTGTATGGTTGACTAAACAAGAATCTCTTTGTGTTCAGAAAGCTCTCATCACAGTCTGGCCACACAGAAGACAGCCAGTACCTTCTTGACCATAGAAATTGAAGGAGTGGAATGAATACAAGAATGGAGATGCACCTTTAGTGTCAATGATAGGACTAATTTGATCAACCAGAAATTTTAGCATGGAGACTTGTAAGAAATCAGAGAAGAATAAATTTTTTCCAGGTTTTTAGAAGCTTTTCAACACTCAAATTAAGAGATGGGCTTGAACATGTGGGAAATTTTAAGTCCAGAAAATGACATGCTTAGAATACTAATTAGTCTGGGCATACTGGCATGTGTCTATGCTGCCAGTAATCAAGAGGCTGGAACTCATAAGTTCAAGGCCACCCTAGGCTACATAGCAAATTTTAGGCCTCCTGAACTACACAGCAAGACCCTGTTGCTAAATTAAATAAACAAATAGAATGGTTATTTAGGAAACCAGAGTTCTTGACAGAAAAAAATGAATAAGATACTACAAGTGGGAGACTGAGCTTCATTTCAACTTCTAACATGGGAAGAAAAGGCCTAGGAATTATGCATCACTGCGACCCTTCAGCTTCATAAGCTTCTGTTGATGTAAACTAGGTCATATTCTTCTTTCCTTTTTAAAAAAAATACGCATTTATTTTTATTTTATGTGTCTTCATTCTTTGCTTTCCATGGAAGCCAGGGTCCCTTGTTGAGAACAGAACTCACAATTGGGCTGCTCTAGCTAGCCAGATTGCCCTGGGGAATCCCTTGTCTCCACCTCCTGAGCTCTGGGATTACAAGTGGGTCACCAAGCCCAGCTGGCTCCAGTCTCCATATTTTGTATGGCAAGTATTCCATCCACTGTGTTTTTCTGCATGTTCATCAAAATCACAAAACCTATTCATGCCCCATAGGTGAACCTAACTACTATTCTTTCACGAAATGGACATAATATCAAACTTCCCCTTAAACTGGCATCTCTCTATCCATCCATTACTACAGCTCTCAGACTTCACCAGAGCAGTTTCTTTATGCAGTAGGCGGTGGCTAATGCAGAAATTCACAACTGCTCAGAGTGTGGAGGGCATCCCTGGAGTGCTCAGCCACAAGAGGAATATCTAAATTGCCACCACCCTCCTAGATCCAAGGGCCCATGGTGGAAATGGGGTTGGAAACATTGTAAAAGGCAGGGGTCAGGGAGGACCAGAGCAAAACTGTGTCTTCTGGACCTGAAAGGACAGCTGTACTCACAACCTCAGAGCACATGGGATTGCCTGAACAATATCTGTGTGAGATCAATCCAGTCAACACTCCATCCCGGGGAGAAAAGACCTTCACAAACCCAGCTCCTGATGGAGGAACCATGGACAGTAGATGGCTTTTAGGCGAGGGAAGTCCAGGCTTTTAAAGGATGTAGCTCCTGGTTGGTTGGCAATACTGCAGTAGATGGTCTCACACCCATATAGGCAGCACAAATTAGACTCAATAGGTTATAACACAGAAGAAGAGGGCATGAAGTAGGATGGGAATAGGGATTTGGAGGTAGATCTGGAAGAAATTAGGGAAAGGAGTGGGGGGAAATGAATGTGATCAAAATATACTGTGTGACATTCTCAAATAATAAGTGTGCATGGTTTAAAAGGAAGACATGAAGTCAGGCGGTGGTGGTGCACACCTGTAATCCCAGCACTCGGGAGGCAGAGACAGGTGGAGCTCTGTGAGTCTGAGGCCAGCCTGGTCTACAGGGTGAGTTCTAGGACAGCCAAGTTACAACAGAGTTACAACCATGTCTAAAAAAATAAAAAAAAGTCGAAGAAGACATACAGTTGGGAGGGGTTGACAGTGGGGATGAATCCGGATCTAGAGGGAGGACTAGCAGGAGAATGTGATCAAATTACATTAGATACATGTATAAGATTCTCAAAGACTTACTATAAAAATGATATATTGAGGAGCTACATAGATGCCTCAGAGGTTAAGATTGTGCATTACTCTTATAGAGGACCTGAGTTCAATTCCCACTGACACCCATGTCAGTGGTTACTAACGGACTGTAACTCCAGTTCCAGAGGGATCAGGTGCCTCTGTCTGCCACAGCCCCTACATTCATGTTCACATACCTTCATAGATACACACACAAACACACATGCAAGCACTTTTCAATTAATCAAAATAAATCTTTAAAAAAAATTTTACTGGGTAAGAATACCTGCTTCATATACATGAGGACCTGAGTTCAGATGCCCAAAACCCCTGTGTAAAGCTGGGCGTGGGTGCATGTGCCTATAACCTCAGCACTGCAGAGGATGGAGGCAGGAGGATCACAGGAGTTCGATAGCTGCTAGTGAGACCATGTCTCCAGGGAATAAGGCAGAGAGTGATTGAGTTAGAAACTTGATGCCTTCTTTTGGCTTCCGTGTGTGTTCACAGGCGTGCGCGCGCACACACACACACACACACACACACAATTACAATGCTTTTCACTGTAGAAATAGAAAAAAAAAAGATCTTAAAATTCATATGAAGTTGCAAATGACACCAGATAACCAAAGCAATTATTGGTGCACACACACACACACACACACACACACACACACACACACACACACAGAGAACAATTAGTTATTTAAAGTTATACTGCAGAGTTTTAGTAACAAAGATAGCACACTGCTGGTAGGAAAACAAACATATCCATCAGTGGAATAAAATAAAAGACCTGAAAATAAACCTATGTAGCGGTGAGTACGTGATCTTTGACAAAGACGCCAAAACACATGGGAAAGAGACAGCCGCTTCAACCAACAGTGCTAGGGAAAATGGATGTGCACTTATAGAAGAAGGAAACTAGATCTCTTTCCTGCTGCACAAAATCAATTCAAAATAAGTCAAAGAACACTTCAGAATACAGGCACGGGCAAGATCCTTTTGATAAGGGCTGCAGCCAATCAGGAAATAAAAGCAAGAATTGACAAATGAGATTACAGCATATTAGAAAGCCTCTGAAGAACAAAGGAAAGAATCACAGGAGTGAAGAGACAGCCCATGGAACAAAATTTAAAACACAAAAAAACTTCGATGTTATACCTGTGATCAGGATTGGCATCTGGAATACATGAAGAATTAAAAAGAAACAGGAAAGAAGGAAGGAAGAACCTCTCCAAAAGAAGAAAGAAAGAAAAAGCTGCAACCAATCAATGGGTTAATGAAGTCAATAGGTCAATAAGTAATTTGAGCTACTTTTTGCATTTGATGAAGTCCAAATTTGATAAAGTACAAATGGCCGATACGCATATGAAATCGTGTTCAACATCCTTGGCCATCAAGAAAATTTGAATTAAAAACTACATTTGAGATCCATCTCACTCTAGTCAAAATGGCTAGCAGTAGGAAAACGAAGAGGGACTAGGGCAATGTCTCAGCAGGTAAAGTGCTGGCTGCACACACTGGAGGACTTGAATTTGGATGCCCCAGAACCAAAAAGGTGTGACCTGTCTGTCATGCCTGACACTACAGCGCTAGGACAGAGACAGGAGGAGGAACCTGGAAGATACTGGCAGCCTGTCTAGCCAAAGCGGTGAGCTTCAGGTTCAGTGAGAGACTGCCTCAAGGGAATAAAGTGGAAAGCAATTGAGAAAAGGCATCTGTACATCAACCTCTGCCCTCTACACATGTTCACATGGGTGAGTGGAGCAGCACACACATGTGAATCCACATGCATCCACCCCACACACGCTATATTTTTTAAAAGGAAATAAACAACAAATATTTGGCAAGGATGCAGGAGGGAATAGAACTGGTGGGGAAGGGTGTGTGTGTGTGTGTGTGTGTGTGTGTGTGTGTGTGTGTGTGTGTGTGTACACATTCATACATGCACATGTAGAGACCAGAGGATGCTATCAGGTGTCCTATTCTATTCTCCTCCTTATTTTCTTGAGACAGAGTCTCTCACTGAACCTGGAGTTAGACTTGCAACCAGTGATCTTCCCACTGGGGTTAGACTGGTGGTAACACCTGTAGCTATACCTAACATTTGCATGGGTGCTGGCAATTCACACTGGGTCCTCATGGTTGCACATTGAGTGTTCTTACCCACTGAGCCAAATATCAAGAGAACTATTATATGTTACTGGCCCAGGGGGCAGAGAGATGGCTCAGTGGTTTTTAGAGCATTTGTTGCTCTTGCAGAGGACCTGGGTTTTGGTTCCCAGTACCCATGTTATAGCTCACAACCATCAATAACTCAAGTTCCAGGGGATTTGTCACTCTCTTTGGCCTCCATGGGCACCAAGTATGTACATGATGGACATATATGCATGCAGACAAAAACACATATATTAAGTAAGTAAGTAAGTAAATAAATAAATAAATAAATAAATAAATAAATAAATAAATAAATAAAATTTGAAGAAAAATTATATGCTTCTGGACCATCCATTATGGGAATCAGTATGAAAGCTCCTCAATATAGGACCACCACATGACCCAGATATACCACCCTTGAGTATATACCTTAAGAATCTAAGTCAACACACACCAGAGAGACTTGTATATCCATATTTGTCACAGTATCATTCACAATAACAAAGTCATGGAACCGGCCTAGATTTCTGTCAGGAGATGAATCGATAAAGAGAATCTGGTATATATTCATGATGGAGTATCAATTGGCCATAAAGAACAAAGTGTTTGCAGGAAAATGAGCTCAACTACAGATCACCATATGAAGCAAAATAAGTCAGACTTGGCCATGTATGACAGTACTTGCCTATAATCCCAGAATTCTGGAGGTGGAGGCAGGGAGAGTAGACAGTGATCCATAGCAAGTTTGAGGCCAACCTAGGCTATATGATAAGACCTTGTGTCTGAAAAACAAAACAGAAAGGAAGGAAACAAGGAAGGGAGAGAAAAAGGAAGGAAGGAATAGCATGTCCTCTCATTTATATAGATACTTAAATTCATTTATGTATGTTATTCATGGGTGCAGAGCTCCCGAGGAAGTGAGCAGTGCAGAGTCACTAACTTAAGAAACAGACTCTTGGGAAAGACTCTACAGTGAAAATCTGTTTATTGTAGAGCGAAATGGGTTTTTATGGAGAGAGTAGGGTGGTGTACAAGGGAGAAATCCAATATCATTGGTCTATGCTTACTAGACACTTTAATCAGCCTGTCTAAAGCTTGTTTATCAGAGAGGGATGGGTCAAGGTCAGAAAAGGCCCAATAGCCAATATTGGTTAACAAGGTTTCCATAAAGGCAGAGGAAGTGGATACTGCTCTGGCGGGCTTTTCAACTGGTGTGCCAGGATCGTCCATTTAAAGGGCCAACCATGCATGTGCTAAAGGCTGAGGTACTAGCCTAGCACAGGTGCTGAAGCCTCCTTCTCTCTCCTGCCATCATGATCCAGTAGCTACCAACATCTCCTCCGTCTCTCTTAATAAAGACTAGTGTCTACATCCATATCTGAAGTAGTAGACTGTAGGACCACATATTCGGCCATGACCTTTTCAGTGGTCACATCAACAACAGTGGAGACCTAATTGCAAATAAATTGGATAAGGTAGGGGGCAAACATCATAATGATTATAGAAACATTTTTTAAAGCTAAACAATAACTCCTTGTCCTGCATAAGGCAGGTCAAATGTCCTATCATATCGTCAGCTAATATGGGTCTGTTTGACCTTAACAGGTAACTTCTTGGTATGTCAATAGGCACTATACAAGTTATGTCCCCAGTTCCAAGGAGTTCTCTTTGGACTACAAGTTCCAGCCTGAGGAAATAGAAAGTTGTAATCTCTTAGACCGCTTCCTCATGAAAATGGGACCCCAGGAAGGCCCGTAATTAGTCAAAAGCTGGGGGGCGGGGGGGAGGCGGTAGGCAGTTGGGTACATCTGCTTCTCTGATTTAGCTGAGTAGATAGTAGAGGTCACATTGGCTGGACTGTCATCAGCTCTCAGCAAGCCCAGAACTCACAGCAGTTGAAGCAGTTTGATTGTTGAATGGTGTCTTAGCCAAGTGGAAATCTGTTGAGACAGATAAAGCAAGAGTAGTTATCACTGAGAGCAGTCACTATAAGTTGTTTTTATTTTTAATAAAGGATCAGCAGAGAAGTTACAACTGAAACCTGCTTATCCTTAAACATGGACCCTGTTAGCAGGACAAATCTGTCTGACTTCATCAGAAGGGATTTTAGTAGCCCCTATTGGCTGTAGAACTAAGGTACCTGCATCCTTGGGGGCGGGGGGAAGAAGCTGGTTGATGTTTGCTGTTCCTAAAACTACAGTTAGCCGTCAAGCCATCAGAGATCTGAGGAAGGATAAACCATAGAATCGAGATGGTTTATATATCAATTAAAAATGACAGGAATCCATTACACAGGTAGCTCCCCAGGGCTCCTCTGGTCCGCTGGGGTACACGTCACCTGCTGCACAAAAACAGAACAGCATTTGATCTCTAGCTGTCAAACAGAAATGGTGTTGGCCTCTGGCTGTCTTGCGGGAGAAACTGGGGAAGCTGATCTCACCCTGGCTAGGCTGAGCAAGGCAGCTAACCCAAACATGTCCACAATTTACGCAGAGCCTGGTGGCAGGTAAGGCATAGGGCAGTTTTTCCCAATGGTTAGTGTCACCACAATCCATGCAGATTCTTCATCGCAGAGCCCCGTTAACTTCTTGGAGATCTCAAGGGATACTGTTAGGAATGGTCACTGTTTATTGTGGAAAGCTTAAACATTTAAATTCCATATTCAGCAGATCTCTGGAAGATTTGAGGACCAGAATCTCTCAAGTATATTTATGATCTATTAAGGATATGTATATTTATTAAGCATATATTGTTTTTTAGCTATTTGTTTTAGACTTAAGTTTGAAAACATATAGAGAGCTAAGAGAAGTTTACTTTTGGAATTAATCAGCACTGTGCATGACAAGAAAATACACAGAAGGAGGGCCAATTAACCAGAGTTTCACATGACTGCAAAATACATAACAAGAAGCTGAAATAAAGCTTATTTGGGGAATTTAATGTATCAGTAATCTGTATAACTATGAGTATATATCTGAACACATTAAAGAATAATAGCATTTTGTATTACTATAAGCATATAATAATAATAATAAATAATAAATGATATTTGCCTGTTTTTCTAGATATCCTTTTCCAGCTCGACTTAAAACATACATAGGAATCCGAATAAGCTTATTTTTTGTACATTAGCACTTAATTTGTATGTTTTAATTACCAATTAGTTGTAATTTATAAGCTAGTAGTTTAGTTTTTCCCTGTTAGATTTTAGCCTTAAAAAATAATTTCTGAACTGAAGCTCTTTTAATACCAAAACAAAACTTTTGACACAAACTACAATTTACAGAGAGATTGGGAACTTTCCTTTCCTGGCCTTTTTACAGTATACCACTACATAATATAATAATGTCTTATTTTAATTTAAAATATCTAGGTCTTAACAAAGTTAGCAAAGACAAGAGAATAGATGTATTTTTTTTATATCTGAATAGACCTTAGGTAAGCAGAGACATTTTTCAAGCCAATGGTTTTCAATTTTCCTAAAATTGTGACCCTTATAACAGTTTTTATATTGCAGTGATTCCCAATCATAAAAATTATGACTATATTTTTTTTGTTGTTGTTAAGATTTGAAATGCAAACATCCAGTGTGCAGATGGTCCCAGGCCATCCCCAACAAAGAGCTTTCTAACCCCCAAAATATTATGATTCATAGGTTGAGAACTGTCACTCCAAGTTCTTAGCCAAACTGCTTAGGCCATAGTAAACAAGTTAAGTAAACTGAAAATGTCCCGTAGCCTTGTAAATTTAAATACCTTAAAAGCTATTCTTTAAAATAATCAAAATCTGATAAAACAAAACAGAGTCAAATTCTATCGTGTAAAGAATGTAGTGTTTGATATCTGGGATTAGGTACATTTTTTTCTGCCCCAGCCTCAGCAACAGTCTGTCTTTTAGTTCTAAGCCAGCTCCAGTACAGAGACAGTTTTAAACTGCAGCTGAGTCTCCAAAACTGTCAGGTTTGTTTATCCAAACCTCAGGTGCTTTTTACGATCCTTTGTATCTTTAACGTACCACCTGAGTGACTGTTACACTGAAAAGTCTGGCTGTCAGCACAAGGTACATTCCTGTATACGAATGTATAGAGGTGTAGCTTTAATACCTTATTAAACATTGTTTGTAAAAATCTTATCTTTATAAACCTTGTCTTTAGGACAGAAAAACATTACACAAAAAATCTATCTTAATCTAAAAGATCTCAGGGATCTGTTGTCTCTTTGATCAGTCACACATCTGTCCTCCTTGACCCTAGTAAAGAACGGCGCCCCCCATTGCCCTGTGGTGTTTCAGGGTTTTTGTTTGTTTGTTTTTTGTTTTTGTTTTTGTTTTTCAGGATTACTAACAGTCCCATGTTATAAGCTTTAAGTAAACATGTTTTCACAGATTTTTAAAGATGTTTAACCATATCCATCAAACTTTTAATTTTTCATATACAAAAGACATTTGTATATGTCTGCTAGACTGGACCCAGAGATAAATTCTGAGCCTTGCCAAAAAAAACCAGCTATGGCAGCCATGGTGGCTGGTGACTGGTGTATCGTTTGCAGGTGTTGGATTTCTGTGGGAGTTGTTTAATTGCTAATGATCTACATGTGCTATCAGTAGAACACCTGAGGAGTTCTGAAAGAATAAAAACACCTGAGCTCAGATGCTCGGGGATTCAACTGTTGAGTAAGGCACAGGCCATGGTGGTGGTTCCTTCTGCTGCGGTCTGGCAGATCTTCTGTGTATGAAAATGCCTCCTTATTGGGTGAGCCAATCCCAGAAGCCTTACTACTACACATTTACATATATGGTCAAAGTAACTGATATACTCATGCGATATGAAAATGTCTTTCTGAAGCCCAATTCTATGACAATGAAGATGCACTGATTAAAAAAATTAAAACCTGGGAATGGAGATGTTGCTCAGCCATTAAGAGCAGTGAGTGCTCTTTCCGAGGACTGGGGTTCAGTTCCCAGCATCCAAGATGAGTGACTCACAACTACCTATAACTCCCATACCAAGAGATCCAGTCTTCCTCTGACCTCCCTGGGTACCTACATGAACATTAAATAAATCTTTTTAAGAATATGCATTAAATCTTACATTGAAACCATTTTCTATTGTTGTTGGGCCTAGTGGCACATGAATGTGATCCCAGCACTTGGGAAATGGAGGCAGAAGGACAAAAGTTAAATGTCACCCACAACTACATGCTAGGTTCACGGCTACTCTAGGCTACATGAAGTCCTTTCTTTAAAGAACCAAATGAGTTGTTCTTAGCAGGTGTGGTGTCACCTACCTGTAATCCTACTATTCACAAAAGCTGAGACCATGTATTATTGTAAATGTAAGACCAGCATGTGTTATGAAGCAAGTTTAGGGCCAACTTGGTGTCTCAAACAAACAAACAAAACCCTATTCATAACAAACTCTAACTTTGCATTATAGTTTTGTTTTTTTTTTTAATAAAGCCAAAGGTTGCTAACTTTAGACGCTAAGGCAAGAGAAGGAGCAGTTCAGGGTCAGGGTAAGAAGGGGCCCTCCCTGAGCTCCTAAGGGAGTGGCGGAGATGTCATCAGGTACATTAACATTGAAACAGAGAGCCTTAGGAGACGAATGTTGAATGTCATGGTCTGGCCTGCAGCAGAACCTGGCGAAGACACCGTGAGCTGTTATCAGGTTTCTACTGTTCATCTTTTTTTTTTTTTTCCATAAAAGGAAACCGTGAGAATACCGGATACCTGGAGGGAAGCGCTAGAGGGTGTAAAGAACTGAGCAGACTGAGGACAGGAGACGGAAAGGAGTAAGGGTGCTTATATTTACCTTTGTAGCCCAAAGCGGGAAGGATTAGATTTTGAGTGGAAATGGAAGAACTGAGCAGACACATTGACCAAAGTTGGGACACAAGGCCCACAAAGCCCCTGCAGTGGCTGAAAGGGTCCAAGGTAGGCATTCTTTTGGAATTCAGTTTCTTCAAATATTAGAAATCGAGTGTTTGAAACTGTATAGCCGTCTTAGATGCTCCAATAAGACAGAATTCTGCTACTTTCAGAGTCACCCATTTCCAATTCCTCGTATGCTTTTGCCGTTTGAATCACCTCAAATCTTACTACTTTGGTGTTCTATCATAGTTAACAAGTAAATGTGAATGACGATTCAGCCAAACCTTCTGCGAACCTTTCTGCTACCTGTGGGAAATGAGGGCGACTGTATGCTTAGACTCGCTCTGAAAACAAAAATATTCAAAAAGTATATTTTAAAAAACTTATCTGAAAATTGAAGCCAGGCATGGTGACATATGTCTGTAACCTCAATAGTTAGAAGGCTGAAGCAGGAGGATTGCAAGTTTGAGGCCAGCCTGGGCTATATACTCACACTGTATCTCAGAAAGAAAAAAAAAAATTGAGTACTTACTGTATGCAAATTATAAAATCTGATAAGAAATGAGTATGTTTACCTAAAGGCATGCTACCAGGGCACGTCCAAAGATTCATCACCTTGTTTATAGGAAATCCCATGGAATGGGAAACTGAGTCATGAGCTTCCCATTTCCGCGTTCGTCACGATTGTCTAACCTCCCTCTCCCACCTATAAAGTGCACAAGACCATGGATTATCGATTTAGATCATCTACTCATTGATTGCAAACGTGCATCAAGCTGTCAGACAGCTATTCATGCAAACTGACCGCGCTCCCAGACAAGGAAACTAAAATAAATCCGACCTTGGGTCAGTGAGCAGTCAGTGCGACCTGAGGAGGCAGAGACTGGGTGCCCCTCCCTGGCATTCTCTATCCTCCCTTCCGTGCCAAACAGAGATGCCCTGCCAACTTCCTATTCTAAACCCCAGAGGACTGGTCCTCCCCCACCCCAGAAGGTTCAGCTACCTGCAGAGGATGCCTGGGTTTCAATCCTTAGATATTATTGATTCCATCTGGGTCAGCTAGCACCAGGGAAAAGAACGGCCTGTGAACTTCAACAGCACAGGATGTTTCAAGGGCAACTTTAAGAAAAAAAATAGTAATAATATAATTTGCAGAAATATGGAAAAAAAAACACAAAGACATATTAAGGTTGCTTTTAAGCCTGGCTTTAAACCATTCTCATACACATGTGTCTGTCAAAACTATTTTTAAGAATGTATTTTTAAGTAAAAAAGCAAAAACAAAAAAGGGGGGAGGTGAAATATTATCACCTGTGCTCATTTGATAAAATTGCCGAAGTCAAGGTGGGAGTGATAGCAGGGAACATTCTTTGGTTTTGTTGCTATTTAGAAATTTATGTTATGTGTATGTGTGTGTTGCCACAGTTTGCACACGGAAACCAGAGAAGAACCTTCAGGAGCCATATCTCTCAGTCCACTGTGTGGGATAGAAGGATTTCATTTAGGTGAGCAGGCTTGGTTAGCAGCAAGCACCTCTCCGGCTGAGTCATATCAGCAGCCCCCAAAGTAAAAGTTCTTCTTGCAAGGCCCCCCTCCCAGTCGCTTGAGATGATGTAAGCTATTTCCAGGAAAGGCAGTTTCTTGGCCTTTGTCTTGTTATGACTGGGTCAGGGAACTATAAGGGGTCCTAAGAAAATAGAAGGATTTGACCTTCCTGAGTGGTGCTCTTGCAACAAAAGGGAGTTGGGAAGGCCTCAGGTCCCACCCAGACCAACTCATTACAAATCTACACTTTGCAGGATCCCAGATGCTTTGCGTGTGCAGCTAATTGCACAAGGAAGTCAGGCGCTTGGAGCCCCTTCCTGTCCCCCTGCCCCCAGGGTAGTTCTGATTGTCACGGTTTGAGTGTTAACTTTCACACCCCCTTGATATTGACCTAGCAATAAAAATCCCAACTCTGTGGGAATAATCGCCTCCTGCTGGAGCCACAGCCCTGAGTTCTGGGAAAACCCTGAATGACTGACCTTCTAAATCCCACGAGGGTGTGTGGGGCCTCCAAAGGGAAGCCAAGGTAAAGAGACAACTCTTCGCCTCCCTCATCAAAGTCCATTTGAGGGTCAGAGCTGTTGTGTTTGCTGCCCCTTAAGTCACCACAGTAAATCATTAACCTGCGGGGGACGCATATGGGCAACACAGCTCTTCAAAGTCAGCTGGGAAGATTCACACAGCAACCCTGTTCCCATCTTTTCCTTCCTGAACCAGACTGTGCTTTTATCCTCTACTCTTCCACCAGGGGGCGCCAGCAGGCACCTGGGTTGGCCACCACCTTCAAACAAATGAGTTGAGATCCAGGACCTTGAGTGCCTGTCTGGTGATAGAGAAAAAACAGAAACAACAGAAGCCAAAACAGTCGCGTCTGTCCGGGCTGCCAGCCACAACCATGTGTGATCATGAGAGTTTGTCAGAGTCAGAATGGCCCAGGCAACGCCTGCCAAAGGGCTGAGTCCCTCGGACCTAAGCTGTGATCTTAAACCAGGCATCCACTCACAGCCCTTTAGAAACACCAACTTCTAGGACTCCCTGCTCCTGTGGGCAGGGCCAGCCTTCTCGCCTTGAGTTTGCTTTCTTCCTGAAAATTGACAGTCATCACAAGCCTGTGTGATCAGGCACTGTGGGTCCCTCTGTGTTCTGGCATCCACTGCTTCTGTCTCTTCAGCACTATCAAACAATCCCACTGGCCCCCAGCCCTAGCCTTGGCTACCAAGTGCTCACTTGACATTTGCCTCTCCTGAGCCTGGCTTCTTAAGCTCTTTGGAAACTGACTTGCAGATTCTTTTCTGGGGGCATAAGGGTCACCGGCGGGGGTCTGGCGTGCGATGCAGAGGGGAGAGATGAGGAATGGATAAGAAGGACTACTGCCTGACATTGAGGAGCTCACAAATGTCACCGAGTCTGTCCTGGCAGCTCGCAGCTGTTTATAAAGTAGTCTTTTTTGATTGTAGCAATTACTGAATATACGTGGCTGAAACCTCAAGCTCTAAGGCTGCATAGATTTCCTTCAGATTCTGGCTGCCCATTACTAGCAGAGTGACCCACCTTACCTTCTGCATTGTTTAAATCAATTACTTGTCTGTGTGTATAAGATATGTGTTTGTGGGCACACATATCAAAGCATGTGTGTGGAGGTCTGAGGACAACTTTGTGGAGTCAGTTCTCTCCTTTCACCTTTACTTGGGTTCTGAGGATTGAATTTGAGTCTCGCTCCGCTGCTGAGAGATATTGCTGTCCCTGCCTTCTGAATTTTTAGGCCTCAGTACTTTCCTCTCTAAAATGGAGGGTCCTAGGGGGCTACAGAGATAGCTCACCCGTTAAGAGTGTTTGCTGTTCTTCCAAGACACCAAAGCATGTTGGGGGACTCACAGCTGTCTGTAACTCCAGCTCAGGTGATCTGACACCCTCTTCTGGTTCCCATAGGTGACTATGTGCACATTATATACATAGTATATATACTATACATATATATACTATACATATATACATAGACATCACACACACACACACACACATAATAAAATGAATTTTTGTAAATAAATAGATGGGGGCTGGAGTAATGGCTCAGCAGTTAAAAGCACAAGGTGGTCGTCCAGGGGACCCTGGTTTGGTTTTCACCATTGCACGTGATGACAGACAACCATCTACAATGCCAGTTCAAGAGGACTGACTTCCTTTTCTGATCTCTGAGGGCACTGCACACACGTGGTACCTGGACATACATACAGGCAATGCACCTACAGGCATAAAATAAAAATCTTAAAAATTAAAAACTAGTGAATTAATAAATAAAATGGGGATAACCAATACACTCCGCAGGCTAAATACACATGATTTTATCTGCGAACTTATAAAAGCCAGTCTGGGGATGTAGTTTGATGGTCAGGCCCTTTCCTAGAATGTTCAAGACCTCTGATTTGATCTCCAGGTTTTAGGGAAAAAGAAGAAAAAAAATATATGTACTTATATGCATGATTATACACGACTACAATCTCAATACTTGAAACACTGAAACAAGAGAATCGTGATTTTGATGCCAGCCTTGGCTACCTAGCCAGAACTTTCTTTAAAAAAAAAAAAAAAAAAAAAAAAAAACTAATAATAATGATGAAGATAATTAGGGCTTTTTAAACTATCTCCTGCAATATTGTGAAGATTAAATGAGACATTGCATATAAACTTAACACACTACCTACCCCACTCCTTGTGAGTGCTCAGCACACAGGAGAGTCATTCTTCTTAATATTGTATAAAAACAGAAGCAAGGTGTCCCGCCAGCACAAAAGGCCTGGGCCTCCATTGTAGACACAACATAATTTAATCCTGTGTACCTCCATTCCTCATCTATAAAATGCCCATTGCATTGCCTGCCTTTTGTTCTTGCTGCAATTAGTATTCGTCAAATGTTAACTTTGCAGCAGGCACTGCCGTAAGCAATGTTTGTATTAGTTCATTTACTCCTTCCTACATTCTAGTTTCTCATACGAGGAAACTGAGAAACAGAAGTCCACATGACGATCAAGCAGCTAGTAACTGATGGAAGTGGCATTCCAAGACAGACAGTCTGGCCCAGAGCCTGCCTGCTTACTCCTGTGACCATGAAGCCTCAAATAATGTAATAATTCCAACTGTTCCTGGGGAGCAGGGAACACTGTACACATGAAGGATTGTGACTACCTACTCAGCCTCTTGGTGTTTGGTCTTCAGCTGGGATCTTGACCCTTGCCAAACAAGGCATGAAGTTTTGGGACTGTTTTACATGGCTTTGAAGCCTTTGTCTCAATAGTTAGCATTTCTGAGTTTTGTGGCTGGAATTAAAAAAAAAAAAACCTGTGATGGATTCTTAACCTCCAGGATCACAGAATGTGATCTTATTTGGAAGTGTGTGACCTTCATGAAGGTAATCACATTAAAATGGAGTCATTGAAGTCGGCTCTATCACTGATGTCCTTTTAAAAGGAAAAATTTGGAAACAGACGTGTTCTAACATTCTGAGAGACGTTTCTGTGCAGACTCAAGCAGAGCCCATGCGCTACAGTGACCACCTACAGAGCCAGGGGCACCTGAGGCTACAGAAACTAGGAGACAGACATGGAAAAGATGTTTTCCCAGCCTCTCCAGAGCAGGCAGAGTCTTGCAGACAGATACATCTTGATCTTAGACACAACTGTGAGACAAACATTTCTGTCATCCAGAATCATCCAGTGTCTCATGATTTCTTATGGCAGCCTAGTGTAGCAGGCATTTATTTTATTTTATTTGTATATATTTTGTATGTACATGGTCATGTGGGTCTACACACATGTGCATATGGGCACACCATTGTTCTCTACCTTTTCTTGGAGACAGGGTCTCTCACTGAACCTGGAGCTCACCAAGTAGAATGTACTGGCTGACCAATGAGCTTCAGGAATCTTCAAGTACCACTATGGCCTCACCAGATTTCAGATCATAGTTTTGGTTGGCATGCAGGCATTCACTTTTCCTGTAAACACTAATTTTACAAGATTAGATTCTGTTTGCCTGCCTGCCTGCCTTTCCTCTTTTCCTGCCTTCCTTCTTTCATGTGAACAGCTGACCAAAACATAGCATACGCAACAATGACAGATCATCAGTGGGTATTCAGCACGTCCCTATCAATGTAAGCAGTGCCCAAGCGAAGAGTGATAACATTAGCAGCACCCCTAGAATGCTCCAGCCCCTTCCAACCGCTGACCAACAAAGGAGCCACTATCCTGACTTCTAACATCGCAGATTGGTTTCGCCTGGTTTTGAGCTTAACGTAAATGGGATGTCACAGTGCTCTTTTGCGTCAGGATTCTGTGCTTCATATTATGTTTGTGAGATTTGCCTGTGTTTTGCACGACAAGCCATTCATTCTCAGGGGTGTAGTAGAATAGTCTATACCTCCAGACTGTGGAACGCAAGAAGTGCATAGAGGAAGGGAAGAGCTCTTAAAAACAGAGAGAGAGAGAGATAAAGCCAACTAAGTTACTAACATATATAAACACAGGAGAGAGAGAGAAGAGAGAGAATTGTAGTTTTACACCTACTGGACTGGTCACCAGGGATGATGACAAGGAGGCATTTTTCAGAGGTGCAAACTCAGAGGGAACCACTGAGTCTCAGCTCAAGTGTTTCTATTCTTTCAGAACTCCAGGCGTTCTACTGATATTATGTGCAGACCATAAGCAATTAAACATCCCCCACATAAATCCAACAACTGCAGACAATACAAAATGCCAAGACCTAGAGTAGCCCCTCACCCAACAGTATATAAAATAATGATTTTATGTATGACTAAAAATAAACTTCCACAACTGAGTATTGTTTTATTTATAGATTGAATGTAATGTAATAGATCTATTAAGAGTCACTTTCCAAAATCACTACCCATCCCCTCTTTCCTTAGATTCTTATTGTCCTAGCTATGTTCTATTAGGCTCAGCCCTTCTGACTCTGGTCTGAGTCTGCCTCAGGCCATCAGTGTGGCTGGAGGGAGTCTGCAAAAGGGGCTGCGACTCCCTTTTGAAACCACTGCAAAGAGTCACTCCCACAGCTTTCTCAGGCTCAGCTCTTCATCTGCAAGCACAGCTCGACTGCACCGAGACTGTTCCCTCCTCCTCATCTTTCCCAGGCTATAAATCATCTCAGCCTCTTCATTCTCACCAACTTTTCTGGGGGTCTCCGTTTTGCTAGGAACAATGACCTAATCCCAAGATGCAATTTTAGAGGAGCCCCGGGGTGAATCAGCAGGACTGCTGGTCCTGAGCCTCGGTCCATATATGGTACAATCTCTGAACCGACAGTAGAATAGAGTATAATGCGACACAGCTGATTCACCAGCTGTTGCTCTTGCTCCCTGAGCTGTGCTGGCCCACTCCAGTTTCCATTGAGGTCAGCGCGGCATCCATAACAAAAGGTTAAGATAGCTCAAGTGCCGGGCTCTGCGCTTTGAGGCCTCTACAATTTACTGTTCACTTCTTTCTAGGATTCCAATTCCTGGGAGTCCGTCCTTTCTGGAATGTAATAGAATAATAATCTGGTGCTTCAGTTATCTTGTGGGCGTGGCTGGGAGCTGTGAGGCAAGGAGCCCATTATAGCAGAGACGCTTGCTCAAGCCCAATTGCCGCTGAGCTCAGTTCCGAACTGGAAGCAGTCAGAGAGCTCCACCCTGACCCTAGGCAGAGGTCAGTAGTCACAGCCCAGAATTGGAGATTTAGCTATTTTGTTCGCTCTCCATCCTCAAGTGTGTTTTATGTGTTTGGGCTTCTGTAAAGTATGAAGGATGGGGCTGAGCCGTCCTCAAACAATGGAAACTGCTCAAGCCTGGTTGCCAACTGTGGGAAAGCTCTTGAGAAGATAAGCACATTCTTTATACTACCATCCTACCCACCATGCCACGCCTATTAAAAAAGCAAAGCATTTCATTAGACTCTACCACTAGTGGCCTGCTGAGGTTGGCTCAAACCAGTTTGCCAATCTTGTTATGTTTTCAGGAATTTTGCAGGCAAATCATTAATACACATAATTATTGAAAGCCTGAATTACATAAAATTACAATTGGATGAATGCGATTTAAAATAGCTATGGCTGAAGAGATGGGCTCTACGGGAAAGTCACTTCCCGCTGGGGCTCATGACCTGAATTTGATGACTAGATCTATATAGTGGAAAAATAGAACCAACTCCAGATAGCTGTCCTCTGACCACCATATGTGTGTTGTGGATCACACACACACACACACACACACACACAGCCCACAAATATACAAATAAGTAAGATTTAAATTTTTTAATAATTTTAAACAGCTGTAGTAAAACTGTTAAGAACATCTGCTACACAATCATGAGGACCAGACTTTGGATCCCAGCACCCACGTAACAAGCCAGGCCGGATGAACTAAAAATGAATGTAACTCCAGATCCCAGGGATCTCATTCCTTCTTATTTCCTGGGTCCAGAGCTCAGGCACATGCCAGCACACACACACACACACTTGCATACATTCACACTAAAACTAGCAGACATAAACACTCCCTTTATCTCACTGGCAGCTATTCAGTGCTTGGTGTCTGTATGCTGGGAATACCGCATACTGGTGTGCCATTTCATGGAACTTCCAGCTCCTTGTTCAGTGTCCTCCTCATTCTAGTAGCTTGGAGTCAGCAGGGAGGGGAGTACTTATTCTGTAGGATTTGGAAGCGTGATCCAGGGTTTCCGTCTAGACACGCAATATACAAGCATATTTGCTGCCAAGACAAGGTAACAAATATCCCTGCCTCAAGGTACTTATAACGCATGAAGGATAACAAGTCTTTCAAGTCTTGGGCTGGGCACAGGTTTCTGAAAAATGATAAAGGGGGTGTGGGGAGACAGAGAAGAAGTCGGGGAGACTTGCCTTAGTATCCGCATACTGCCATTTACTAGCCTCGTCATCAGAAAAAGTAAGCTCTTGGTTTTTAACCACTCCCAAGTGAGGGATGGTTGGCATCTTCCCACTGTGGACAAAAATCCCAAATGAAGGCTAAATTCCCACACTCAACAACTAGGGCATGACTATATGGTATCTGGCTCCTACTTAGTTTTGCAGGTGTCTGGAGCTGAACTCCTAATAACCCATGTTGCCAGTCTCAAGATAAAAAGCTCGAGATGTAAACTCTACTTCTTAATGAGGCAATGAGATGTGCACTTGCCTTTTTAGCTGTGGGCAGTAACTGCATCTATGGCCCATAAGAAATTACCAGGCAATTTTTCCCTCATATGCTTAAACAAACACCTTCCATTTTATCTCAGCGCATGTTCCCTCTTTGGAACTTCATTCCTTCCAGTGTATTTCAATAAACTCTCTCTGTTTTTCAGTCTTCTGGTACATCCTTTTTATGGCCCGTATAACCAGCCTTACTTATAGATTTCAGAAACTCGTATCTCCTCACAAGACATTCCCAGTACTCCATGGACAGAGGCAAAAATCAGGAGTTCAAGGCTAGCCTCTGTTACATAGTAAGTTAAAGACTAACCTGAGTTATGTAAAATCCTGTCTCAGAAAAACAAAAAGGGACTTGTGGGAAAGCCTTCAATGAAGACTCAGTGTAAAGACCTGAGGCTGGAGAAAGGTCTTTTTCTCTTTTTTAAAGACAAGGCCTCACTCTGCAGCCTAGACTGGTCTCAAACTCACCACACTTATCTTGCCTTAGCTTCCTGAGTGCTACGGTTACAGACGTGAATCATCACCTCTGGCTGGCTAGAGGTATTTCTGATTAAGGAACCAGAAATGACATGGGAGAACTAGGAACTCGTCAGAGAATGGCTAGAGGTCCAGTGTATGCAGATATATCAGGAACACTGAGTGGGTAGAGTAGGTATTTTGCAACCCCTAAAGTGCAAGATTAGCAGAAAGGAGACTGGAAGAGACAGGGGTGAGGAAACTAAGGTACTGCAAAGGCATCCAACAATCTCATTATTTGTGTTTGAGAGACAGCAAGCTCAGGCATAATTCAGTCATCTCAACCCTGGTAAAATGGACAGTTAGTGTGATGGGTAATGGGAGATCAACTCACTCAAGGTTAGGTCCCAGCTATAACTGGAAATATAGGGGCTTCACTTAGCCATTAAAGAGGGGGTCAGAAGTATGGAATAGGTATCTTAATTAAATTTTGGAAAGATATGGTCCTCTAGTACACCTAGAATGCTGGGTAGGGCAGGCAACAGAAGACCATGTAGCAAATCAAGGCATTATTAGAACAGGCCAATAACAAAGGCATTGAATCTCAGCTCGGAGAAATTCAGCTACAAGGACTAAAACATGTGACTAATAAGCAAAGTTCTGTGAACAATACAGAGGAACAGCAGCCAGCATTGGTGCTTCAGAAGTACAGCTCACCGGTTTAGCAAAGACTACGATGAGTCTACTGCAGTTTGACAAAGTCCTGGCAGATTGTCTTCTGAATGCCTTTTGCTACTGCTGGGCCTTATCATGCTTGTTGCTACCATGGTCTGCTTGTCTCTCTTGTGGTATGAAAGTTCTATGGGGGCCTCTAACCCTTCACTGGGTAGTGTTATTGGCACACATAACAATGGTGATGATTTTCCCTTGAGCAATGCCACTTGGGCAAAGTAGTGCCACTCACTTGAATTGGTGACTCTATTGAAACTCCAGAATGACTAAAAAACATGTATAGTTAAGATCAGTGGGTGTTTTTTACATATAGTTACAGGGTTAAATTAGGGATGCTTTGCCAGCTGCCTTAGAATCAGTAACTTAAGAAGAAAACATACTTTTGCTGGGGACTTGTTTGGTCAGAGTTAGGAAAACTAGAACAAAGAAATCTTAATTGCTAGGACCCACAAGTTTCATCTATGAAAAGCAAACACATGATCAAGAAATAACAAATGAGTTTCAATACCCATTGTTAGGCTTGAACTTCCTCGACCACAAATAAAATTGATTCTTTCCTCGTTCCTTCAATTAAAAATTTGCTGATGGGATACAGAGCTGTGCAGCAGACTTTCCTTTTACTTAAGAAAAGCAAAAAGACCCCCTGACTTAAAGTTTTCTAGTTATACTAAACTTGTTTCACTGTGTTAACTAAATAAGAAGTGTGCACGTTAAAATACTATGACATGTACTTATTCCCTAGCAACCTGCCAGCTATCATAGAAGCTGGGTGTGAAATTAGTTAGTTTGCTTAAACTCTGTTAATTTATAATAAAAATTAAAAACTATTGCTTCTAGGATATAAATGTATTGTGGTGGAAATATTTGGGAAACTAGAAGTTAAGGTGTGGATTTTAAGATAACTTGCATTTAAAGAAAAATATGGAACTTGTAGTCACCGAAATGTAAAACCTGTAATCATTATGTGAAGTTTAAGTTTATGATTAAGATGTGATTGCAATGTGATCTTTCCCCATGCTCCACAAAGGACTTTGTCTAATATGTTTGTGTGTGTGCGCGCGTATGGTATATGGGAAAACAAGCAGAAGGAACAGTAGGAATAAAGAGAGAATTTTCTCCTGTGTTTAAGAGGTGCGGGTTTATTCTTATTATTTCACCAACTCTGCCTCTCCCTCCCAGGTTGCTGAACTCCTGACAGGGCTTGACCGCAACAGCAAAGTATATTTAAATATCTCACAGGAGTCTGGATATGGTAGCAGGGTCGTCCCAATGCTCAGCACTGTCATTAGCAGGCCAAACTCTTTTCGCTCTGATATGGTCACTGCTGTTACTAGAATGTCAGCTTTCACTCCTATGGTTGACTTCTCACAGTCATAAGATATCTGTCACAACTCACATTGTCTGAAGCAAAGAAGATACGCCCAGTGCAAACCCCGACATCTCTTTAATCAGGGAACAACGTTTTCTCTAATCCCCAGCAGATTTTCTTTACATATTCTTGGCCAGAATGGGCCATACACTGTAGTAGACAGAATAAACTTCAAAGATATTCATACTCTAGCCTTCTGCAACCTGTGATGGTTTCCCTTTACACAGCAGAAGGGATGTTGGATTAAGGTGGAAACCTTGAGATGGCCATGCTCTCCTACTGTAAGTGCTCTGGTATGGCCTGTCTAAGCATATCAGCCCAGCTGGGAAAGAGCAATGGCAGCATTATAACACTGTTACCCTTCTGAGATACAGGGGCTATGCGTGAAAACCGGAGAGAGGCTGCTGGGAGCTCAGAAGGGTCTCAAGTTCACAGCCAGCAAGGAATGGGCTGTAGTCCTATAGATTCAAGAAATCACAATCTGCTAACACCCAAAGAGCAAGGAATCCACGTCTCTCTGGAACCCTTGGAATGGAACATGGCTGTGATTTTTTAGACAAATAAGATCCAGGCTGAACATCAGAGATATAAAACTATGACAAAGTAATGCTGTTTTAAGCTAAATTTGTAGTGATTATTGAGACAGTAATGGAAAAGTAATAATACACATGACCACTCCTAAAGCCAATAATGGTATAATCACATATAGCTTAAACCAACTAAGGATTTGCCTAGAGTGGCAGGCTCAATTGTGTGCAGGTGCTGTCAAATATGCATCAGTTAACGCTTGAAGGCAGATAGGTGAGTGTAACAGTTTGCTAGTCTTTTACCCTCAATTTAGTGTAGAGAAAGGAAAGTTAGAAAGAAATCTTCACCACTTTTACAAGCGGCCACGATATAGAAAGAGAAGAAGGTAGAAATCTTCACAGCCTCTTTTTAGACTGTCATAAGCTTGAAGAGGACTAGCTAATAGTGAGTCAGATTATCATCTTAGCTCACAATCTATAAACTCAATCTCTCCAACCTTTGTTCTTTTAGGAATTATCACACTCACGACAGCAACCCAACCAACGGACCACCAACCAATGCCCACCCCGACTCTGGGGCTTCAGACTTTTTATACTCTAAGCCAAAAGCCCCGTGAGGCACCCAATCCCAAAAATAAGCTACAGGTGCCAGAACAACTGCACCTAACCAAATTATAGCCACCTGCATCAAGCATTCCAAATCCAATGTGTAAACAACTATACCACAGCTGGGGCAGGAACAAAAACTTAGTCCAACTGCCATTGCATCTTTAAAGAAACCAAAATAACAAAAACTTCTTCCAAGTGTACCTCTACAGGTGAGAGTTTGGGAACCAACATTAAGGAGAGTGACCGACAGCTGAGGAGCAGCAGGTGAGATCCAGGACGGATGAGCCAGGTGCATTTTTGGATCTTCTGTTCTGATTAAAACCTTTGAACCATCCCCACTCCATGGTTACAACTAAGAGGTGTCTTGGTTCAGGCACCCAGAGGTCACCCAATAACCCAGGGAACGTGCACCCACACACACATGTATCATGTACACACATACATGTGCAATGATAATAAATAGAAATAAAACAAATTTTAAAATAAATGCTGCAAAATGAACAATGGCAGGCCATTTATTTTGACATCAGTGCTAAGCAATATGTTAAAAGGCGGGAAGTGTGCATCTTCTGCTCTATCCAATATGGTGCAGATTTTCTACCAATAATGGGTGCTGCCAGGATTCCTCACCATTTTCCCAGAAACCAGAGACCAAAGTAGAGAGAGAGAGACATGAAGCTTCTTAAAGCCAGAGTAAGAGCTGCAGGGTTTCCTTTAGCAAGCCCCTTCCAGTTGCCACAGGCTCTCTCGCTGGAATGTACGATGATGATGCATATAATCATGGAGCCTCTAGTACTGGAAACAGTATTTGTGACTTGACTGTCATGTCACAATTGAGAGATCTGTGCCAGACAGAGGTAGACTGAAGCAACTGCTGTGTCAACTTTCCTTTTTTCTTGTTTTGAGACAAAGTCTGAATATGAAGATCAGGCTGGCTTTGAACTCATGATCTTCTGCCTCTGCCTCCTAAGCACTACAGCTACAGGCATTCACTGAGGTGTCTGACCTGAGGTCAGCTTTAAATAGCACTGCCCAGAACATTCACCTCTATTCCAAATGAAGACACACTCAAGAAAAGAAGCCCCCTTTCTTTCTTTCTTTCTTTCTTTCTTTCTTTCTTTCTTTCTTTCTTTCTTTCTTTCTTTCTTTCTTTCTTCCTTCCTTCCTTCCTTCCTTCCTTCCTTCCTTCATTCCTTCCTCCCTCTCTGCCTCTCTCCCTCCCTCCCTGCCTTCCTTCCTCTCCCTTCCCTTCCCTTCCCTTCCCTTCCCTTCCCTTCCCTTCCCTTCCCTTCCCTTCTTTCCTTTCCCCTCCTCTCCCCTCCCCTCCCCTCCCCTCCCCTTCCTTCCTTTCCCCTCTCCTTCCTTTCCCCTCCCCTCCCCTCCCCTTCCCTTCCCTTCCCTTCCCTTCCCTTCCCTTCCCTTCCCTTCCCTTCCCTTCCCCCCTTCCTCTTCACCCAGTTCAATGCATCAAATTCAGGTATTCACACTTGCTAGAAATGTTATGTACACTGAGCCCAAGTCTCAGCCCCCTACCTTTCACCATCCAATAAGACCCTATAACTTTGATAAAGATAAAAAACATTATAAATTTTAAATCAAGCCCAGTTGCTCTTTTGCAGGGAAAAGTCTAAATTTTCCCTTTCAATTTTAGAAAAGGTTTATTTGTCTTTTTAATGATACGTATGTATGTGGAGTTGGGGGATGGGGATATTTACACATGTGTACAGGTATCTGAGGAGATCAGAAGGATCTCCTGGAACTGGGGTTACTGGTGGTTGTGAGCTCCCTGACTTCAGTACTGGGAACTGAACTCTAGTTCTTTGCAAGAAAAGTATGCATCCTCTGCTGAGCCCTCTCTTCAACCCCCTTTCAGTTTTCTAAGTGCACTTACAGTATCATTACTGGTGCTCTTCAGAGCTTAGACTTCCTTTGTTTTCAACACCTGTCCAATTCTATGTCTTTACCTTCCACACCTGTTTCATAAACTTCTTTCTCTTCCCTCTCCTTTTGCACAGATGGAAGCTGTGTGTTTTCTTGACTGAGACAACTTCACAGCCACCAACTGAATTAATTCCTTGATCCTGGCATCCCTAGGTAAATATATGAAGTTGAGTTCTTATGGGCCTTTGGTCTTGTGATGACTAAGAAGATATTCTTAGGTGATTAGAGGGTGACTCTAGGAACATCTGTCTCCAGTGGAACCTCATCTGATCTTCATCAACTTCAGTTGCTGCTGCTATCTTCAGGAGTGGCTTTCTTTTATCCAGGAGTTCACATTTTTCCATCCTGATGTACAGGGTACCTGTGCGCTTTATCTGTTCTTGGTGAACAAACCTGCTTTATACCCACTTTGAGACTCTGATGGGGTGCAAAGGGACAGCCAGGCCCCACTCAAGGACTCAGGAGTTGATCTGGACAGAGGGAATGGGAATTGTACAGATGGGAAACTAGGTCCAACCAAAGAGCCAGGACTTTGGTCCTGAATCCAGAAACATCAGAGATTGTTCTGAGCACTTTTATCATTAGAACAAAGGATCCCAGCTATGGAGAAGACTCTAAGAAAGCCTTTCAAATCCCATTACTTTTCTGGTTAGAAAACTGAAGCCTGGGTAAAGAAGGACTGGATCAACTGGTCTGGAATTCAGCTCTCCTGTCACTTCAGGGCATGCCAAAAACCATAGACGATAGTTCAAGGCTTCATCCCTTGGGGAACACTCAGCTTGTCTCACTAACCTAATGCCTCAGGTAAGTTCCTTAATACCCCTAGGCTTCCCAAACGGTGCTAGTAATAGTTACCTACTGCAGAATGTGGTGCAGATTAAACTTAAAACTTCACTCATATAAAGGGTTTAGGCAATCACTGCCTGCTGCCGATTGCTCCGCAGAGAGTGGCTGTCGCTGCTGTTTGGGATTCTTTCCCACCATCTCCTAGGGCTCCTTCTAGCATGTCTGAGAATTGAACTTTGAGATTTAGATGTAGAGACATCTGTGGAATTTGTTCTCCTTTCTAATCTCACACGAGGGGCCTCGGCATTTCATAGGTCATAACACAGAGAGGTTTTGTGTGGGAGACATCAAATCCTGGCTGGAGAGACAAACGGCAAGCTGGGGAAGGGAAGAGACTTTCTTGGGACTGAAGATGTCAGCTGAGTGTGGAGGGAAGGAGAAGGGGATCTGTGAGCCACGAGGCGCCTGGGTAGGGGCACTTGGCATGGGAATGGGGCAGAGAAGGCCAGGAAGGGGGGGTGTGATGTGGACATTTACAGCTATAAAGGAAGGAGACTCAGAGCGTATGAAAAGAACCATTTTCTTTGGGGCTCAGGAAGGGCCTCTCACAGGGGATTTCCTACCCAGGGCTCCAGGCCTTGGCTGCCTTCCCAGGGAAAGGTGGTGTTTGCTATGGGGAACTTGCACACTGTGTGGCTGTAGTTCAGAGGCAAACGGTGCCTACTCCCTTATGTGGGCTGCCTGAGCCTTGTTCAGCTGGAAACAAATATGCTCTTTCCTTGATACATACATTTCAGGTGCCTCTGAGAGAAAGGGATGCTGAGGTCAGGGCAGCTATAGAAGAGAAGGGGTGGAAGCTGTGAGAGGGCTGGAGTGGGCAGAGCTGAGAGCAGTGAGGACTGTTCAGAGGAATGAGCCCTTATCACAGGGCTTAGTAGAGCAATGATTGCTGACCAGCTCCAGGCCAAAGCCACAGGGACAGGGGTCCTCATAGTTCAGTGTGGTCCAAAGCAAGAGCCCTTGTAGAAAGGGACTTGAAAAATAAAAAATAATCACAAAAAGAAAATACATGCAACCCCCATCGTTTTTCCCAACCCCAATAAAAAAATCAGTATGTGCTATTGAAACACATACACATGCATGTATTTCAAGGTCCTGGGTTCTACGTACACATGGAACTTTTTTAAAGAGGGAAAATCACATCCTGGGAACAAGGTGCACTTTCTGTCAGCATCTGCCGGGATTTCTATGGGAACGATGGAAACCTGTTCTGTTTCCATTTAGGATAAGGAATAGCCGAGAGTCCTCGCACAGCTGTTCAGGCAAAGTAACGATAACATTACTAGAGGTTCTGTGCTGTGGATGCCATCTGCTTTTCAATCTCTCTCACCCCCTGATCTTTTCAACTTTATTCTTTCCCCTCCTTTCTTTCTGCACTGATTCCTGCCTCTTTCCTGGTGCTACTCTTTGTAATTCCCCTCTCCACATCTTTCTTTTCTCTCTCTCTCTCTCTCTCTCTCTCTCTCTCTCTCTCTCTCATTGCATCCGTTCTCTTTTCTCCTTCCTTCCTATTCTCTTTCTTTCTTTTGTGATTTTGAGAAAAGATCTCATTATGCAGCCTAGTAAGCTGACCTCCAACTCTCAGTGACTTCCCCCTGCCCCAGCCGCCTGAAGGCCAGGGTTACAAACATGAGGCAACAATGTCTGATCTCCTCTCTTCTTTCTTCGCCATGTCTCAGTGCCCTGCTCATTCCGCAGAAACTCACTGGACAAAGTAGGAATTCCTACAGAATCAGGAGTCCAGGCTGCTGTGATGTCATTGAGACCAGGGACTGGCTGACCAAATTCAAGATAAAAGGAAATCTTTGAGTTGTCCTCCACAATGATTCCTACATAAGAGATCCTTGCCTATCTCTCAACAGGAATCCATCACTTAGGCGGGCAGGTCTCTGGCCCTGCCCCTTGCTCAGCTTCCTCAACAAAGAATCAAGACAGGCGAAGGTGGTGTGACCAGCTAATTCCCACCAGAAAACAAATACAAACAAACAAACAAACAGAAAAGGTCTAATGGGTTTTTGTTGCTGTTGTTGCTGTGAGCTTATCCTTTAACGGCTGAACCATCTCTCCAGCCCAGGTCTAATGTTTTAAACATCTGGGAATGTTTCATAATGTAACTAGAATCATTTGGATACACAAATAATTATTTTAAGTATTTAAGTTCTCTCTCCCTCTCTCTCTCTCAGATAGGATCTCATTCTGTAATCCAGCATGGCCTAGAACTTTCTATTTAACTCAGATTGGATTCAAACATGAAGCAATGCTGCAGCTTTCAGCCTCTGCAGTGCTGGGATTATAGCCATGAGCTACTGTATCAGACTTAATAGATTTATAATGACTTTTTTTTTTTTTTTTTTTGTCTTTCAAGACAGGGTTTCTCTGTATAGCCTGGCTGTTCTGGAACTCAAGGATCTGCCTGCTTCTGCCTCCAGAGTGCTGCAATTAAAGGCATGTACCACCATGCCTGACTTATGATCACCTTTTAGTTTTGGCGCATGTGGGGTTGTGCTTAATAGCAGTGGGATCATCTGTTTGGTTTCTCAAAATTATTCATTCATCCCCTTATTCATTCATTTTATTTTTCCTTTTGTCTGTAGCACATGACAGAGAATAAGCTGCTTCTTTGGACATAGAAAGCCATGATGCCTGCCTTTCAGGTTTAAGGACCAACCTAAGTCAAACTTCTCTGAAACCTAAATATAGCTTTGGTGCGAGACATACCGCCTCAGTGAAAACAGAACCCTTGGAGGTCCCTTTGCTGTAAAAGTACTTTGTGTATCACTGTAAATACGCAAGGATATGGATTAGTACACACTGATTTAATCTACCAGCTCTTCTACAAACTCAACCACGCTCATTAAGCCATTTATTTTCTCATGTACCTATGTTTCCAATCATCTGTTCACTGATCCAAATATCTATCTACCCAGAAATCTCTCATATACCTATCTATCTGTCTATCTATCTGTCTATCTACCTTCTATGAATTTGTTTATCCACTTATTCATTTACCTATCATCTTTCCAAGAATGGGGCAGGAAGTCAGCTACTGATCCAGTGGCTGTCAGGATATACCTAACTAATCACTATTAAAGGTATGCATGCAAAACAGAGCCTGGTAGTTTGCACAGAGTGCCCACAATGGAAGATTTCCCCCGCACTGGGCAGAGGCAAAGTGAGAGCAGAGATGATGGGATAAATGTGGAGAGGTGGCAACAAAAGTCCATGGAGACGCTTAACTTTAATCGAGATAGCATCGCAGTTTCCCTGCGGTCTAAAAGCAAGCTGCTCAGAGATGCCTGGCCCGGCAGTCACGTTTGTCAGGGCAGCTCTTCTAAGGGAACTCTTACTGCAGCTTTTCCTCAGCGTGACAGCCCGTTCCCCCTTCATCGTAATTTACTTATTACTTTCTGATCATTTATTACTTTCTCCCCATATGTAGAAAACGTGAAGATAAGCAGTTTATTGGGCAGGTTTAAGCTCTCCAAAAATTTACCCCATAAGCTAGAGAACTCAGTGCCTGGAATTGTTGCCTGGCTTCGCAGATGTGCATTAGTATTTTTCTGGTGGTGGGAGTTCTGAAATTTACTCATCTCTAATGCAGAGAGTTTCATCGCTTTCTAAAGATGCAACCCTCTTCCCATCTGAAAGTCAGGCAGAGCGTCACTATTCATCTGGAAAAGGGAAATGAGTGCAGTGGTTAGAGCCCTGGAGCCATCAGAACTGTTTCCCATGTGTTAGTCTGGTACTGAGTCGCTGGGCTGTGCTAGACAGGAAGTTCCTTTGTCTGAGTGGTTCCTTGACTGTTAGGAGAGTCAGCTCCGGATGCAGCTTGTGCCAGAGCAACATGCCGGATTGCAGGGCGTCCTGTAGTCAGCCACCTCTCCAGATCCTTATCAGTCACTGCAAATTTCTGGGTCCTCCTTTTTCTGTCTCTAAAGTGAGAGGGTGAATGCATGATCATTCAGGAAACTTCTATTACACAGGCTCTTAATTTACGTCCTCTTATACGTAGTCTGTTTGGCACCTGGAACAGGTCATAACGAACGCCCTGCTTCTGTCTATGATGTGACAAAAGAATTACAGAAGCAACATTTAGTAATAGAAACTTGACTTCAAATAAAAGTTTGAGTCACACAGAATGGAGAGAACTAGTGTCAATTCTGCTTCTTCAACAGGCA